>VWPW01024749.1:18462-49634 GCA_013389825.1 Crypturellus undulatus | reverse complement strand
GCCCGGCGGGGCTGCTGCTGGGCGCCGTGCCCCGTGGCTGTGCGGGGCTGTCCCCGCGTGTCCCCGTGCCGCCCGCGCCCGGCCATGGCGATGGCGCCGCTGACGGCTTCCGTGCGCGTGTGAGGCGGCAGCGGCGAGGCGGCCGGCGAGGAGACATGAGCCCGCTCCAGCCCTGGGTCACGCTCCTGCTCTCGCTGCTGCTGGAGGTAAGGCGGGCGCGGGGGCGCGGCTGCAGCGGGCTGCGTTTTGTTGTTTTGTTCTGTTTTGTTACGTGGGGCGCCGTGCGCGGAGTGGGAGGGTGCAAACAAAGAAAATAAATCCCCAAACAGCCTTTTTCTTTCCTTCCTTTTTTTTTTTTTTTTTTGCCCTTGGGGCTGTCCCCACGCCCCTTCTCGGGTTCGTGCGAGCGCGGCTTTTGCTCCCCGCTTTCCCCCCCTCCTTGCCCGTGTACTGTATACGTGTGCGTGCATTTTCCCTGTGCAATTGTGTGTGTGTGTCCCTGGGAGGCGAGAGGCGGCTTTCCAGGCTGCTCGCGGCGCAGCCCGGAGTGCGGGGGGAGTAAAAATCCCCTGAGGTCTCCGGAGGAGACAGGAGAGAGTAAAAGAAAGGACGAACCGCGGTGCCGTGGCCGTGGGGCTGCTCGTCCCGGGGAGCACCCGAGTGCCCTGGCACGGAGTTGGCCGGGTCTCATACGCACGCCTGGGGCACCGACAGCTGCCCAGTGCTGCTCATCATACCTGTTAGCAGCGACCTGCCGTTTATTTTTATTTATTCACTTTCTTGCACGTTTGGGGAGCAGAAAACGCTGATCTGTGTGGTGTGCAGGTCCCGGCCCAGTATCAGGCCGTAGCCCCCGGCCTTTCCAAGGGGTTCGGCTGGCGGGAGTTCTTGGAGCGGGATCCTTGTGCGGACACAGCAAAGGCCGGCGCTGCCGCAGGAGGCACCGCGGTGGCGGAGCCCAATACTTGCTGCAAAGCCTGGGTGCTTGTGCAGCCCCGATAGCCACAGCCAACACCAACAAAATAAAACAACAAGCTTCCCTGTTTTATATTGGGGAGGTTCGTGCCGTGTGATTGTGCCACTGGCTCCCTTTGGAGGAGGAAGATCCCCGTGCGCTTTGTGGCAGGGCAGAGGAGGCAGCGAGCTCCCTGCCCTGCTTTGTCTGAGCCCCGAGGTTGAATCCGGGACGCGTGGAGGAGTGTCAGGCACTAAGCGGAGGCAGGATGGGCACGGGCGTGCTGCCACGCGCCGTGTCCCCGCTGCTGCCACACGCTCACCAGGGACGGGCCCCCTCGTCTCTGGGACGCGCTCCAGGCAGTGCCTTTGCCCGGCGTTGGAAACGCGTGGGCTCGTCCTAAAGGCATTTCCAAAGCCCTGCTCCTTTGGAGGGTGTCTGTGTGAAGGCTGGGAAGGCTGGAGAGCAGTGGCATTGCTGTGATGGAATACTTTAAATGGAAAACGAATTAGTTCTCGTTAAAAGGAAACAGTGTAATCGGAAACCTCAGCTTGGGCTGTATTGTTCTCAATAAGGGATATAACTCA
Organism: Crypturellus undulatus; assembly: GCA_013389825.1. Classification (NCBI taxonomy): domain Eukaryota; kingdom Metazoa; phylum Chordata; class Aves; order Tinamiformes; family Tinamidae; genus Crypturellus; species Crypturellus undulatus. The sequence goes on along the minus strand of VWPW01024749.1, from coordinate 48,092 downwards.
TAAAAATGATGTTTTCCTCATGCCCCTTATATAATGGGGAACACGCTAGAAACACCTCCTCTCTGTCATTCATTGTCATCATGCCTAAATGATAGGTTTTAGAAATCATCGTTACATGTAAATAAACGTAGCTCCCCCGAAGTTGGCTGGGCTGGGCTGGGTTGTGTTACCCAGCTCGCTGCCTGCCTTGCCATTGCTCCTTGCTGCTGTAGAAGCCCTTTGGAAAGTACAAGTGACAAAATGTTGATTCAGGGAAAAAGACAGTGGAATTCCCCAGAGAAAGCGGTTCCTCCGAAAATGTGAAACGTTTTGTGCTTTTGGGATCTGTTTGATTAGATGTCTTTGCTCAGTAAGGCACATCCTGTTGAGAGCCATCAGTGTGCCAGGAAGAGTCATTTGCATAAATCCTCTTTGGCTGTGACCCGTCTTGGTGTTATCTAAGCTTTTATACTGATTTTAATTGTGTTTAGTTTTTTTTGTTTGTTTGTTTGTTTGTTTTCCTTTTAATCTAAAATGTTTGTTTTGCCATCTGGGTTTGTGGAATTTTTTTTTTTAAGAGCTTAGGATACTTTTATGAATGTGATTCTGTGTAAATTTAAAAGTATTGTTAGAGGTGGCTCTCTGCACAGTAAAAGGCACAGAGACAGAACATTGGGAGTTTAAACAACTGGAGATACCCGATTGTTACCTGATTGTTTTGGGGTCTTTTAAACTTTTGCAGTTTTCTGCAGTGACTTGCATAGTGATTGTTATCTGAAATTGCATTGATACGTTATTTTTTCTTTAGTTTATTTGCAGCTTCTGCGTGATCTTAGTCAATATTTAACACAGTGTAATCCATGGAATAATTTTTTCAACCAGTTGCTTTGCAAAAGGCTTTGACTTCTATCCAAATAGGGGAAAAATATCCTCTCCCTTCCCCCCCCCGCCGCCGAAACCAAAAAAGCCACTTAGAATGGATCCCCTTTGGAACAATTTATAGTAGTTCCCTGATGCTTTATGTTCTCTTCTTAAGTCACTCAAAATAGTTGTTGCAAGGCATTCATATATCTTATATCCGTACATATTCTAAGACAGTATTTGCATTTATACAGCTAAAAAGAATACAGCTCATTTACAAAGCATAAATCATACGCAAGCCCATGTACAAGTTCAGAATTCGACACATTTCTTTCTGATTTTCAAGTTGAACTTGAGTTAGTAATTAAGTGCATGGCCCTCCAGTATGAAAGCTATCACTTGTTATTTCGAATTTGAGAGAAGAAGATGAGAAAGAGGGTTCTGAGGGGAAGAGAAGCTGTAGAAAAGCTTGGAATATATTGATTGTGGAAACTCCCCGAGCGCTCTAGGGGAAGGAAAGAAGAATCAATTCGGAGTTTCCTTGTTGACAAAGGTTTCCTACCCTAAACAGAAAGTTATTGAAAGTGGGTCTTAAAAGGACGCCTGGCAGCTTGGGGTATCAGGGAAGATTTTCTGCCATTAATTCTTCCCATGTCCCTGGTCGCTGTTCCCGGCTGCCTAACGCCCGTGCCTGGCAGAGGTGTTTTATGGCTGGGGCTTTCTCTGTCCTAGTGGTTCTTTGCTGGGTAGCCTAATTTTTCAGGACTGTTTAGTAATTTTCAATACCTACACTAGTTTGTCATTATGGTCCTTCAAAAAGAACCTAGGAATTATTGCAACAGCCTGCATGCTTTGTTAAGGCAAGTTTTTTAAGTGTCATATGTTCAGTTAGGCCTGTAGAAGTGGCTGTTACTGTGAAAGTGGCTGTGAGTTTGGATGGGAATTCTGCCACAGGGCTTTCAGTCTGTCTGTAGGAAATTTAGGTGGCTGCTTTTAGAAATGTCAGCACTGATATTTCTGTGCACTCAGTTTCCCATTATTAAAATTACAGCATGTATGCTGACACAAGTACTGATGGCTGGGTGCCTGGGAAAAGCTAATCAGTAGAGTCCTCTTGTTGATTTGTCAAGTGAAAGGTACTATGAAAGAGTAAAAGCTTTTCATTTATTTATTTATTTATTTAAGACCAAAGGAATGGACCTGTCATATGAACTGTAAAACGTTTTAACTTTAAATGAAATCCAAACACATCTGACAGTCTGTCATGCAAGATTTATTTAAAGTGAAAAGGGTTACCTGCTTCCCAGTTTGGTAATTGTGGGATGGGTTTACTATTATTATTTCTGGAAAAGGGCTTCAACAAGACAGATTCTAGCACGTAAGATAAAACTAAAATCTCACTCTATTCTCAAGATTTCTTTTCCTCCCTTATAGCAGTAAGTACATTAAGACTGGCAAGGAAATCTTAAAAAAAAAAAAAAAAGTGAGCGCACAGAGGCACCTAGGTTATCTCTAACACATCTCCTATTTATAAACTTCTTTATATATTTTAATGTTTAACACCTTCCATTACACTTTCTCTATAAAAAGGAAGTTCCCTGATCTCCATCTCAGTGCTTGCCCCTCAGGTAACGCAGGCTCCTTTCAATAAGGAAGCGCTAAACTTGACCAAAGTTTTCCCTTTTATTTAGCTGCTAATTTAAAATGGGTTTAGGGTTTAAACGGGTTTAGCTGAAAGTGGAAGAGGTCTCCAAGGGAACTCTTGCCTTAGCTTAATAAAAAGTTATTTAGGTTTACTCCAATAAGAAGAGGCTTAGGAGAGTAAGAATAAGCATATCCACACACAGGCTTGCCCTGCTTCTCTGTGTAGGCTACCTTTACAGACAAGAAGAGATTGCTACTTGATCTTACGCTATGGAAGCAAAAGGGAAGAAATTCTCTTTTCTTGTGGAGACAAGGTAGTTGCCTCTGTGCTCCTAATCTGTTGTGATATAAAGTGGAAACGGTTTGTTATAGAAAAATGCAAAAGACCTGTGTGCACTTGCTGGCCTACTTTTTGACAATTCCACATAGTTTTGTATTCTCAGCAGCGTAGCTGTTTCCACCGTTTATGCGTTTTGCTGAACTCTTTGCTTTTGAAATCTTATTAGAGTTTGTTACGGCAAATAAATATGCTCTCCTGACTAGTTTGGAGCGAAACATTCCCAAAAGATCATTTGGGGGCAACAGGCTATAGATCTAGATTGGACTAAGCGTTGGGGACCCAAGCCAGCATCATGAGTTTTAAAGAGCGCTTGCAAGGCAGGAGAAAGGTAAGGTCTTAAATAGTGTTGCTTTCAATGACGCTCGTAAGTTAATACACAAGTGAAAATACTGTTGAGGGCACAAAACGGAAGTCTGTTTTTTGTTGAATGCTTTTTTCAGCCTTTTGAGAACAAGATGTCTTAACAGTTTGCTGCTGTATTAAGTGGAAAAGTTTTCACTCCTCAATAAAAAAGTCTTTTTAGTTGTGTCTCCAGATTTGAGTAAAATAGGTGTTAACTGAACCCATGTTTTAAATAACTTGACTAAAAATCTCTTCCTCTTTCTCAGTGAGTCAGCTTTCAATCTGGTAGATTTTTAGAAGAACAGAAATTAGCAAGAAATGGCTTCTAGTCTGTACCTAGTCTAACGTAATAGTGGGCTGCTCCTGCAAAGGGCAGTTCCTATCCCTCTCTAACGTCCTCTTAGCTGTTTCATCCTGCAGACCAAGTTATCGTGGGGCAACAGACAGAGTGGATCAGCCTACTAAGGTGGTGGAAAACTGAGTTGCCAAAGGGGATGGGGAGAAACAAGTGGGAGAATAGTTCTCTGTAGGACCATCAGGCTTGTGCTGTGGCAGCTTCAGTGCAATCAGTTCCTGCGTTTGTCATGGTATCTGAGGAGCAGAAGGCAAGTGTAGAGACCCTCTCCACACATCATAAAAAGCACAACCCGGTAAGGTTGTAATGTCAGTAGGGACATTGCATCTCTTGGAGAAAACCTCATCTTGATCCCTTGTATTTGCTCTGTGTTTCCCGTCCTGGGGTTGAGGCTCCGCGCGGCCGCTGGGAAGCCGCAGGGCGTCCTCGCGTGTGCTCTGTCAGTCAGGTGCTTTTGCAGAGCCCTGTTCCTGTGTGTCGGTGGTGAACCCCAAAGCCTGCTTCAGTACATTTCCCCATTCTGAAACGGAAACACCGAAGGAGCCTGCACAGTTTTCTTTACTCGTACAACAAGTTAACGTACTCCAGTCTCTGAGGTTTAATCCTTAAGAAGCGAAGAGCTTTATGCAAGGTACATACACGAGCAAAAAAGTGCCAACAGCTGTAGTAGCAAAAAGATGCTTGTTTAAGTTGCTTCCAGCTTGCTGGCATAATTATATTGATTAGAGGCATAAATATTTTTCATGTACCTGATGACCTAGGTAGGCCAGTAAAATTCAGTGGTATATCCTGGCCTACATCTGTATTTCTCCCTCTCTTGGTAGGAAAGACACCTTATCTAACCAAAAGTCTTCCGTTGTTCATATGTTTTTCTTACTACAATACTTTTTGGACACAATAGAGTGACATTAAAGTGCTCATACTTTAAGAGTGCCTCTTATTTGGGAATGACAGTGTTGATATAGGAGACAGCCTCATGGACAACCAGACAACTTGTTCAGCCTGAAAATTCCTTTCTGCCTTCCCCATAGTATTTCTGTAAAAGTTTTTCTGACACAGCAGCGCAGACACTTCAACTTGTAGCTGGTGGCTTTATGCTTTATCTGTTGATGCAAGAACTGGGTAGGATGAGTCAAGCAAGTGTTTTCTCTCATTTGTGCTCCTCAGGGAAAAATGTATTGCTCATCACTAAAGGTAATTATCTCGGTACCAGAGTGAGATCCAGCAAGTCGCTCTTGGCTCTCCTACAGGTTGAGTTCCCAGCTCTGATCTGTCCTTCTCACTGCATTAGGAGCTGTAGGTGCAAACTGTTCAGGAAAGGTAACAGGTTTCAAAATCCGCCTCCGTCTTGAGTTCAGCACCCAAAATGGAGGCTTTTTTTCTTAAAATGACACTATAAACTGTCAGCCAGTTGTCTAGGCTTCATAAGAGGGTGCAGAAGCTTCAAATATACTCTTAAAGGGTTTTCCTTTTCTGTTATTTTTAAGGGTAACATGAATTGTTCCTATCTTGAGGACTATCTTGTCTGTTCCAAACAAATATGCCTGATAAAAGCTCACAATTTCAATGGACTGAGAAGCGATAATGCCTGGGACACCTGGCTATGTGTAACTCTGAAATAAAAGGCACTCACAGGTGTCTGTGTGATTTTGTGCAAGGGACCTGGTTTCATTTTTTGGGTGATTTTTTTGCAAGGGGCCTGGTTGCTGCACTTGATCCCACTTTTTGACCAAGACAACTCATGCTGCTATGCAATGCTACTGGGGGGCATCACGTTTATGGAACATCAAGGCAGACACCCGTGTGCGAGTGCCTGCTATAGAGGTCTGCAACCAATGTCATCTGGCTTCTGTTGTTCACCTCTCTGCTATCTAGGGAAATAGGAGTTGCTGTGGCAGCAAAGGTAGCAAAATATGTGTCCATATTTTGTTTTGGAAGGGGTTCAGGTCTTTTTTTCTTTCTCTTTTTCCTTTCTTTAATGGCACCAATGCGCAGCTAACTGAATTTTGACTAAATTGCCAACTCTGAATGTACCTGTGGTAAAATACCCTAGGATCTGCGGGTGAGAACGTTTCAGGACTTGTATTTTCTGAAATCCCCCACACTTTTACACCTGTTACTTTAACTGTACTTCTCATCGACTGCAGATAACACTGTTGGCGCTGGCTTCTTGAAGTGCAGGGCAAACATAATAAATGGGGTCTTGCTACACCCTGTAGGTGACTTTCTGTTTTGTAGGCAACCGCAGTTTTACCAGGAGGTGTTGGATTAATTTCTGAAAATACTATAGGAAATGCATTGGAATATGCTTGAGATATTGTGACAAGTGATTTTTTCCTGCCTGTCTTTGCTCACCTCGAGCTTTTGGCATATGAGCAACCATTGCAAGAGGCCGCAGGAGTTGGTGGGTCCCCTTTGCATGGTGATTCCTGTGTGCTGGAACCTGCCTGCGGCAGAAGTCCAAGGGCATTGGGATTAAGATTATTTTAATTCTGTTGTAAGATTGACCTCCTGTGTGGCCAGCGCCCAGGATTAGGGTTTTAATACAAAGCCCATTAAAAGTCAGGGGGGACGATGTGCTCAAGCCTGGCGAATTTTGGGGCTCCTGGGAGGTGCTGAGCACCCCTCCAAACCTGTCCGAGCCAGGACAAGCAGTGGGTATGGGGCATCCCGGCCTGTCCGTGGTGCAGGCGGGCTCTTCTCCAGGCGCTTCCTTCGGGGCAGAAGTCATGTTAAGCAGCCCTGCGCCCCCAGGCTGACGTTGCGTAAGGAGGAGTGGATAGTAGCGATTATATAAAAGAGATTATGTAAGTGAGTCGTTCTATAATCGCTTCTCGGGCAAGTGCTAAGAATAGTTAGTGAATATGTATGTGTTTCTCTGATACCCCTCCGTGGTGGTGAAGTGAGATTTGGGACTCTCTTTTCTTTCTTATGCTTCCAGGATTTCTTACCCTTTTGCTTTTTCCCCTCTCTCATGCTGAAACCACCAGTAGGTGCCAGGAGGTTTCGGGCACATTTAAGGCTGGATGGTTTCCAGGTTTGTGGTGAGGAGCAAGAACCTCCCTGGCGGCTGGGGCTCCGTGGAGCTGCTTGGCCAGCTCCCACCCGCTCCTCTTGTCCCTCCCTGCCTTGTGCGTCCAGCGGGAAGTGACTCACCAAACAAAATGGGATGCAGCCAAAGCTCCACTCACACGGTGCCAGCTGAAGTTTTGGGGGAGGAACTGGATGCTGTTCCCTAACATCTCTTAGCCCCGAGAAAGTGTGCAGGGGTAACGTGAGGATACTTGGGGAAGCGCAGAGAGACTACATCTAGAAAAGGAAATGAAAAAAAGAGTTTTCTTTAGTTATGGTGATTCATCTCAGAGCTTGAATCCTACCTTAAAATATGACTGCAGTTTTAGCTTGATTACTACAATCTGGATGGCTGTTTTTTTGCCTCCCCCCCACTTCCTTATGCTTGTTCATATAAATATATATATTTTTCTTTTTCCCTGCACAGTGCCCTGACTGCAGAGCCGTTGTCTTTCCTAACTGCTCCAGCTGCCGCATCCTCGCTACCTTGAGCGGCTTTATTGGCTCCTCACCTCCTGCCACCCCGAGCTCAAGCTGTTTGTCCTTATCTGCAAGCTACCTCCTAATCCTCTCCCCACCTACAGCTCCAGCCTTGTTTCCTCCTCCTCCCACCTTGCTCTTGACACTCTTTCCACTCCTCGTGGCTTGGCAGGGCGTTTTCCTCTCTGCACGTTAGTGATTTTGTGATCGCCACACACGCAGTTTCCAATAGTTTTCACATCCTTCATCCATCTTAAGCCCCGATCTCCTATTAAAATTCTTTCCTTTGGGATTTTATCCATTTTCCTCTTCAGCCTTCTTTGTATCCCTACAGTTTTTCTCAGCACAGCTGACCTCTCCTTGCAGTGGATTGCCCTATGGACAGATCCTTTTCCCCCTCATATTTATGCCTCCCCTTTGTAATAGGATGTCAATGCTGGAATATTTTGCAGTTGCTGTCAGAACAAAACAGCCTGAAGGGAGTGTTTTTAACACACATATGGCTGTTGCATAATGTAGATGGAAACCAGGAATGGGAGATGGCACATGCAGCTACCAAGCTTTCTGTGAACCACTGTCAGGAACAGGAACAAAAACTTGGAAAACTGCAGGTTTTTATCTCACAATAGGCACAGACCATGGGTCCTAGACTGAATATTCATTATCATACCATGCAAATTCACTGATGTTTAAGGAAATTGTCCTCACGATATCAAACTATAGATATCCAGGGGGGAAAAAAAGTGAGCTAAGACTGTGTAAGGTTGTATGAGAGATGTTGTAGGAGCTTCAGTAGCATGAAAATTTGTACCTGCACAGTTGCGCATCATTAAGAGTAATTGCAATGGGTCTGACATGCAAATGTGAAGAAATTAGGGCCAAATTCATCCTCTATATATATATATGTATTTTAAACTACTGAAGAAGAAATGGCATGTATCTTGTTGTAACATTAATGAAAGGTATGCCTGTAAACTCCTGCCTAGGTTCAAAGGAAAGCAAAGAGATTATTTCTTGGTTACAGATCAATACGAGGGATTTGGCCCTATAAATGTAGCACAGACATGGGGCGAGGTGACATTTTCAGTTCCCAGAGGTGTAGCAAAGACTGGGTAGGAGCTTTTGTTTGCTGTATTTTCTCCATTGGGGATGCAAGATGAAGCGCGTACAGTCCGATTAATTGCAGTACAGGTATATATACTTTGGTATTCTGGGATCTGCAGGTGCAATGTAGGTTGCTAGACCATCACAGAAAAACTTGGATTCTTCTGGAAGGTTTGAATCCTACTCTATCCTGTGGCTCCCTCAGGTCTGTGCTGGGAGAGTGTAATTTGAGGCTATTCTGGAGTTCTAGCTCAGATCCTAATCTGTGACTTGCTCCTTTACAAGCAAATGGACTATAAATATATTAAACTTCTTAGAAAGGTTCAGGTACAGTTAAACAGATTTCCAAAAGTTAGCAGTCTGAGGAAGTCCTGTGAAGACTGAAAAAAAAGAAAAAAAAATGCTAATGTGTGCAGATATCCCACTGTCTGGAGGAGCCTGATGGAGAAAAATTACTAACTTGTAAAAAGTTTCCTTTTGAAATTTTCCTTATAGCAAGATTAAAAAAAAAAAAAAGTGGTGGAGGGGGTTGGAAAAAGGGATCCTTTGTAAAAAGGCTTTCTTCAAGCCAAGAGTGTTTAAACACAGTGTGAAGCAAAGGGATGAGGGGTAATTAATACCGGGTGTTCTGATACTGCTAAGAGCAAGCGCCGCTGCCTTACACAGGAATGGCAGTTGTAATTTCCCTGTCAGCGTTTGCAAGTGTTATTCTAGGAGCAGGAATGACTCAGACATCTGCGAGAGGGTGACTGCCTCGCCTGTGAGGGCTGTAAGTGCGTGGGCCCGGAGAAGGGATTGAGACCAACGTGTGGAGCCATCCATTTCAATGAAAGGCTTTTTGAGGTTTTCGATCTCCTCGGATAGACAGCCTGGCCAGATTTGTGTGGATTTGGGCCTTCCTCAGCCCACTTGGTGTTATTGCAGTCAGTGGCAGGGGTCCACATGTGGTGTGCTACAGCCTGGTGAGCAACGTCTACCTGCTGCTCTTGTGCCACAAGTGCAAGAACATCACTGTTCCCAGAACACAAATTGTAAGTAGTAAAACACCTAAGCCTGTAGTTACACGCGTGATTTTAATACTCGCTTCTTCAACTACAGAAAAGTCTTCGGTCCCTTTCCTTTCAATGCTGTAATACTGTTCCATAGTTCTAGACTTTCTCTACTGTATTCATGGCAACTATTTGGAGAAAATATCCATCTTCCAAATTAGATTAAACCTGTGTGTTCATTGAGGGTATTTCTTCATGCTTTACTCAAACACAAGTAATAAAAGAACGAATCAGGCTGTTATGCTTCAGAAGTCTCTGACAGTTAGTACTTAGATTTTTAGGGAAAACAAGAATTTTGCTATTATTTATAATGACAGTAAGCGCACTCTGCTGGCAGCGCTCATAGAAGGATTTTGTGGCACTTGAGAAACATTTAATATTCTGTATTATGTTGCAGTCGCATCTGGGCTAGCTGCATAGTTGTGTGGAAGACTAAGTGGGCAGGCAGCATTGGAAGTATCATGCAGAGTGTACTGGTGGCAGAATTAGACTCAGTGTTGCTGAGACCTAGTTTTCCCATCCTGCACAGTATAGAGACTACATTGCCTGCATGATGCTGCATGCTTTGGACTCAGTAAGTGCATGTGTTTTCATGCAAAAGGACAGCTGAGACCTTCCTTTTCATAGGCTTATCTAGACACCACGGGGATGGGATGAGTCAAGACTATTTGACAAAAGTCTTTACCTGCATCCTGTGTCTTTGGATCGCTGGCTAAATCTAGTTGTTGTCTTTTTAGAGCTGCATTCACAAATACTGAAATGTTTTGTTTTTAACTACTTGTTCACTGAAAAATGCAGTCCCAGAATAGTCTAAAGTTTTGCAAAATTGGGTCAATGCCACTGAGTAGTTTTGGTCAAAATGGAAATAACATGCTGAAAGAGTTTCAGAACCTAAAAAAGCTTAGGTTTTGTTTAAAATCTTCCAAAAGCTAAGGAATCTGAAGTATAAATTTACCAAATTTGGCCACAGGAGAGTGGAACTTTTCCTGAATAGCTTGGCACTCACCCAAAGAGTGGGAGGCCAGTTTTATTTCCTTTTCGTCCATAAGGTGTTATGAATGCATATCACTCATCTTCTAGAAGAGTTCCTAGCCTGCAGAAGATAGAGTATGCTGGAACTAAGCTGTCTCAGTGTTGCTGTTATCCTTCTTCTCCCCTCTATAAAATACAATGGAAATATGCATTGAAGCAGCAGGAAAATTATACCCTAACTTGGTGTGTTAAATGGTTTCTTCAAGATGGAGACCTTACAGTTTCCACTACTTGCTCCAATTGAGTTTGAGAACCAGAGGAATATATGGACTTTAACAAAAAATCTATTTTTTTTAATATTAAAAAAGATAGATTGTTCAGTTGATCGTAAACACCACGGCCTTGATTCAGGGCATATGTATGTGGTGGATCTGTAGAATGTGCTTGGGTCCCTTGGGGGAAGGAGGTAATTCTGTCCTTTCTGCATGATGTCCCAAAACATCTGCTGCTGTCAGCTGGTGGGGATGGGATCCTAGGATAGATGGGCATCTGGTGCTGTGTTTACGCCCTTTATCCACGTAAGAATAGTGCTAGCACACACACAAAAAAAAAAAAAAAAAAAAAAAAAAGGAAAGAAAAACAGAGAGGATGTCTCCTCAGAAAGTGTGTAGCTGGATGGTCGGGCCACTCCTAAAAGAGAGAGGTTCGAGTCCTGTGTTGGTGGAAGAGAAGTTTGAACACAAATTTTCCACATCTTGGCAGAGCCCATCAACCACTTTTGGATGTTTCTGGACTGAATGGTGACAACCACTATCACTGCCTCCTTTCTTTAACCTCCATGGTTTGCAAATGTGTCCTTTGGGACACTTTCAGTAGGTGTCAAAAATACAGTTATGTGCCCAGCTCTCTAACACAAAAGGATTTTCTCAGATTTCTTTTAAAATTTCTGTCCAAGCTGGCACCATCGGGAGTTTACCTGTCACTACAAAATTATTTCAGATGCTGATGACAAATATTTATACTTAATTACTCATCAAAACATCTGTCTCTCCTCATTTTAAGTTAAGAGGATCTTACAGTAGAGTTATGAATGTCGTGGCTAAGGAGTGTGGCAACACTGGTGTGACTTATTTCAAATAATCCCTATCCCTCTGCACTTCCTGAGGGGATGGGAAAATCAGCACAGTGAAGACCGTGGAGTAAGCCTTTTTTTTGAGTTATGAACTGATGAAATATAACTCTTAGAATTTAGTGTTTATTAAAGTGATGAGTTGACACGTTTATGTATAAGTCTTCTCTGTGCTTACTGCTATAAGAGGATTTTTTCCCCTTCAAATATTTTGAAATAAGCCACTGACAATAGTTTACATTTTTATGGGCTAGTCTCGTTTTCCAATCTTAGGTTTCTGTGGCCAGTGACAGGGTTAGCAAATTGAGATTGATTTAGCACTGACAGCTCTTTGCATACAGGATTAAAGGACTCTGTGCAGTGAAAATAAAAGAAAAAAGACAGTTTGCAAGTAAAAGTATGCATGTTAGCAACATTGATCAAATCTTGAAGTTCCTTGCACTTGTATACAAACAGACCAATGTTCCTTGTAGCAAAGAACCAGCATATAAGATTTTTATTATTACTATTACACACTGTGTGTATTTAGACTTGCAGACAGTGCTCCATTTTTATCTCCTGCCTATAATCACAAATGAACGTACACAAGTAGTGCTAGATCGTACAGCCTCCCTGAAGACTTGTCTGCGTTACTGTCAAGCCCCTTTCCTCACAGACCTGCCTGGGAACACATCTGTGAAGGGAAATGCAGCCCTGGTGCTGCCTCTGGGCTGCGACTGTCAGCAAAGCCGCTAATGAATCCTGGTGCTGCTGATGGCTTTTTTTGCGTCGCACACAAGAGCCTGGTGTGACAGCATCACACTTTTGAAACAAGATATTTCTTTAGAGCTCAGCTTGTGGAATACAGAAATGGTTAGAAATGATAGATTACTTTATTTGTGTCTTCTCAGGTTTCAAGATATTTGTTTTCCAAACAGTATTTTATGTGTCAGCTACTGTGCTTTGCTGGAGTCCAGATAAAAATATGGCCCTCCCCATGCCATGGGTGGTGGCTGGGGAATAAGGAAAATATTTTTCTGCTCCCAACTCTGCTACTAAATCTGGCAAGTTTCTTTGCAATCTCTGTGTTATTCTTCTTTTTAGTATAAGAAATGATTAACTTGCATGGATTAAAAAATGCAAGGTAGAGATAAAACACATGATAATGAACTGAATTTAATTAAAAGCTTTCTATTAGATAAACTGTATATTAGTGCTGGGATAGCTATTATTAGTTTGAGCGGTTTCCTTCATTAACAGAAGTGAGGAAAACAGGTTTCTGATAGTCTTTTAGAAAATAGTAGTTCTGTGAGGAAGGATCAAGGACCTCACCATGCTACTGCGAGGGTCTTGCCCTTCTCAGGCAACACTCGCTCTGCTTCCTCTTGTTGGTTGTCTTCCCTTTGTGGCTTGTGGGGTTTTGCCAGTTAATTTAAATGCCTTTTTATAAAATGTGTTTTAAAACTCTCAATTTTATTCCCTCTGTTGAGAGAATTCATCTTTTGTGGAATCCATTTTTTGCTTTGCTTTGGTAACATCAACTTTCTTCTTGGCCAAAAATCTGCGAGAATGACTGGCTTGATACAGCAAGTGTGGTGCCTTCAGAACCAGGGCATTGCTGTTAAGTCATCTGAAACTCTTGTACATCATTAGTGGGAGCTAAGCTGTCCTGTTTCTGTTGTATCGTAATTCAAGAACCCGGATTCTTCACGTGCAGGAAGGCTGTAAGCTTTTCCTATTGAAATCCGCGCAGTTTTGATCTGATATTTGCCTTTGAATTCTGGACTCCAAGCAAAGTTCAGTCATGCTATTATCTCAAAACTGTGAATTGTACCAGGTTTGCCAGAAAATGTGTTAAATGAAAATAGCCTCCCAGATGCTTCAATTTGTCATAAAAATAAAAATCCCTTTTGTGGCTTTTTCATGCAGCTTTCTTGAAAAGCACTGGCATTAAGCCGCAGTGTAGACAAATATGTTACCTGTGACTGTTGCTGTTTGGGAGATGTTGGTCAAAACAGGACTCCCTTCTAAATCATCTCCCAGCCAGTGCTCAAATCATAAGTTTAACTAAATTTGCTTGCATAGGAGAGAAGAGCTGGGTCCAGAGGAGCTGTGGCTATTTATGGCTTTTAAGACTACAAATCCATGGGTTTTGTGTTCTTTCATTGCAACCATTGAGGGAAAGGGAAGATTTAGGAGTAGTAACACTGTTCTGTATATAAACCTGTAGAAGGTGTTTTGTTGGTTTGGTTCTCAAACCCTCTGTAGGGTCAGGGATCATGTATCTGAAATATTTTATACATGATATGTGGGTTTTATGTAATTAATACTTTATGCTTGCCCCTGAGATATGTGGTAGTGGTTAAAACTCAATTAAGTGGTGATTATGCAGTGATTATCCTGACTGATGAATATTTCATTTATTTTGCTCAAAATAGGAAATACAATGTGTTACTGCCTCTGGTTTTATTTTAATTACTTAAAAGACTTTGTCAAGATTAGCATGTTCAGAATCTGCTCAGTGGTTTTTTTAATTACTTTTTTCTGTTAGAAGAATTTCAAACAGGACTGTTTGAAAGGAGGGCTTGCTTTACAAGGTAGCTTCTGGCACCTCTGTAAGACTTTTTCCCTTGTCACCTTCAAATTTAGACCGAGCTTTTCACGCTGTTTGTTGATTCAGCTCTCATCGTTGCACAGCACGGAGTTTGTGTGGTCGTGGCTGTACGTGGTGCTGTAATGGGAGAGACCAGGGCCCATCCAAACCCCTTCTCTGCCTCTGATGCTGAGTGTTAGGAAAGTCCCTGTCCGCTCTGTGACGTCCATTCTCTTCATACTCTTCCAGCTCACGTGGATGAGGGATGTTAGGATGGATTTCCCTGCTTATTTCCTTTAGTTTTGGGTCTTTTTTCCATGTATCTGTCTAGTCCCTTAGTCCCTTTTGAATCTGCACATAACTGCCTGCCTCCAAAATGTCCTGTGGCAGTAAACCACAGGATTTGCTTACCTGCTGGGTAAAATAAAAAACATTTTCTTATTATTATTTAAAGCAATTTCCTCATGGTTTCAATGAATGCCACGTGCCGTAATGGAGTGGGATGTGGTGAGTAACAGTTCTGCACTTTTTCATCTCTGCATCTGCTTTACCCTTGCTATCTAACTTGAAGGCTCTTTGAAGGCTCCTGCACTTACAGACTTGCTTGTAAAGTAGTTGCCCATATTTTTATTCAGTTACCCTTCTCTGTGCTTCTAGCTCTTACCTGCGAGTGTTTCCTTGAAAGTGGAAACAAAGATTAGAGGGTGCACTTCAAATTCCTGAGGAGTTAGAGCTTCAGGAAGAGCTATTCAGGAGAGATTTGCTGCTGCTGTTTGCTGAAAAGTTGGGATTGCCCTCCTGTATGGGGAGAGAGCTCAGACTGATCTTTAGAGCTGATGTTAACTTTGAGGTTTTTAAGGAGGTGTAATAGAATAATTGGTTTGAGTGAGATTCCAGAGGTTTTACTGACTCTTAGTTGTAAGTCACTCTGCATGTGATTATTAGGGGAGAAAAGTACTTTCCACACAAAGAGCTAAAGACCATGAAAGCTGCCTTGAAAAGTGTGTATTGACTCGTGCTGTGTGATGCTTCATTCCATTGATGGGACCGGACAGGAGGTAAAGCCATGTGTGTCCTCCTCCTGTGCAGACACGGACAGGGAAAGCGGTCCAGCGTAACCTCCAAAATTTGGTGCTCAAGGTCTCCCTTTGGCGCCCCGTGGAAGGGGCTGAGCCAACCTGAGGGCTGCGGTCGATTCAGCTGTCAGAAAGCCGCCCGGTTGCACCTAGGGCTCCTGCAGCAAACGCTCAGCTCTCCGCGCTGGGGGAGTATCCAGAGGAAGGCTGAGGAGGGTCATGGCAAATATGTAAGGGCTGCATGGCTTAAATCCATGTTGTGTCGTGAGGTTTCCAGCTCGCACTACTGCTCAGGAGTGCGTTTTATTTCACAGAGCTGTGCCAATTTATTGCTGTCTTGTTCTAGTGCGGTACAAAGCACCGTGGCTAACATCCATCACAGCACGTTTGCCCCCCTCAAGGAGAAGGCTCTGCAGCAAGGTGCTCGACCTGGTCTGGGTGCTTTTTCCTTTTATTGTAACATGCATGTTGCTCTGCACTTCTGTTGGGAAAGACGAGATCAAGCAGAGGCACTGTACATTTGGAGGGAAAGGCAGTGGTGTGAAGCTCTTTATTTACCTTTAATTCAGAGTTGTCAGAGAGTTGAGGCCACTCTACAAGAGAAAATGCCGTGTCTCCCCGCTTTAACTAATACGTGCTGCCAGGTGAGTTGGATTTTCCAAGTCCCATTATAGGCTATCACCCATGTCACCAGCAGCGTTGCAGTGGGACAGATGGCAAAGGCATTGGCGCCTGCAGGGTGGAGGGGGACTGCTGGGCTACTGTTGTCTCTGAACTGGGTTCTGCGGCTTAAGAGGCCCTTGGAACTGCAGGCAGCGTTACCCACACATGGATGTGTGTGTGGAGTTGGAGGTGACTGAAAAACCTGCTACCTGTGTTACCTCCCTTCTCTAATCCTGCTGTTGCGGTAGCTCTGCTGTGGTCACGTGCTGTGGTGGTGTGCACGTAGAATCTGCTGCAGATTGTTCATGTTCAAATCTATGTCACTTCTACCCATTTCAGTATCGCTATAAGTAAAGAAAATCTATCCCTGTGAGGATATCCTTATCCTTCTGTGCTTTGACCCATGGTGTCTCAGAGGGTCAGATTATGTAGTTGTGCTGTCTTTAAAAAACAATGCAAGGTGGGGATTCTGCTTTGTCACGGACATCATTCACAGAGAAGTGCCTGTAGTAGCTATGAACTTATTCATCAATATGTAGAGAGATTGTGGCGTAAATATTTGCCTGTGACTTCATGTTGGGGAAAAAATGATATGAAGCTAGGGGCAGCCGGCTCAGGTATTTTTTCATGAAAGTGAAAAGTGTTTTATGACCATGCTGTAGACCAGAGCTAATTGAATGAAAGGGATGTGAAACTTGAGCTTAGAAAACTTGCTTTCTATGGATTTAGAAAGTAAGAACTAGGACAAGGGCAGTAGAACAGGGCCTATTCATAAAGTCTTATTCCTGACTAACCTATTCCAAGAAACTTACCTAATTCAGAAAGCTTTTTCCTTTGCAATTAATTGTAAATACTACTATAGGAGCAACCCTATGCTTAATTCTAAGTTCTGTTAAGAGTTGTTCAGTATATATTTATTCTTAGCAATTCTTTGGGCCTCTTAAATCTTAGAGTATCACTATAGAGCTCTTTCCTTGGAAAGACAACAAAGGATCCCATTAGGTAGATGGGGGAAGAAAGAATTAACTGGCAGCTTACTGCCAAGATAAACTCTCGTCTGATTACACAGAGTTGGAAAGTCAGGTAGCAAACTTAGCAGATGGGATTGAAAATAGCTGTTTCTATAGGATTGCAATTGGTGGTGATATATCAAGATCAAAGTCCCAAATTAAAGTATTTGTAGGTTCGCTGGGCTTGAACAGTCATTGTAGGATCTTGGTGCTTGTGGATGCTGCTCTTCCAAGAAGACTTTTAAAAGCACAGGAGGGCACAAACAGTAGTATTTCGTTCGGGAGCAGTGTCAGAAAAGAAAGTGCTGTGAGATTTCTTGTAATGTACGTGATGTTCCTGCAATGCTGCTACCTTGGTACAAAAGCAAATAGGGTAGTCAGGAATAAGAGTTGTTGGACAGGCAGCTCTGGTCTTCGTGCATCCTTCCTAAATCCATCCTAATCTTTGATTGAATCTTAAAGGTCCTCCGCAAGCAGGTTTGCTCTCTTCAGGTGTTAGGCTTTCTTCATGCTGCCTCTTCTTACCGTTGGGAAGGGCTTTCAGGCAACACCTGCAGTTTCTTCCCTGGCTTTTCTGCATGAACTCTGATATGCCGGAATGACTGCGAAGCTTGGCAGCTGCTGAGCTGATGTGTTGAGACCATGTAATGTCACGATAGGGAACATTGCTTCCTTGTTTGCCATCACCTGGAGCGTGTCTTGCTCTCCATTGTGTCTTCTGGTTTACACTTTGATGGTCTCAGCTCCTTTTTAGTGAATGTGCAGCAATGTCCTTGTTTCCGACCGAGGCTTTTAGGTCTAACAGATGACAAAAATGAAATAATAATCATCCTGATTTATACTTTCTATTAAAGCCTACGCCTGGTAAATTGATTTCCACGTCATTTCTTTTCCACAGTGCCACACGTGGCCAACAGCTGCTTCTACCAATAGTAACGCGGGAGAACTGACTTCACACTCTCTGAGCTTTCCACTGTTCGTTTTCCTGGAGCCATTCATCAGTCTGTATGAATTTCATCTCCGACCTGGAGACAGATGCACTGTGCCTGCGGAGCTGTATAACACGCTGCTGCTTGCTTTCCTGCCCTGAACACATCATGAAATATCCTAAACGATTATAAAAGCTTTAGCACCAGCTTCATTTCATTTTAATAGACCAATAAAAGCAAGCAGTGTGCAAGCTGCTGGCTCCAGTAGTCCTGCATAAGCCATTAGCAAAACAACATTACAGGCTCTGGATAAAGAGAAACAGCAGTGACAAAAACAAGGATTGGCTCTGAAAAGAAGTCAACCAAGTGCCAATGAACCCAGAGATCGCTCTTATGCATGCTGGCTGCCTTGAGCTCTTTGTTTGAGATTGAGAAAAGGCAGTGCTTTCTCATAATTTGTTTTACATTCTGCCTTTTTTCTTGTTTTATTCTGTAAATATCCTTTGCAATGTTTCCAGCAGTGTTGGCGATGTGCCAGGTGCCTGAGGAGCTTTTCCAGTTAACTTGCATGCATGGAGAACTGTCAGGTTTTGCATTTTATGCATGAGACTGGCTCATCTGGCATCTCACATTCTTCCCTGTCAGTTCTAGCTGTTCATGTATTTGCAGCCTTGCAGCCCACACAGCAGGTCAGTGGACCAGCTTTGGCGAGCAGGAGTTCCCCCCATGTCATTGCACTCAGAGAAGCTCTAAAATTTCCCTGCTAAGGGCCCTTCAGTCATCTCGCTTTGTGTGGCAAAGTGGGAGAAGAAATGTGCCCTTCTCAGGGGACTCAGTGCATGGAGCTTTCCATACTGGGCAAAAGCGCGATTTGCATCGGAGTTGCCAAGTGTGCCTTGAAGATACAAGTGGTGTATTGCATGTCTCAAAGCACATACAGAACACAGGCCACCTCTCATCAAATGTGAAGTAGTTTCATCTGTTTATGTATGCTGTGCTTCAGAAACAAGAACACTGTTTAGTTTTGTTACCTGTGTAGAGACCCAGTGAGTTGTGTAACTGAAACACTCGCTGGTGGGTCCTGGTTTGGGTTTGCCTAAACCCTCTGCAGAGGCGGTGCATGATCCAGAGATCTGAGTCCTTCACTCGCTTCGTTTTCCCACTTTCATGATTGAAAATGCCACCCTTTAAATTTTGCATGTGAAGACATCATGATCGCTCTTTTCCAAGAAAAGCTTTCAGCGTTTCAAGCTGTCCTAAGATGTTCTCAGAGTATGAGCGCTCCCCAGAATGGCTAGCTAGCTAGAGCAGTTTAAAAATGCAGTATCAGCTGAACAAGACAGATGCTGGAAGAGAGATGAAGATGACCTCAGGGAATGTGTGTGGATAGGAGGGAAGCAGAAATTAGCCTAAAAAAGAACTTGAAAAAAGAATAAATTTGCTTCTGCCATGTGCTACGTTTTAGTTTAGCTGATTGTGCATTGGATGGAAATGAAAGAAGGGAATTGAAATGTCCTTCCTCCCACCATGTTCTGGAAAAACTTTTAATAAGTTAGTATGAACTTTTCCCTTTCATCTTTCTTTGCTTTTGCACACCCGGTGAGCAGTATGGTATCATCATTGCCTTTCCCTGTGTAAAGGACCTTGTTTCTCTGTCTCTAAGGAACATCTGCCAAACATCTCGTTGGTTGCGGTTGTCTGCATGGATTCTTGAGTTCTGTTCTGCCTTGGTTTGCTTCTCTCCAGCAGCAACTCTGCCCCTGTCTCAGTCGGAGAGCTTGCCGAGGTCTCACAGCGTGATTCCATGTGCTTCTCTCCTTGCTTCTTCTAACCTCCCATCTTTGTGCTCACAAGCCTTAGGAGGATACTCATCCTGTTGTTCCCAGTCTTTCGGTGGCTGTTCTGGGTTAAAGGGCATGTTTCGAATTTATTGAGAAGATCAATAGAATGGTAGCTGGATTTTTAAAAAAACATTTTTTTTTTGTAGAGACATTCTGAAATAAGACAGAAATTTCCAAATGAGGATGTTCTTTGAGCCCTCGGCTCTCTGCAGAGTTGTTGCTGTTAGTAACCATTGACATTTTGCTGTCAGTCTCGTGTCAGTGTCATCCCCTCCATCCTGCCACGATCAACTGCTAGAGTGAAGGGGTAGTAATGGTCTTCGTGAGTGAGCAGGGACCTTCCTAGCGCCATGGCTGCACGCAGGATAACTGACATCTTGTTCTCTTGGAACAGAGTTTGTAAAAGCCACAACAGAGGCTCCAAAGAACTCCGACAGCATCCGATCGTAAAACTCAACTAATTTCATTTTTGAAATGAAGAGTTGTTCTCAGTTATGTGCCCTTCCACTTGAATCAGCACTGTGCAGCCCCGAGATCAGTCCATGCAGAAAGCTAAAAGAATTCATTTCACAAAGGTAACTCAAAACTATCCTGCATGTGCTGGTACCTTTTGCAAACTACTTTGTGAACACTGGGCTGCAGTCCCACAGCTCTTTTGTGGTTTTTTATTTATTTTTTTTCCTGCTATAGGAGATAAAATATCGTTAGCTCTTCAGTTGCATGAGCTGATAATGTATCTGCAGACTGTAAAGTCTCACCGAAAGCTACTGACTGGACTGGGCTTTAAGTGTGAAGAACATCCTGGAGGGGAAGTTCTTCCACACTGTTGTATGAGTACTGCTGATGGCACATGAGCTAGTTGAGAACATATGGGAGGCTGCCTGCCTGTGCAAATGTACTATCTCTTCATATCAACACGATAGCTGGGAAGTTTGCAAGCAAAAAAATCAGTATTAAAGGGCTTGTTGAAGCTCTGGGAGAACCAGGGTCTTGTTTCACCCGTGCATGTGGAAGTACTGCTGTAGTAGCAGTGGGATTCCCTGTTGGTGGAGAGTGTTTTTTCTGTTGTTTCTCTTGTTAGTGATAGCTTTGGTGGATCAGTCTTCTGCAAAGCCTGTATCATGAGTTTGCATCATTAGTATCTCTAATAAAAGCATAAAAACTGAAAATAGACCGTAGAACTAAGTGATTTGTTTGGGGGGGGGGGGGTGGATTTATTAGGGAGCTATTATGCCTTTATGGAAAGCAAGAGACTAAATGACTGAATGGCCCTGTTTGGGGGACAGAAAAAAAAAGTATAAAGATTATAATGGAAACTTAGGAGTAGTTGCCTCAAAACTATTTTTACTTCTATCTTTCTTGCCCCCTTCTTTTCATACTTGGCACTGGAGTTTCTCAGCACGTTAGGAGGAATCTTCCCAGGTGGGAAAGCTGGGGGATTTCAGGTCAGAAAGGGGAACCCCAGGAACCTGGTGGGTTGTCCCAGGCACTGCGGAGCATCGGGCCATGATCTTCTCTTTAAACTGTGTCACTTAACTGTCCAGCTTCAAACATCGCTGTGCCAATGCTTGTCCTTAGCAGAAAAAGATTTTTTCTAACTGACATCAGTACTGCAAGAGAAGCGGCTAAATAAGCAGTTCTGCATCTGCTTTCACAGCTTAATGCTTTTAGTACTTAGACGTGCTTTTGAATGGTATTTCTGAAGCTTAACAGAGACGTGTGTGGTTTTATTTTTGTTCCCTCAGAATAGCTAGTACTTTAGTATTTTGTTCTGTGTGAAACTTGGGAAGACTTCATGCAGGGAGAGAGGCAAGCAAAACTTCCCTGTGCGATACGTTTCACACCAGACGCACTCATACTTAAAATAGAGAGAAAAATCAGCTCTTCGGCTGTAAAAACGGTTTTCCACTTCGTGAATTTTTATTAAGCGCATTCTTTCCTGCTATTCTTGTTAGTAAGTCTGTGAGCCTGATTTAAATCAACTGGGTGCGTTGACTAATAATTTTAAATGAGAAAGCAAGGGCAGGAAAGAGCATTTTGTGTAGATGCTCTGTGGCCCTCCTGCCCTTTCTCTGCTTGCCATAAGAGTTGACTTGCCTCTGGCATTCCCACTAACTGGAATATCTGCGTCCTGCTCGTACAGGGCTGTGCCAGAGTTGAAACTGGAGCATATTGTTCCGTCATTAAACGGGCAATGGTGAATACTTTGGAAATTAACAGCAGCTGCAAGTTCTTTAGCTATTTTTATTTGTACTGTGGCTATAATTTTTCTGCTGTGTTTGTGTTGAAGCTAGATGAGGAAAGGAAAATAAAGCCCCCAAGAGACTTGCTTTTTGTTTTTAATTAAAAAAAAATCCTCTGTGACAAAAGCATTAATAAAACTAATAGTATAGAGGGACAACAAAGCAGTTTATTCAGCGTAACTTGGGCCCCTTAGTCTTGGTGCTGGTAGGACTTTCAAGGGAGTTTCGTGAGGCACTTCCCCAGTCAGGCCACCCCTTTGACTTACTGCTAGTAACATCCCTCTTGGCCTTTCATAAAGATCGGCAGCAGCAAAGCAACTTTCACAGTGTTGTTTTATTTAGGCTTTGTGCTCATAGCCTCCATGGAAGCCGTTTGTCTCGATGCTCCTTGGATGAGGCCCTAAAATCAAGTTAAGAAAGTTCAAGAGAATGACTATAAAATGGGATTTCTCAAAATCCCTTTGCGAGTCCAGCTGCAAGGATGTTTTCAAAGAACCTCATGGACGTGTATCAGGAACAAGGCAGAACCAAACTCCAAACCTGTAGGTTTGAACCCTGAGTGAACAAGCTGTTGTCCTGCTGCCCAGGGAGTTATGTTCTTCTGTGCTCTTTGCCCTGCCATGTGGGACGCAGCACCTTGCCCACAGCTCTCCAGAGATGCAGCTTCCCCGGGGCCGTGGGCAGAGAGTGCATGGGGAAAATCGGTGTATCAAAGGCACTTCATTACAGGCACTAAAAAAAAAACTAAGTGATTTGGCTTTTGGAGCACCTGAAGTCAGTGCTTTATTTGCAAGGAGTTAGCATGTTGTTTTGAAGCTTGGAAAAGAGCAAAGCCCAGCAGCTGGAAGGTTTGTAGACACAAGTTGGCATAGCTGTGTTTAAGCCCTCAGAAATTTTGGTTGCTATTGAAAAAGAATAGCGTCTTAGTAAGCATGAGCCACAGGCGCAGAACTTCTCAACTTTTCATTCCCAAATTGCAGGCTAAGCATAATCCAAAACAAAGTTCCTGTTAAGATGTGAAAAGATCAGATCAAGCTTTCCAGATTTCTGCTCTGGGCTGGAGTGAGGAGCTGTTCCTAATCGATGGTATCATATCTCTGTCAGGGAGGGCTCCCAGTTTGAAAATCAATAGGAGCTGAAAAATGGGAATGGCTGCAAGAGGAGAAATGCTGCTGCTAACCCACTGGCAGCAACAAGCATCTGTTTGCAGTATGAAAATGCTCAAGTCGGTGCAGTTTGCTGCCCCTCACCAATACCACTCTCAAGATACTGTGG
Source organism: Crypturellus undulatus (assembly GCA_013389825.1). Taxonomy (NCBI): domain Eukaryota; kingdom Metazoa; phylum Chordata; class Aves; order Tinamiformes; family Tinamidae; genus Crypturellus; species Crypturellus undulatus. The sequence continues at coordinate 25,156 of VWPW01024749.1, read as the reverse complement.
TTCCTATATTTTGACCTTACTATGTCATTCAGAGTCTGTATATGTGATATCTTCGGTTGCCATCCTGCTGGCTCCTAACCCCTGATGTGATTAGCCAATTTGGAAAAGCCAAGGGAGGAAGCCTTGACTGCAGCTCAGAACTTGTATGGTTTGTTCCAGTGCAGGGAGTTAGCCTCTTTTCTATTGCCTGGAGGGTTTGATTCTGGGGAGCTGATGAGAGGAGGGGAGCGACCTGACTGGGGTCCAAAATTGTTTCATACAATCCCTCTTCTGAAGACTTTGATGGTGGATTGCTGGAGACCACCGAGTATTTTTCTAGTGGTGTTCTTTAGTTACTGTCTGTTAGCTCCAGATGGTGTGTGCCTTGGTGCAAAAATAATAAACTCCAAATTTTATAAGTTCTCTTCTTTTCTTACTAGAAAAGGAATGAAAATCTATCTGATTTTCTGAGAGTTGACTGTAACAGATAATAGATAGGAGTAGTAAGACCTTGCTCCTTGTTTAAGCAACATTCCAGTCTTGTCTCTAATCTTCCTCTCCCTTTCCTCCCCCTAGTTATTCCACCTTTCCTCAAGCCTTTCCTCTACTTTTCTTACCTGTTGTTTTTGACACCTCATTCTCTCGTTCACTTCTCTGCCTTGCTACTCCCATTCCACTTCTTTCTCTCATCTGCGTTTACTACAATGTGTGCATTTGTGCTTACAATGTAAAAGGTTATCTGTCTGTATAAAACCATGCTGAAGGATTGAAGAGCAGGGATGCTGGTTTGGTGAGACTGCTTCTGGTCTGAACTGAAGGCTGTTGCGCCATGTTCCATGTCCTCCGTGAAGAGAGAGGCATGAAGCCAAGTTGTGTCCTGCGGAAACAGAAGCGGTGCCCTTGATGCCTCTGGAGCTGCCCCCAGCTTTCACAGGGGTTGAATTTTCTCCAAATTTGGACTTGGGCAATGTTGTCAACACTGGCCAAATGTGTGACTGTGTCTGTGCTTTTTTCTGAGCTATTGCTGCTACTTCCATCTGTTAATGTGGGCAGGCTACTGTTAAAATCCTCAGCACTTTGGTCCAGTTGAGTAGTTTTCTAGATGTTAGGTTTATAAATTATACATTTATGACCACATCTCATGCTATTACCCATTCCTAGCAGCACCTCCAAGGCAGGAATATTTAAATTTTGAGGGAGTGTGGACCACATGTTAATGGCGAGCCCATGTTTCATTTACTTACTGCATCATCTTACTGCTGCACTTCTTGGTTGCAGAACATCCCCAAGGTAGCTTACTCTTTGTGAGGAAAGCAGTTTTGGTGAAGGGCATGTGATATCGCTGAAAAGGGAGAGTGGGGATCGTTGCATAGACCTTTCTGTGTGTCTTGTCAAGTCATTTTTGCATTCTCTTGTGCTGTCTTATCTACGAGCAGAAATGAAGGAGAACATAACATCAAAAGTGATCCACAGACCATGAGAATCGTAATTAGAGGTCCAACAGTGATGGTTAAGAACATGCATTACTATTATTGGGAAAAAATCGAAAATTGCTGGTGCCAAGAAAATCCCCATGGTATATGGCAGAAGGATGTTTGAGCATGGAGCACGCACCAGCTGAACGACCTGTCACTATCCAGGGATGTCCTCTGTCAGGTTGTAAAGCAGGTGGACTGAGAGGTGAAAAGCAGAATGAGTTGAGCCAAGGCCTGGTTGCTGTACCAAGAAAGTACATGTAATCAGACAAACACAAATATCTAGTACCTATATGTAGAGATAGTCATCTTTGGAACCTGCTGTAGATACTTCCCCCACCTCCCCAGGAAGTTGTGTTCAAAGCTCTGATTATGTGGAAGAATAGAGGTGATCACTAAAGCTGAGGAACTAATGTTTTTAGAGAAATGCCAAATCCTGGTGTGCTTTGATTTAAACAGAGATTTGTCAGCGCTCTTAGTGGATTATGTTGACATTGGCACATTAGAGAAATGAGGGCACAAGAGATTATTGTTTAGGTACATTCATGCTCCTAATAGAAGGGAAATAAATGCTTTTTCTTGTGTAAGAAGTTACTTCATTTTGAAAAATGTCTTGCCATTAGTAGGCATTGCTATTTGCCAGAAATGCTTCATTATTTATTAATTTGCTGTTCTCTTATTCTTATAGGAAATACTGCAAGGACAAATACCTAATATTTCTTTCTGTTCAAATAAGAAGCTCTTTTGTTTAGACTGAAATTTAATAATCATATGCTTTCACTGTGACACTGCATCAGACTACCTAAGTGAAAGTCAGTTTAGGTTCTTAGTTTAATTTAAATAGCATGGATGTTTCACTTTGCCTAGTATTTGCCTCAAAGTCACAACAGAGTACCTGCCCAAAAGCTTGAACTGTCTTGTTTGACCTACTGTAGTTTGTATTTAACTATTCTGCTTTTTTTTTTTTTTTTCTTTCTTGAGAATTTTGGCCTGAGAAAGAGACATGTTTACTACCCATCAGTAGGAACTCTGAGACTGCGTTGCATATGTGCAAGATGAGAAAAACTCAATTACTAACCTTGAGGAATCCACACCCCCAGTTCTCCTTCCTGCTTTCTAGGGATTGAATCGCAAAGCAAACAGTTTCGTGTGCTGCCGCGTGGAGAGGATGACATTTCGGTGTTTTAATGTTCACATGAACACAGCTCTGCTCACCAAGCCTTGCAGATCAGGCCAAGCTGGCCTTCGATGTGTGAGTTTCTGTGTTTAGTGCAAGCTATAGATAGTTTCTGGGAACTGGTGACACTGGACTGTTTGGAAGTGCTTCTCCAGGGTCACTCTGGTTGTTAGGATAGACCAGACCTTTATCATAAATCATAGGTTTGCACTTTCCCCTTGTGAGAGACAGAGATACCTTGTGGAGGTGTGAACACCACAGAAGTGATGGTTGTTACCTGCAGAGTAGCATCTGCTGGCTGGGCTCACTGTTAAGCAAGTGCAGGTTGACCAAGAACAAATGTCTCAACAGAGTATTTAAGCAGACACTTCTTCTCAGGGAAGTGTTTGGATTCTGACGTGTCATCATTCTTCAGAAACTGGTTTTCAAATATCAGAATATTTCTGAGGTAACCTCTTTAATCTCTGCTGTATTCAGCTATTTGCTCATTTAATACCTGTGCGTTTTATAATGTAATTTAAAATGAACAGATGCTCCTAACCACAGTATAACATTAAGCATGATGGAGTTCTGGAAGAAGCTGCCAGAAAAGTCAGAAGTTGCCTTGGTCTTGCAATATGTCATCATTACTGTTTTCTTTTGTCCCATGGCACTGGGTGCGTCACTGGTTCCAGACTCTGTGTCTATTCCTTGAGACTGAGGAATAGCTGCCATTAGTGATACAGCGGTTTTCAGGACTTCCAAGGCACAGGGATGGTGAGGCAATACCTGCAGTTTTGGAATAAATATCTCAGAAACTGAAAACAGTTTTACTTGAATAAATGAATCACAGAATCACAGAATGGTTGAGGTTGGAAGGGCCTCTAGAGATCATCTAGTCCAACCCCCTGCTCCAGCAGGGACACCCAGTGCACAGGGTGGCATCCAGGCGGATTTGGAAGATCTGCAGAGAAGGAGACTCCACAGCCTCTCTGGGCAGCCTGTGCCCTGTCAACCCTTTGCGCGAGGGCACATAACACGAGCCAAACGAAACCCAGGAGCTCCCAAAGCAACTGCCCTGAGTCGTGAGTCCTTGTGACTGCTTTTGTTATTATGGGAGATGAAAGACAGTCCCTCAGGATTTGAATACTAGGTAATATAAAGGCAGTTTTCACTCTTGGGCTGGTAAAGGGTAAGAATTGCACATGGAAAACAGCTGAACGTGTTGGTTCAGCATGAACTGAAGGGAGTGAGTGTTAGCTTGGTTTGCATCCGAGTGGGTGAAACTCAAGTCTAAACTTTGCTCTGAATAGTGTTGCTTTGAGAGGAGTCGGTGGCCAGGGCTGATGCTGCAGGTGAAGCTCGCCTCCAGGCCTTAGGCAAAGCAAGCAATTTTGATAGCATGTATCTTAATAGTGTTATGGAGAGTGCTACCTATGCTCATTGCAGGCTTAAAAGTAAAATCATTTGGTCCATCTTCCATTAACTCTGAAAGTTAGTGTCTGTTTTGCTCTGTTTTTAGAGAAACTGAGGGAGGAGATCATAAATATCCTCAGTTCTGGCATGTTCTTGCTTTCAATTCCTGCTAAATGATACCTCCGCTGCTGCCCCTGCTCTTTATTCAATGTTTAATAAGCTGCCTTATGACTTACTCTGCTCCTAAAGAATGCAAACAATAACCATGTTTTTTGTTTCCCGTGCACATATAAAAGGAAATGGAGCAATTGCGGAAGCTAAATTCAATTTTGGAACTGCAGAACCTACTCAGTACCATTTGGAATAGATTGACTACTCCTGGTGGAGATGGGGAAACGTGGCATCTGTTTCCTTGAAGCTGGAACAAAAGATTTTACCCCTAGGTTCCCCATGAAGTTGCAAGTACTCCAGTGGCATGTTGAATTTTCTTTTTAATGCTTTCAATATGTGGCAGGATTCATACTTTCTTAAAGAACTGTCATATAGAATATTCTGTGTAAGGTTAGAATATTCTGTGTAACATCAGTCCCACCAAGAAGGCTTAACATACCTTCCCTTCCCGCCCACAGCTTTTATGTCTGTACAAATGCTGCTGAGTTCACAAGCGTAGAAATGAGATTTGGTGTTGCAGATCTCTGGGCGCATGTTTGGCTTGACTTCCTAACCTAGGTCCAGGTGGGAAAATTCACTTAACTCTGATTTCCCAAGCAGTCTAAAGAAGAGCCGGTGGAGCTGTTCCATTCAAGCCAGCCAGAATGGTTGAGGTGGGAAGGGACCTCTGGAGCTCGCCTAGTCCAACGCCCCTGCTCAAGCAGGGACTGCAATTAGGCATTTTTAAAGTTTTTTAAAAAAGCTTAATGTTGTTATTGATGACTCTTACCTGTGCTCAACCAGACCACGAGCTATTTAACAGCCTAACCTGCCCACGCGCATTTGCGGGCTGGGCTCCTCATCGCACCGCTCTGCATGTGGCCTTGGCGAGCACAGCTCTGTTGGTGTTGGTGGTGCCCCGCGGTGGCAGCGCTGTCCCCGGTGCTGAGCTCCACTCGCATCGTGCTCCAACTGAAGCGTGTTTGCAATTTGCTGCAAAACGTCCAAAGGGAGGAAGGAGGGGGGCAAAAAAAAAAAGGGTCGTTGTCGGCTTCTCAAATGATCCCGCGTGCAAGAGGACTATCTGTGTGCCTTTTATGGGAAAGGTTAATAGAAGAGCAAACTACGAAGTAATGTTTTTTAATGGGAGGCTATCTAATGCTAAGCGTGCTTTAATTCCACATTAAAAAATGCAATGATGAATGGTACTCTGAGCACCAGGAGAGCTATTAAGTATTAGCTTGTGGCACTGAAATTTCACTGCTGCTAAACACAGAAGAGTAAATTCCAGGTGGGCAAATTGCTTCTGTGAGGAATCCTGTATAGGTAGTAATCCCTTTTTTTCTTGGGGAACAGTTAAAAACCCTGTCAAGAGGCAGCACCCTCTGAAATTTTTAATAGGAGGTGTATGGCTTTGTAATCTTGGGGCCTTGATGAAGTGGCTGTGTATCTGAAATTGTATCTGTTCCATTTATCCTCTGATAGGAGGGAAGGCTTGAAACTAGTAGCTGCTAAAGGAATTACTATCCTGTTAAACTGGAGTCTTCTGATGTAGCTTCATTTTTTAGTGGATAAAACCCACTGAAGATTGAGGTTATGTTAAAGGTATTGCAGTTCCTGTCTTTTGCAATGGGCGTATTTGCCAAAGTTGTTGGTAACGTGGCCTGGGAGCTCAGTTACCCCCGAAAGTTTGGAGAGGAGTCACTTTGGCCTCATCTGCTAGCATCACCAGAAAACAAGCAGGGATGAATTTTGATGGATTCAGGCAAGGCCGAAACTGAATACCTCAACCCTTGAGAACTGTTTTACCCTTAGGCTGTTCTGTGACTCCCCTCGCAGATGGTCCCATCTCTTCATGCTCATTCCACCGAGTGCAGCAACCAGAAGGGCTGCAGGAGGTCTATGCAGATGACTTTGGCAAGAAGCTTCCTATGGGAAAGGCAATTAGTAGTTGTGATCTGGCTGCAGTACAGCTTTGTGGATATATGAAGCTGGAGTAGGAAATCTTTCTATATCACCCTGTATGTTGCTGAGAAGCCATGAGGTCTTTTTCCAAGTCTTGGATGTACTTTTCATTTGTTCCTCCTGCTCGCCTATGGATGAATAAATCCTAGCAGAGTGTCAGAGCCGGTAGCCACAAGAATGAGACTGGGATCAACCTGACCTCTACTAATACATAGGATGTGCCCAGCGGGATGAGAGGATTTAACAGCCACTGACTATTTGAGTCATCGCAGAGTGCTAGGGGCCATTTCTGGCTTGTCAGTGTGGCAGGTCACATGGTTAAATTCCTGCTTTTTTTTGTTTGTTTTTGTTCTGCTTTCTTGTGATTTTGCTGTAGCATCTAGTTTTTGTCTGTTTCTCTCGCCTCTCTCCTCTCGCCTCTCTCCTCTCTGTCTCCTCTCTCTCTGTCTCCTCTCGCCTCTCTGTCTCCTCTCTCCTCTCTGTCTCCTCTCTCTCTCTGTCTCCTCTCTCTCTCTGTCTCCTCTCTCTCTCTCTGTCTCCTCTCTCTCTCTCT
>VWPW01024749.1:1499-17810 GCA_013389825.1 Crypturellus undulatus | reverse complement strand
TTTTTTTTTTTTTTTTTTTTAAAAAGCACTAGCCCCTCAGTTTCTTTGCATTGGTCATCAACAGCAGACCCATGCCCATGCCTCCTACCCAGTCTGGCTTTGAGGAGATATCTGTGTGTTCCTGCAGAGTGCAGATACCATCTCCCTCATCTTCCTCCCCGCCTGTCACCCCAAGCCCTTCCGTCCTCCAAGTGCTCCTTTTCTGTTGGTTTTCATACCAAACATTGACAGTACTTGCTGTGTGTAGTTGGGGTTGTAATAGTTTACTTTCTAGAACTCCAGTGATAGCACTGGGCATGAACCCAGGGTTCCCTTGGTTACAAAGACTGATTAATTGATCATACAGGTCTGTGTGTGTGTGTGTGTGTTTAATTTATTTCCCTAGGAGCTGAACTATAATGATGTGCAGCGTAGAGGAGATGCTTTCTAGGCACTATTTCTGCAAATCCTGCAAGGCAGAGCTAGTGATCCGTAGGATCCCTTCAGGTGTTCACTGAGCAGGCTGCCTCCTCCCTCCTTCCCCACACAACGTGGTACGCATATACTTCTGTATTCTGTATTTTATGGTGCGATCAAAACCAGTCTTTGGTTAATGTTCGAGTTACTCCTCCTGTTTTCTGTCATTGTTCTTGCTAGCAGCAGCAGCAGCATTTGCAGTCTCAATCTGTGGCAGGAAGCCACATGTTTCCCTTCTTAGAGGAAACCTGAATGAGTTTAGAGGCCACAGAAAAGCACAGCTTGCAGCTCGTGTTGCTGCATACAGTCAGAGAAAACAGGCTGCAGGAGAGATGTTGATTAAAAAGAAATAGTCTCATGTGGATTTTCCCCTCCCTTTTATTTTTCCCCCTGTATACCACAGTCTTAAGAACTGTTTTCATGCATCTGGCTACTTCGCATACCATTAGTTCTCTAGAGATTGCAGAAGCACAGCCAATTAGACCTGTATCATTTATTTGACAAGTGAACATATTCTTGTATTTATTTATATTTTTGGCTGTGTCAAATGGATAAAGGATGTAGAAGAAAAAATGTATATCTGAAATGCTGTTCTTTTAGAAAAGTTAAAAGCACCAGCAGGGCCATAACTAAGCTTAGTTTAAGAACCATAAACATCCCATTTTTGCTATTGGGAGTGGTAAATGGCTTTTTAAGACATGGACAAATGCCTACCAGAAATTCTCGGGATATGCAGCTTGTCTTCATTCGGGAGCTAGCAAAGTGGCTGCCAACCCTGATGTCCGGAGTCTTTTTGCAGTACAGCACTTTGAATTACCTTCCCTTTCTTTGGTTCACTTTGTGGACTGACTTCTGGTTGCCGTTTCTTAGCTAACTTGAGAGCTTAAATCTGAATTACCTCAAGCAACTGCAAGGACCCAGTCCTCGAGGTGAGGATCAAAACCAGCTGCTGCCAGAATCCATTCCCTCGTACGCTTGTGTGACTTCTTACGGGCTCTGCTAAGAGACCAGTGTGCTCACTCCGAAGAAAGAAGAATTTGGCTCTTGGTGAGAGACGGGCGATCATACTTTGCTTCAAAGGATGTGTGTGGGATGCGAAAAAGTAATCCGTGGCCTAGCTACCCTGTTCATTGCTCTGGTAGCTGCATACTAAAGAGCTGGAAATCCTCCGAGGTGAGGACGTTCCCTTCTCCTCCGTGTCAGTGAATCCCTGAGAGGTCTCTTAACCAGCAGTATCGACGCTGGGTTGGAGCCTGGTTTATGTCAGGGCTTACTCAAAGAATGCTATGGAGATCAGTGGGGGTTTTCACTAGGCAAGGAGCACGGCGCTTTGTCCTGCATGTGGAAATCCTCCTGATGCGGAGCGTGGATCAGGCTCTGCCGTGCTGCTTACCTGACTCCCAGGAAGGAGAGCTGCTTCCCTGCGTTATTCATATCCTAGTGGTGTAAGAAAGCACCAAGATCGCAAGCGGCACTGACTCTGCCAGGTCCTGTGTAAAGGCAAAACCCTGCCCTAAAGATTTCTTAGGGTGCATGTCCAATCCCTGTAAGCCAGAGGGAAGCTTGGTATTAGCAAAGCTTGCCTGGGTGGGAGCCTTTGTGTGGCAGCAGTATTTGTGGCTCACACAAAGTCCAAATAATTTAAGAGGAAGAAACAGAAATTTTACAGCTTGGAAAGGCAGAAGCATCTTCTCTGTTCATTTTAAAACTTGCAAAGTGGATTAAGACATGGAGACGAGGATAAGAAGAGCAAGTACTAAATATAAATATCTCCTTTATGTGGGTAAGAAGCAATGGATGTGCAGGCTCCATGTGCTCCACACATTGCTGAGAAAGTATCAATTAAAACAGGCAAAGGCTGTAAGGATGTTAAGATAAACAGTGAGTCATATTGATCCAGAAGCAGGAGGCAAAACACAGAGTAGTGCACACTCCAAACTGAATTCTGCAAGAAGGCTTCCCAAGGCAGGGATCTGCAAACAGAGGATTTTCAGCCAGGGCCTGTGGATTCACAGCCTTCAAAGGCAAAGAGCTGAAGTGTGTTTTCCACTAAATCAGCAGTGGACACACCGGATTTACCAGAGTGCTATGTTTGCAAAGTGGCACCACAACAAACTCGTCCCAGTCCTAATTTCAGATTAAAAGGAACCAGTGTGCTGATGAGCAGATTCAGAAGGAAAGTTTAAAATCTTGGAAGCTTTGGAAGAACCACCAAAAAAAAAAAAGGAGAGAGAGAGAAACAAGAGGGGGATAGGGCAAATATTAAACTGCACTTTGGAGAAAAATTACTTGCTCAAGCAGCAGCTCTAGATCCCTCTTGCTTTAATGGTGGCGTCCATTTCAGACAGAAATGAGACTTCCACTGTTTTTATCCTAAAATGAAAGCGGCAGTGCTTTCCCCAACACCGAAAGCTTGTGCTGCTTGCAGGCTGGCACGAGCCTTTGTCATACAGCAAGTGGAAAGGTCTGATCACATGCATCGAAAGTCTCTCTCCGCTGCCGCCATCGCTGCCTCCTGCTTTAGTCTTAACACTTTAATCCATAGCAGTTTGTCTTCATGGCCCATAATTGATCTGTCTGTGATTGAGCTCATCAGCTGCTCATTAGAGAGCTCGAGTTGCAGCCTTTGCCATTCATGAGGACAGTGAGACAAGAGGTCTAAAACCACTTTGTCTTTGTCTTAACTGGATTCGTTGCATATTCTGGGATTCGGATTGGTTAATGAACTGCTTAAAGGCAAGCTGCCCAGAGAACATGACGGATGATCCGAGCGTCGCGGATGCACCCGGTGCTCTCTGGCATCGCGTGTCAGGTGTGAGCAGCGTCAAAAGCCGCAGTTGAGACTGCGCTGAGATGTTCCTTGCTGCTCTGGGAGCTGCTGGAGCTGTGTCTGTAATGAGGGCTGTGTTTTCTGCTAGGGATGGCATCAGGATGTGCAGAAATACCGGATGCGTTGTATGTAGAGTTTGCGCTTGACATCTGTTTTTCCTTTCTAAGCAGTGGCGTTGCTCTCGGTCGCTGCTTATACTCTGGCAGGGCCTGTAATGATGCACATTTCCCTCGCTGCCTGCACACACACGCACAGAGAATGCCTGTCGCCAGCCTTTTTATAAAGGAAATACTGAGAGAACAGTGCTACCGGCTGCAGAGATCCATGTCCTCTCCCTAGTGCTTTCATGAGCACTTGAAGCGGGTCCAAGCTGTAGGAAAATGAGATGCTCTCCTAACGTAGGCTCTCTGTTTTTGTTCCTGTCCGATGCTGCCTCTGCGTGTCAGAGAATTCCAGAAGGATGAATAATTCCTTAGAAATAGCAAATTAATTGCACTTGCATATGTCTAGTGTTGTCTAAATGGGGATGCCTTAGTGCTTAGGTGACTGTAACCACAGTGGGCTCTTAAGTTCTCCGTATTCTTGAGATTCTTTGGATACTCCAGTTCTGCCAGGAAACACATGCAGTTGCATTTGGGGTCTTTGCAGGGCCCTGGGGCTGTGTTGTGCATTGAGTGAACCCATGGTGCCCCACAGAGCGAGGTCCTGGTGAAACATCTGAACCCTAACTGGGCGCATTATGGTTCAAGTTCACTAGTTTCCCAGTTGCTTTGTGTTTTAGATTTGTGAAGCCCTTGGAAATAGATATCTCTCCTAGTTGCTCAAAGTTACAGTATTTATAACTATTCCAAGCTTATGTTAATAGTCATATGTTGTCCTGTGTAAATATTAATAACTTATTTTCTTTCTTTGTAGTGTACAGAGGCCAAAAAGCATTGCTGGTACTTTGAAGGATTGTATCCTACATATTATATGTAAGTAGTCATCACTTTCCTTTGTGTTTTCAAGTGATGATTAGATTCTTCTGGCTCTAAGTGTTACTCTTTTACTAACTACACAACCTTTAGGGAAGTGTCTCATCTTTTTCCTCTTTTCTGTATTGGGGGAAAAAAATAAAAGGCATATAGACTAATTTCTCCACCGTTTCAGGCTCCTTTTCCTGTTGAAAACAAAATGTAAAATTTTAAAATTGGTTCTTATTTCAGAACACTGAGAGGAAGCACAAGCAGAATTGTGTGAGGAGACAGTTCTCCCTTTGTTTTGTACAAGGACAAGTAGCCGGGCAGGATACCAGGAATGCTTTAAAAATAAGTTTGTCTCTGTGGTAATATATTGTTGTTTAGTTTAGGGAGCTGACATGATTTGCTATCCATGGTGTAGCTGTCCTTCTGTTGAGTGTCATCTACGTCCACATCAGGTCTGGATGTGAACCTAGTGTCAATGAGCTGCAGGTGCATGATTGAGGATCTTAGGGATGTGCAGTTTTCTCTGACTTAAATTGCACCAAGCAGCAACAAAGAGGTGAGAGGAGGAATTGGGTATGGATATGGAGCTAGATGTGGTAAACTTTGTTGCTGGACCGTACGACTTAACAGAGACAGGTATATATGCATTTAAGGAGAAAATGAAAAGGGGGGGTAGGGGTGGAGGAGTAGGTAGCAACAACAGGTCATCTGTCTGCCGAGCAAACTCCTCCTTGCTTAAGGTTTGGAAACTACAGTAATCCTTATGCTGCCCAAGAACTTCCCTCCCATTTTTTCTCCACCTCCACTTCATCTGCCAGAAAGAAGAGAGAAATAGAAGAGACAGAAGCAGCCAGGGAGCTGAGCAAGGAGCAAAGCTTGGTGATAGAAGAATGAACCACTTACTGTGTGGTTTAATCATCTGTGCTCCCAAATACAAACGGGTTAGGAAGTGTTTGTGCCGAGGACTTACTGTCTTTTTACCAGGTGACTAAAATGTTGAGAATTACTCATAAGCGGTTAGCCAGAACAGATGGGTGAATTTTAAATCAGTTAATTTTCTTTGCATACTGATAACAACAGGACTTCGATCCCACCTACGTTTTGTCTCATTCTGCCACAGTGTGGGAGCTGGGCTGTTCTGAAAATCCCGCTGTACCTTGACATTCAGGAGCACGTTATTCATCACCACCTTGGTGTCCTGCTTAGGGTTCTGCCCACACGTGTTTGCAGCCAGCGTCTGTCTGTCTTGTTAACACAAAGCGGCAGCTATTTGGATTTGGGGTGGGAGCTCAGCCTCTTCATACTGTAGGTAAATAAATACGCAGCAAGCCCTGTAAAAGCAAGGGGAGGGCCTGCTGTCTGCAGTCGCTCTGACACAAATTTGCTTTTTAATTGGTTTCCTTTTGGTTACTAGTGTATTGCTTTCTTTGTGTGCCAAAATGGACTATTCTGTAGGAAAGCCGCGTGTTTATTTTCCAGTCCGTCAGAGAGGTTAATTGGAAGTGCACACAGCTCTGGACATCGAAGTTGTGCATTACACTGAGAAATGAGAGTAGAAATAGCAGCGATGGATTGTTTAAAAAAAAAGATAAAAAAAGATAAAAAAAGAAATTACTTAGTTTGGCACAACACAGGTCTGAGCTTCTCCTAGAATCAAGGTGCAGAGCATGGACAAGCCAGTTCAGGGGGTTGCAGTTCTCTTACTTCTCCCTTCCTCTCCCCTAGTCCCATCGTTTTGGCACTCATCTGGCCCTGCACTGGATTAACTCGATTCGCTGTCCCCCAGAAAGTTGTTCATTTTGGCATATTCAGTTCAGCCCGGTGCCATTGGTGGGGAGCACAGACCGTGGTGAAATGACGGGGAGGAATATGCATGTTGTGGGGGAGGAGAGAGGCAGGAACGGGTCTCCTCCGTGAGCGTATGGCAAGATGTTAAATCATCCAAAGGCGCAATGTGTAGCTTCAGCCCAAGAGCGTCTCCTCTCTCCAGATCTGGATCTGGTGTGTGCTGCAGTGAACAGCCTATATTTTGTCCTGTCACTTTTTAGAGCAGCGAGTCAACTAGCAAATATATTTAGTCCAAGTACATAATAGGTTTTATTCTGTTTTCACTGGTTTTCCAGCAGGATTTGCACACACACCCCCATTTATGTACATATATATATGTGTGTGTGTGTATGTATACATATATATATACACACATATATACACACACACATATATACATGTAGTCTGGTCTTGAGAACCCCTTGCAGACTGTTACAAGCTCAGCAATGGAGTCCTTGTCCTGCCCCTCACTGCGGTTCCAGCCCCAGGCTCCCAGGTAGGCACTTTGTTTTCCAGTGAGTAGATGGTCATGGCACTGTGGGGACACCACTTCACAGGCACAATGTGGCACACACGTGGCAAGGCCTCCCCTGACCAACGTTTTCTGTTTAGGCACCTCCTCCTCGCAGGTTTTGTGTAGTAGCTGGTTCTCTTTCGGTTGCCCAAAGTAACATTAACACAACCTGGACTGTCACGTAAAATCTGCACCACCTTTTATGGGAAGTTTAAAGGCAGAATAGCTGAGCTAATTTTTCCTGTAGAGGATCAACTGCAGCTACCTACGACAGAGATAAGATTGTGTCTGGGATAAGAAAGCAGTGTGCTCAAATGAATGTACTGAAAATTCAGCTAGACTACATTTTACGAGAAAGGACTGTTCCTCTTTATTTGACTGACTGAGTTTTTGATTCAATGTGTCTTTTGCTCTATTTTAAAAAGAAAAAGCAATTAGAGATGTTGCACAAAGCTTTCTTAAAATGTGCTGGTTATGCTTCCTATACTAACAGCTAAGACAAAGGTTGGAGCTCTCTGTCATTGTGGAGCTGATCATATTTCCCCCTGTCCGAGTAATTGCAAGTAATTTTTTTCCATTTTCTAGAGGTTGTTCTAGCCCACATAAATCAGCAGTAAGTTTTGGTTTAATTTGAGCGTGTTTCTCCTAGGTGTAATTCTATTTCTCAAGTCTAGACTAAACTTTCCTAAATTTATACTTTTTTTTCGGCCTTTTTTTTTTTTTTTTTTTTTAGTCCATTACTCAAGCTGCAGTGTGTTTGAGCCCACAAGCCATCTTGAAAGCTTGCTATGAATTTTGGAGAGACATAACTGTTCCATTGTTCATACAGAAAATTACTAAGAGAGTTCTTAATTTTTTCCACCAACCAAACCAATCACTTTTCCATGCACTGGTTTTCTCAGGCGCATGATCTTGTCAGTCTGCTACTTTAGTCCTGCTTCAGCAAAGCACTTTTCTGTGGCCTGGAAAAAGAAGCAAACAAAATTAAAAGGTAGGAATTAGTCATTGGGTTCTAATTCTCTTCCTTTGGAAAAGCAGAGTCAGATTATCCCTGACTTTGCTTAAAAGAGTTAGATCATTCTTTTCCTTGTACAGATGCACAGAAAGCAGTTCAGAATCAAAGCACTCTGGACAGACATGCTTCTGATCCTCTGTAAGGATCATTGATTTACCTCTATTTAAATAAACCTGCTCAGTCAAGAGAAGAGTAGCACTGAACATAGTGAATAATGTTAGGCTCAAAAGCCATCTCCTAAGTATATAGGCAACAGTGGCATTTGAGAAAGACTTTATAGTTTTAGGTTTTTTTCCCCCTTCTGGGAGGGAATGAATAGCAGATGGAAGGCTGGTTTGCGTTTTATTGATGGGGAGCGTTTTGTTGGGAATGATTGTGAATGTATTTTTTACTGCAGGGAGAAGTATGTTCCAAGGCTGACTGACCAATCCCACAAGCCTTTTCTGTTTATTTTCCCCCTTGTTGTTAGCGACCATCACATCTGAGCATTTAATGAAGTGATAAATTCCAGATGCTAGAACCTGCATGGTCGTAATCCTCTGCTTTCCTCTCCGGACTCTGTGGCATGTTCTGTAAAGCAGCACAAATGTTTTGGGTCTGAATGCTAAGCACTAAGGCAACACATGCACTGCCCCTGGTGTCACTGGGTCACAGTGAAAGGACTGACCTGGAGAAGGAAGGGAATTTTGATGTCAGCCCGTATTTGATTAACGTTATTTCAGATGATCTGAGTGGATTATCTAAATATATATTGATGTTTTTAATGATGTGATACTCTGAAGAGAAGTAGTAAGGAAAAGAAGGAAATTCGGATTATAGAATCAGAGAATAATTCAGATGGGAAGGGTCTTCGGGAAGTCTCCAGTCAACCTCCTGCCCAAAGCAGGGTTAGCTGTGGGATCAGCCTAGATTATTCAGGGTTTTAACCAGTTGGACCTTTAAAATCTCCAAGGAAGGAGGTGATGCTTCCAAGCAGCTGGCTTCACTGCCACACTATTCTCATGGTAGAAGAGTTTTTATGTTTATTGATTCTGAACTTCTTTTGTGTCGGTTTATATGCAATCTCTGCCATCCTCCTGTCCTGTAAAGAGCCTGGCTCCACTTTCTTAATAACCAGGTACAGACTTCCAAGGTGCTCTACTGGGTCTACCGGCTTCCAGGTAACATACTGCCCACTAGCTCCTGGCCCTCTGAGCCTCACCATCCAATGGCATAAATTCCATCCGTAGGCCTCTCCTGGTAATTTACTTTCTCCTGCTTGAACATGGCCTCTAGGCACAGAGCTTTGGGAGACTTTGCTGGTGAAAACCGAAGGAAGGAGGCATCATGTATCTGCGGCCGTCACTAAATCACTCAGCCCGCTCAGCAGCAGGCCTGTGTTTTCCTCCTTTCTTTGCTGCTGGTGTCACTTCTAGGCGAGCTTTGGCTTTCCTCACAGCATCCCTCCCCATGGGTGCCAGGTCTTGATGCTCTTCCTTCACAGCCTGCTCCTGCTTTCACCCCTCACGTGCTGCCCTGTGGCACCGGAGCTTGCTCGGGGTCGCCTAGTCTTGTGGGGTCTGTCATGTTACCAAGGCATCGCTGTGGGAAAGGCCGCCAGAAGGAATCATGGAAGCTTCTCGGAAAGAAAAAGTTACCATCCCTGCTGAGAAATATATGAAGAACAGCAGAGAGATAGGGGAACACAGTCTTGTAATCTCTTAGAAACCTTGTTTCTGAAACAGAATGTAATCGATGTTAAAAAACATGTCCTGACAGAAGTGCTGTATTTTTAGGCTAATATGTTTCTGCCATAGATAATCATTTACTCTATGTACATATACTTATTATTTCATGTTGTTTAAATCTGTGTTTCTTTTAGAATAAGAACTGGAGTGTTAACCTAAAATAAATTTTGAATGCAAAAATATTAGCAAAAATACCTTCCTGCAGTACATTTGAACAGCCCATTGTTTTCCTTGGGTTGGGCTTTTTTTCTTTCCTTCCTCTCCTTCATTTTGACTCTTTGTACGGTCACTGATTAGATTGTATTGGATTCATTGGAGGGTCATACTCATTTGAGTTGTGTAAGTCCTTACCAAGATATTTGCTTGGTGGTCTGTCCATGACAATATTTTTGCATGTTACCAAGACCATGAGGAAAGTTCCAGCAGAAAACAATAGAAAAGCTCTTCTCTCTTCTTGTTACTCTGAGTAGCTTAGAAAACATTTCTTTTTGTCCAAGCCTAGAGGAGAGACTTGGAAAACCCCACAGTCCAGGTACTGGGCTTGTTGCATTGCAGGAGTTACTTTGTGTGCTCCACATCCCGCTATGTTTACTGCTCTTAATTAAGTTGGCTTTCCTGATGATACGCTTAGCTTTCCAATTACAATTACAGCTGCATGAAATGTCAGCAGGTGTGTGCTTAGGGCAGTAATCTCACTGCTGATTTATTCTTCCATCTGATTTGAAAAGCGCGTAGGAGGGAGAGGGCACCCCTCTCCCTCCTAATAGTTTTGCCTGATTCCAGGCCTTTTGAGTGCCAGGCACCATGCAAAAAAGAGAGACCTGGATTCAGGCCAAGGCCACCAATGGCCCTGGAAGCAGCTCCAGGAAAGGCTTGTTTCCTGGAGAAACATTAGTGCCGAGTCTGTATCTTGAAGGAAGACAGCAGTAATTATCAGACCATCTGTATAAAAAGGCAGCAAAAAAAAAAAAATCCTGCTTAAGTATGTATGCTCTTAAAACTGTAATGCTGCAAAATATAATGAGTAACTTCAATGTTCTGTGCTATGAAGGGAGTATATTCATTATTTTAGGGACTAGACTACCTTGATGCTGATGGAGCTACTGATGTTGTAGCCCTTACTGCTTCTATCACCAACCAGTTAAATGCTTTTCAACCCAGCTGAATTTTCTCCCATGGATCAGGTTCCTAGGTGCCATATGCACAGCCCAGGGAGAGCTAGGCCACCACATTAACAGGCATCTGAACTTGCTGAGAGTGAATCCTGAGAGAAGAGCTGAAGGTCATGACCAGGGGATCAAACGACTGACCTAGTTTTTGCTTTGAAGCTTTGAACTTTCTCCTAGAGCTGGGGACTGGCACAGGCAGCTACAGGCATAGGCAGCTTAGTCTGAAAATGGTGGGGGGGAAGGTGGAAAAGGGGGCACCCTGTCATCTGGGGAAGTATAGAATCATTAAGGTTGGAAGGGACCGTCGGAGATCATCTAGTCCAACCCCCCTGCTCAAGCAGGGTCACCTAGAGCACTTGGCACAGGACTGCATCCAAGTGGGTCTTGAAGATCTCCAGAGAAGGAGACTCCACAACCTCTCTGGGCAGCCTGTTCCAGTGCTCTGTCACCCTCACTGTCAAGAAATTTTTCCTTAAGTTCCTGTGGAACTTTTGGTGCTTCAGTTTGTGGCCGTTTCCTCTTGTCCTGTCACTGGCCACCACTGAAAAGAGGCCAGCCCCATCCTCCTCGCTTAAGGTATTTATAGACACAGATCAGGTCCCCTCTCAGCCTTCTCTTCTCCAGGCTGAACAGGCCCAGCTCCCTCAGCCTCTCCTCATAGGGCAGATGTTCCGGGCCCCTGATCATCCTAGTCGCCCTGCGCTGGACTCTCTCCAGCAGCTCCACATCCCTCTTGTACTGTGGGGCCCAGAACTGGACACAGTGCTCCAGATGTGGCCTCACCAGGGCTGAGTAGAGGGACAGGATCCCTTCCCTTGACCTGCTGGAGATGCTCCTGTTAATGCATCCCAGGACCCCATTGGCCTTCTTGGCCACGAGGTCACACTGCTGCCTCATGCTCAACCTGCCATCCACCATGACGCCCAGGTCCTGCTTGGCAGAGCTGCTCTCCAGCAGGTCGTCCCCCAGCCTATACTGGTGTCTGCGGTTATTCCTCCCCTGATGCAGGAGCTTGCACTTGCCTGTGTTGAACTTCATGAGGTTTCTCTCTGCCCAGCTGTCTAGTCTGTCCAGGTCCCTCTGGATGGGAGTACAGCCCTGTGGGGTATCAGCTACTCCTCCCAAGTACCTGTTATCAGTTCTTCTCTGCCTGCTCAGCGATGAGGAGAGAGTGTAGGCCAGACCTCTCCTTTCCAGAGGGTGTAGTAACCACAGTGGCATGAGAGAGCTTCATTTTTTCTTGCTGGAGCTGTTGGATTTGAACTATTCATCAGCGTCGACTCTTCTACATCCTGGGCAAGAACCTTAATGCAAGGTTGAGGAGCAATTTCTTGTGTTCACCTGTTAGTGGGTTGGGAAGGTTTGAGCTCCATTGAGTTGCAACAGTCCCTATCCTTCTTGGATATGGAGGCCCTGAATGAAAGGTTTGCAAGACTTGGTGGCCCCTAAATTGTGGCCATTAGTACCTGCATCATCCTTTATGTTTGGTCCCGTGGTGGCTTGGCAAAGAAAAAATATTTGCTGCGTGTGCGTTAGTGAGTTAAATGCAGGCAGAGGGCAATTGCATGGACACCCATCGCCCCCTACCAACAGACTGCTCATAATCTCCCAAGACTGATAAACCACCAGAGGCAGCAGGACTGCTCGCTCACTGGCAGCAATTTGGGATATGAAGAACTAATGGTGTGTTTAATAAGGGACCTGATCATTAACTACAGGTCTCCTTCCCTGCTGGAATGAGAAATTAATACTCCCACCTCCAGAAAATCAAAAACTGTCACATACAGGTTAGGTATGTTTTTCTTGTGCCAGAGCATTAAATTAGGCTGTTTCTCTGTTCTGTTAAACACATGTGCACAGACTAGTTAAGAAATGGTTAATTAAAGTGCCAAATCCTGCCACCAACGGACATGGCCCAAACTGGAGCAATGCTTGTTAGATTTTGCCTCAGGAGAGTCGGAGACAATTTCTAGGTGGACATGTGCAGGCTAAAAAGGCACGTGGTAAGACTTGCTGTGTTTACAGACCACAGGGAAAATCCCTCAGTAGAGTGGTTCTCCTCTTGGGGTCTAGTAGAGAGGGTTGGGAACATGTCAAGCTGCTGGGTAGCAGAAGGTTTGTAGAGTGGTTGGTTTGGTAGGCGCAGCTGAGCAAATACTTCTCATTTCATCAGAAGCGGGGGAGGATTTAGTGTATCTGAGTTCTTGCATAGGGCTAAGAGGCTCTTCACCCAAAAGATAATTGAGAAATAATCCCTCTTTCAGCTGTTGCCTGCTCTTATTTTTCATGTTTGCCTGAAGGACATGAGCCAAATATCTTGTCTCATGGTGGGGATTTTAGTTGTGTAAAAGCAGAGAAGAATCTAATTTGAGCAAATATCATTTTTATCTGTCTGTTGTTTCTACTGTCTAGAAAAAAATGACCTGAAAAAACTCTTTCCTTCTCTTTGTCTCATGCTGTCCTAGGTGGTTATGAGCTGACTGATTTACCAAGTACTTGGCTAACTCTTATCTCTAGTGCTCCCCTGGGTATCAGAGATCTTGTTTTACTTCTGGGTACAGATGTTCCACTGAGGTCACATCTGCATTCAGCTATGAAGCAGCCATATTCAAGGCATATATTGAATTAAGTCGGTTGCAGCAGCCAAAATCAGGGCTCCATTTCATAAGACATTGTTTTTGCATGTGTTCAAAGAGGACTTTTGCTATGTATAAGAAAAGAAGAGAAACACAAAGGTGACTCAACCAGTGGGACGCACTGCTCAGAGTTACCGAGGTAGGACTCCTGATGGCAGAACTGGGCTGTGCGCTGCTGAGTGTGCTCCGCGATTTCACAGAATCACAGAATGGTTGAGGTTGGGATGGACCTCTAGAGATCATCTAGTCCAACCCCTCACCGCTCAAACAGGGACACCCAGAGCACGTGGCACAGGGTGGCATCCAGGTGGGTTTGGAAGATCTCCAAAGAAGGAGACTCCACAACCTCTCTGGGCAGCCCGTTCCAGGCTCTGTCACCCTCACAGTAAAGAATATCTTCCTCATATGGAGATTAAATATCCTGCGTTTCGATTTATACTCATTACCCCTTGTCCTGCTGCAGGACACCACAGAGAAGAGTTTGTCTTCTTTATATACTCTCCTCATGTTTTTATACATATTGATAAGGTCCCCTCTCAAGTCTTCTCTGCTCCAGGCCCAGCTTGCTTAGTCTTTCCTCATACGATAGCTACTCCAGTCCCTTAATCATCTTTACTGCTCTACGCTAGACCCTCTTGAGTAGCTCCACATCCATCTTGTCCTGGGGAGCCCAGAACTGCCCCCAATACTCTAGGTGTGGCCTCACCAGAACTGAGGAGAGGGGCAGGGTCACCTCCCTCTACCTGCTGGCAACGCTCCTCCTGATGCAGCCAGGAGCCCACTGGCCTTTTTGCTCACGAGGGCACATTGCTGCCTCATGGTCAACTTGTTGTCAATCAGGACTCCCAAATCCCTCTCTATGGAGCTGTTTTCCAGTAGGTCAACCCCTAATCTGTCTGGTGCCTGGTGCCCTATTGCTCCCCAGGTGCAGGACCCTGCACTTGTCCTTGTTGAACCTCATGAGGTTCCTCTCTGCCCAGCTCTCCAATCTGTCCAGGTACTTCTGAATGGCAGCGCAGCCCTCGGGAGTGTTGGCCACTTCTCCCAGTTTGGTGTCATTTGCAAACTCGCTGAGGGTGCACTCTGTTTCCTTGTCCAAATCATTGGTGAACAGGCCAAACAGCTCTGGGCCTAGTACTGACCTGCGTGGGACACTACTGGTCACAGGCCTCTAACTAGACTCACGACCCTCTGGGCTCTGCCATGCAGCCAGCTCTCAATCCACCTCACTGTCCACTCATCCAGTCCACACTTCTGGAGCTTCCCTATGAGGATGTTATGGGAGACAGTGTCAAAATCCTTGCTGAAGTCAAGGTAGACAACATCCATGACTCTCCCATCATCCAGTCAGCTACTCATCCCATTGTAGAAGGCTATCAGTTTGGTCAAACCTGACTTCCCCTTGGTGAATCTATGCTGACTACTCCTCATCACCTTCTTTTCCCTCACATGCCTAGATTTCCATGTTCGTTTCCATTTGGGCTGCTGTACCAAAGGGGATTCCTTGGGTTAACTTCTCCTCAGTGCTGGTACTGTTAAGGTCCTCCACTTCTCTTGTTCTCTTCATCCCCAGTGAATTCGGTCTTTCTTTGCATAGCAGTATAAGCAGTGACTTTTCTTGAAATAATTTTACTGAGAGACAGAAATGTCCTGAGTAACATCCAGAATGGTCTCAGATGAACTAATAAGTGGTAAAAAAGCTTTGTAGAAGAATATTTCAATTTGTTTCATTTACTTATTTGGAATACGTTCTGTTTATGCTCTTTTCTCATCCTTATAGGTAAACTCTAATTGGGATGTTCAGAGCAGAGTATTCTTATTGAGTTCTTATTGAGTTATACTCATTCATGGCACATCCAAGCCTCTAACCTTTATCAGAACAGTTTTTGCCAGTCACTCGGTGCTGTTTGCCTGCTTTGTTTTTCTTTTTGTTTCATGACTGTTTAGCATAACTACATGCTGGCAGCCGAGTTGCAAGCAGATTAAATCTCGTTTGGTTTATTTTTCTTAATGTAACTTTGTGTTCTACTTTTTTGTTTGTGTGTCTTTAAGCAAATCAATACACGTGCCCTCACGCACACATACATTTAGCTGTATTCCTTTATCTGCTTAGCTGTAGCAGCTGGATTCTCCTGGCTCCAAGGGCTCCGTGATTGCACTGTGGCCGCTCAGGCTTCCCGGAGGCGACCTGACCCCAACAGGGGCTTGGCCCTTCTAGTGCTTTGCCAGCACTTGTGCCTCATTTCCTAATGTTTCATCCATGCTGGTTTTAGGATGGTAGCTTGGACCTGGTTCTTAGCTCTGTCTGGGAGCCTGTTTCATAGATTTTTTTAGTCTATTGCTAACTTGCCTTTCCCTTAAACTTACCTTCCTGCCCTCTGCACGCGCACACACACACTTTGAAAACTGCTGGTGCTTCTTGCATTCCAGGGAACCTCAGTTTGCACTGTAGATCTTACCCATGCATGCAACGATCATTTCAGCTATCACTGGCATGCAGTCTTTGGGGGAATTAAAATTTGGCTTATCCACAGGACACCATTTAGAAATTGTGCAATTTACTGTTTCAAAAGGAATTTTAGTTGTTGTAGAATCATAGAATGCCTAAGGCTGGAAGGGACCTCTAGAGGTCATCTAGTCCAACCCCCTTACACATGCAGGGCCACCTAGAGCATGTGGCCCAGGGCGGCATCCAAGTGGGTCTTGAAGATCTCTACGACCTCTCTGGGCAGCCTGTTCCAGGGCTCTGTCACCCTCACTGTCAAGAAATTTTTCCTTAAGTTCCTGTGGAACTTTTGGTGCTTCAGTTTGTGGCCGTTTCCTCTTGTCCTGTCACTGGCCACCACTGAAAAGAAGCCTCATCCAAGTGGGTCTTGAAGATCTCTACGACCTCTCTGGGCAGCCTGTTCCAGGGCTCTGTCACCCTCACTGTCAAGAAATTTTTCCTTAAGTTCCTGTGGAACTTTTGGTGCTTCAGTTTGTGGCCGTTTCCTCTTGTCCTGTCACTGGCCACCACTGAAAAGAAGCCTACCCCATCCTCCTCACTGCCTCCCTTGAGGTACTTGTACACACTGATTAGATCCCCTCTCAGCCTTCTCTTCTCCAGGCTGAACAGGCCCAGCTCCCTCAACCTGTCCTCATAGGGCAGATGTTCCAGGTCCCTGATCATCCT
>VWPW01024722.1:22380-55431 GCA_013389825.1 Crypturellus undulatus | reverse complement strand
GGCCGCCCCTCGGCCCCGGCCGCACCGACACGGTCGCACGGGAACGAACCCCGCGGCTGGGGCGGCCGGGGCGGCGGGAGCCTCTGCCAGGGCCTGCGGGGCAGCCCGGCGCCGGCTGCACGTCGAAGCCCCTCACGAAGAGCCCTGTTGGGTAACGTTTTCCTGGTAGAATGAACCCAGCTGAGGTGCAGTGCAGAAAAACGTGTTTCAGGAGCTTCGTGGCTCGCTTAAATTGGCTCATAACCTCGTTTGGGAGTAACGCCTGTGTTTTACCTGCATCCTGGTCCCGTTCAGAGCATGCTTAGCCAATTGTCAGACTTGAAAGAAAAAAAAACCTCCAAAAATATTTCCCATATAAATATTAAAAATCTAGCTCTGCACATAGCCGTAAATATGTTTTTGTAGCTATAATGTGCCCTCGTTACTAAATGAAGTCCTAAATTTAGCGTAAAAGCTGTCAACGTGTTCCAGTCAACATGTCTTAATGACTGCCAAAAAAGAAGGAGAGCAAAAGGTGCAGGTACAAAGCAGGATTAAATTGACTGTTCCGATAAGCGTCCCCTGCCCCGCACATGAGATCATTACTTAAATCAATCCGCCGCGTTGGTTTTCTGCTTTTAATGGGCGATAGAAATATTGACTCGCCTTGGCCAAGAAGTGCTGCTGCGGGACCGCTCGGGATGTTTCTATTCATTAACGCCTCCCCCATTAGCAGCTACCGCGCGTCGGGCTCCGTCGCGGAGCCGTTTTTCAAGGCGGTTAATGCATGCCTTGCTAATTCCGACTAATGGAAGTTTTTAATCAAGATGTCAGGCTACATCAGGCACCTTGCTGAAGTGCAAGAAAAAAAAAAAAAAGGAAATGCCGCATCATTGCCTTTATCAATCAGATTTCTAATCTTGGGAAACAATTTCCTCCTTTAATCCAGGTTTGTTTAACAAGGCCAGCTTTCATTAAAACTGTATGGGCCTCTCAGTTTTTTTCGTTCAAGGTGTCTTGGTAGAGTCATTCCTTCATTCTGGCTGAGGCTGATGCTGGTGTACATCCTGCTTACCCTTGCTAAAATCCTGGCTCCTCTTGGCAGACCTCCAGTTCTCACTCATTCCTCCTTCGCACTTCCTAGTGCTACCTAGGAGGTAGCACTTGCAGGTGGGAATATGAAAAATGCATTCTGAAGTGGCACCGGTTGACACCAGCTTCAGATGTGGCCCTGAATTTCAAATACTATCGATCGTTAACCTGTGAATAGATTTTTATCACCCCACTGGCTTGCAGACAGTACCGCAGTGTGTCCCTGCTTTACCTTGAGTTAGCTTTTCTGGCCTGACAACTGGCTTTTAGACCTGAGTAGGACCCAAGAGTCTGGTTCTTACTTTAAGGAAGACAAGGAATTTCGATGACTTTGTGTTTTCCGGGTGTCTCCCCTCCATTTTTTTCTGCAGGCTTTGTTTGCAAGTGGAAAGCAAGACTTGGATACATGATGGCCACTAACCAGCTGTTACGGACCAGGCAAAAGAATAAATCCTCTAAGGTAAAAAGCCTGAATTGCAATGGTGCAGCCACTGCGGTTCTCAGTTCTGGGGCTGGCCATGACTGTGCCCTGGGGCTGAGAACACTTTCTCTCGACTGCGCTATCCTTAGTTGGACGAAGAAGCAGGTATTTCCAATTTAATGAATCCAGGAAGATACAGCACGCAACATTCAGCTTTGACATGTCTTTCAATAAATAAATGAGGGCTCATTACGTGTGCTCAGAACCCTATTAGCAGGAACACACAAAAAGAAGAACTATTAAAGGACTAAATTTAGTATGAATTGCACTGACATTTTTCTTCTTAAAATCACTGCATTTAGTACTTAGAGCCACCAGAGCCTTCAGCATGGTTTCAGCCTGTAGCATGTACTGCTACAAACGGGACAGTTCTCTGTTAGAATCGCTGTGGGAGCCAAGTCCTCATATGGTGACAGCAGGCTGGGGCTGCTGTCAGATGTCAGAGCTGTTGAGGTCTGACACTTCGGGCTAACGCAGGACTTTCTCTTCTGACCACTCATTCTCAGAAACATTTTTTGTCTGTGCCAGGGAAAGTGTGGCAGTTCTTTCATGCCTCTTAACATGATACTAATAGCTGCAGTCAGAGCTGTGGTGGGTCCTGGGCTTTGGTGTAGCAGGAAACACTGCCCCAGTTGTGGCCCTTGATTGTCTCCAATTAACTTTGTAAAGCTGAGCTGGCAGAAGTTATATATATATATATATTTGTATGGGTGCTTTTCTGACAAGTAGCTTTATTAGGGCAGTGGAGGGGGTGGGAGTGTGCCACTGTGACCAGTAGGCAAGCAGACAGATCAAAGCAGTCTGGATCTGAGTAAATGTTGTGAGATCCTTCGATAACTAACTTTAAAATATTTAATCCCATCCATGTTAGACATGAAATCTCTCTATATATTACATGAAGACCAGAGAAATGTTAAAATGACTGAAGTTACCTCATCTTTCTACCTGCTAAGAGTCATTTCTGTACTGAGCTTTTAAAAAAAGTACTATTTTTGACTTTGCTGATTTGTTTTTTTTTTCCAGGAATCAGTGGTGTTCCCCAACAAAATCACGACTGAGCAGCAGTCTGTGGTGCTGGTGAAAAAACTTCTGGCTATCTCAGTATCCTGTATAACATACCTGAGGGGATTGTTCCCAGAGAGTTCATATGGAACTCGTTATTTAGATGGTAACATTCTCGATTCTTGCTGAATTCTGGTTCCCACTTACTTTTTCTTTTTTTTTTTTCTATCAATAACCTGTTCTACAGATGAGCTGCCAGATGCTCAAATGTTCAGTTGCTTGTAGGAAAATTGCTAATGGGTTGTCTTCAACTCCTGAAGCAAAAAATGCTTCTGCAATCAGAGAAAGCACAGGAGACAACCTGGAGCTTTTGGCAACATCTTTTTTTTTTTTTCTGTTAGTGTTTCTAGAGGTTTATAATAATTTCTCATAGGTTGTTGCCAATCCTGTGCATCAGACTCCCAAGTTAGTGGACTGAATTGAAAATCAATAGTTTAAAAAATGTTTGTGATTAGTACATTTTATTTGCCGTTGAATTTTTGAATCATTGTTTTTCACGTTCAGTTTTTTTCTGAGAAATCCAGAGCAGATTTTTAGATCTTTTTTCCTTGAGAACCGAGTATCTCACATAACCACACATGCTCTTGAGAGTCTCGCCTTTAGAAGAAAAAAAGTTAGATTAAGATTGTGTTGTCACAGGATCACAAGAATTAATGGTGCTTTCCACATTTTTGTGTTCACCTGAGATGCGTTAGTGGGGTGTGGTATCTACATGCCTTCCAATGCATTTCCGTGGTTTTACTGAGACAGTTATCCTGAGACCTGGTCACATGTATGGCATGGCCTTGCCCTTGCCCTCTAGTTGGCTTTTGATCACCTAAACTAAAAGACCATTATTCTTTCTAATAAAATCTCAGGTCTTTCAAGTGCCTTCTTTGAGCAAGGATGTTAATATTATCTATCCTGTTCAGGCCTTTGAGGGTTTGTTGGTTGGATCTTAAGGTGTCATTAAATTATCTCTTTATTTGGTAGCTGTATCTGTAGCAGGAGGGGTTTCTACTTATGATTCTGGGTATCTGAAAACAGAAAGAATTCAATGGAAAAAGTAATAAAAATTGTTTATTCTAAGTACAGTGTTCACCTCATATGGTTGTTGATGAAGACTGAATGCAAAAGTGAGAGGTGTTGTTAGCAAATGACAGAACGGATGGGAATCGAGAATGGGGGAGGGAGAAAAGAACGGAAGTTGCTGCATTTTGAAATTAAACCATGAACTCTAGCACTTTCGCTGGGAGAGCCTAGAGCATCTGAGGAAAGTCTTTGACATTTGAAAATGCAGCAATAAGCCTGTGTCAGCCCACCTGGGACTCGGTGGAAAACCACCATTTCCGCTCAGGAAGAGCTCCCAGATAAAGCATTTTATCCAAAAAAGGGAGGATGACTGGCTTAGTTTCAGTGTTTGCCCAATAGTTGTGATAAGGATTTTAAGTATGTGCTAAATTTGGTTTTGCAGACCTCTGTCTAAAAATTCTCCGAGAAGATAAAAGCTGTCTGGGATCATTGCAGATAGTCAAGTGGTAAGTGAGTAACAGCGAAACTGAGACAAGATTGTGCTGAATAGCAAGACATCTACCCTTTACATTCTTCTTCTTCCTTAATTTGAAAACATCATGCCTAGTAGTGTAGTTGGATATGCCAGTGCAGCTCCCACTGCTGCAGCGGGTGTGCTTGGCCCTGTACTAAGCAAAACATCATTAGCTGAAAAAGATTATGTGAGTTCAGGGTCTATCAAGTGTTGTCTTTAGTGAGATCGCAGTCAGGCCCTGGAGCACATACAGGCCCTGTAGGTAGGGAGAGATTAAATAAAATTTTGAGAATGTTTCTGGTTTTGTTTAGTGTTTTGTAGTTTGATTTTTTTTTCTTTTTAGTGTTTCTTATAACGTGTTTTCTTTATGTTCAGTATTTATGTTCAGTATCTGTTCAGTTCAGAAATTGTGTATCTAAGGACGCTACAACTTTTTTGTGTGATAATTAAAATGTATTTCAGGGAGTTAGCATATTCCCAAAAGAAGGATAGACAGGGGATTTCTAAGGTTTGGGGAAAAAGTTTAAGCACTTAACTTTGTTACTGTTTGATATTGCTGTGCTCAGGAAGCACCCGGTGCAAGTTCATTGATTCCAAGAGTAAACATCTGGCTGTTTCTACATAGTGTAATATTTATTACCTTGAGAAGGCCCCCATGTATAAAAAATGCTTTGGATAAATATTTGCAAGGCCAGGCACGTGAGACTGTTCAGATTGAAGCTTCTTTCCAGCTCTGTACATAGTCAATGAGAGGAGAGGTCAGAGAGTGGTCTGGAGAGATAAATAGAGCACTGAACAGAGAGGCACTTGGAGCCTTCTGGCAAGACTTGGATCCTTGTCATTGCTGCGATTTGACCCTAGGTGTATAAACACTGCACAGGTACAGAAGGGAAGGTACTGACTCCTTGAGGATTGACCTGGCAAGGACTATACAAGCCCAAGATGTTTCTAGCTTCTTAATCTCAAATTCAGAAAACATACACTTTAAACTCTACGTAATATATTTGTGTTTATCAATCAGGAGATAAATATTGCTGGTTAATATTAACACTTTTTTTTTTTCCTGGCAGGATTCAAGGTTGTTTTGATGCTTTGGAGAAGAAGTATGTAAGTTTGTTCCTGGTTTCTTATAAAATACAGACAAAACTATATTTACATTGCTGCTTTGTACTCTGCAATAATCTTGCATGCACACAAAACATGTTTACAACTGTGGTTTAGGGAAGAGAGCCTGTCATGGGTTCCTGCCTATGAGATTTGCGTTCATATTCTCTGAGCCCGAATCTTGGCTGCTGTTGGCCTCTAGACTTGTCTACACAGTGAGTGAACTGCTTTGAGGCCTGAATGGGATTCCCCTTAGTTCTGTACTCTGCGTTCACATTCTTTAATGTCTGGATAGAGGCACTACCAGTCAGAGCAGATATCTTGATCACCATGCCATTTTCCTTCAGGCAGGTACCTTTATGCTTCTGATTTCCTTCATCTCCTTTCACTTAGTCATTGCCCTTCTTTTCATTTTCTTATCCTCTTTAACACTCTTTGCTTTCCTACCTGAGTTCAGATTTTATTCTTTCTGTGCATTTCATCAAATGATGTATGTAGCTCATTTTAGGACAGCATCAGTTAGCTAGTTCTCATATTCCCTGCCGATTCTCACACAGAAGCTGCTCTGTAGAGGAAAAAGTACTGGTTGTTGTCATCTCTGTCAGCACTATTCATCAAACCAACTCTCATCTAGATCAGATGAAGTGCTGCTAGTTTCAGCCCTGCTGATCAGATGGGCTCTTATACATCAGTACAACTGTCGCTGTAGATGAGATAATTTGAAATGTTGTGAGCTCAGGTTGTCGTTCACTGACAGCTCTAGGAGGGATTTAGTCTGCCACTATTTCTGAGAGACATCAATCAGGCTTAAGGAAAAAAATTGGGTATTTAGTGGAGGTTATTCATGATTGTTTTCAAGAGTAGCCCCAAGTATAGTTTCTTGCTACCGTGTAAATTAAATGGTTTCACTGAGCTGCATACCTTAGAGCCCAAATTGAGCACCATCGATAATTGAGAGGCAAGGGGGAGGATGCAGGGAAGTGAGATTCATCATAGTGAGGTTTGTGGTACCAGAATGGCTCTTATATTCATTTTCAGTAAGGATATGTGCGATGGTAAAATAGTTTTAAATTGGCGCTTGGAGATTGTCAGAAATAGTCACAAGAGGCAGCTGTTTTATATTTTCTTACAAAAAAGCCAAGCAAACTGGCCACTAGGTGTTGCTGATGCAGTGTTATAAAGGATACGTATAAAGAAGAGTTTTGACTCGCCGTTTGTTGAATGTATCTATTCCTTCGCTCTGTGTAGACAGATTTTGATATGTGTGTTTTCTTCTCCCTTGATGCTGAGGTTAATATTGACTTTGTGTTTTGTTTCTTCTCTCTCCTTAGTTACATATTGCTGTCCTAGCAGTAAGTAAATGAATACAACGCACAAAGAGATAATAGAGCCAAGGTTGTGTCAACCCATTTGTGTCTTTTGTAAAGGGAAGTAAAAGTGTATTTGTCTTTTTTTAATGGAACAGTGACCTTTCTTAAATATGGTAAATATGAACTTTCTGGTCTGTGTGAGAACATTTTCTAAGTAAATTAGACTTCTGACTCTGAGGTCTTGTATGCATCTGTATGCACCTTCTAGAAGCACTTTCACGTGCTTCACGTCATTGCTTCCTGCAGAATCTTGCCTCCATCCTTGACAGAAGGAAGCTATGTGTCCTACCCACTTCCCTCTCCATAGAAGTCCTCTGTATTTTTCTGCTTGATGACATTATTGAGGAAGTTCTGTAGCAAACTCTTCAGCCCTCAGGTTTTGGACAAGTTCTGGGGGGGTTGGTATTGAAGGAGTCACACATTAGCAGCTGCATTGACAGTCTTTTGCCCTGCTCCGTGGTAAAACACCGCTAGGTATTCTGTATATGGGAGCCATAATCTGGGTAGTTAAAACTCAGGCATGAAGAGTTGCCTGTGAGGATCGGGATGGGAATTTGCCTCATTCCTTCACAATTGCACAGGTGAGTGTCTCCTACCTTTCTTTGAAGTGGAAAGTATTGACTACTGATAGAGGTAGGGTATTTCTCAGCCATTCCTTTTTCCGATCGCATGTAACAGATAGTACAGTGGATGTCGTAAGATGAAAATAGCATTGTTTGATCATTGCTGCATGTTAACCAAGGGGAGAATGTGCTCACTGTACTTTCTTGTAACAGATTTACACCAATCCCAAGGAACCGGAGGTAAGAACAAGTTTTAATTAATCTTTGAGGCAGCAGAAGGCATGGGTGAGTAGATTTGTATTCAGAATAGACTTCTGGGCTTACACTCTACCCTGCCATAGCTGCTTGGTGACCCTGTTTCCCTTCTTCTGCTCTCACTCATGAATGGCAACTCAGTGAGCTGGATTGTGATCAAACACTCCCACTGAGCACTAGGCTGAGGGCCCATCTTGGGCCTCAGAGAGCGATGTTAACAGGCAGCTAATGGGCATGTTCAAGATGTTGTTTCTTTCTGCAGAGAAGAATTGGGAAGTTCAAAACCATTCTTTTTTTGAACCACCTTTTTTAACAGTCCTGTTAAAAGGAGCTCGTTTTTGGTGCAGGGAAGTTTAGGAGAGAATTTATGAAACATTTCTGCCCTGGGATGTGTATGTCCCATGGTGCATATACTTAGCTGTTCAGTGCCCCTCTCTGCTGTGTTTCTCTCTCTTGTTTTGTCTACGTGTAGCCTATGTAAGACAGGTTAGATGGTGTAATATATAAACGGAAGTTCTGCATCCATTCTGTCTTCGTAGAGCAGATAGTGAAGAGCTGCAGAATCTTTGCTTACCAAGTTACAAGTCTGCTGCTTCCTACTTCAGCATCTTGGGAAAGAGGAAAGGATTTAGCTCATAAACATGGCTACCAAGACTGGCATTTGTGAAGTTGACTTGGAGAATTAAGAACTCAGCTTCAAAAAATCAACTTCATCGTCAATGATAAAAGCGAATTACAGGCATAGAATCAGACTGTGACCAGAATTGGACACTGATTCTCTTGTGTTGAATTAATCTTCCTAATTATTTTCTAAACTCATAGCAAATCATTTCCCTTTAAATGGAAAATCATTTACAGTTTTCTTTCTCTCTCTAAGAAAACTCTGAGATTTCTGTGAAATTTAGACACTTACAATCTTTTGACTAGGAAATTTTGTATTTGCTAGTAAGAATAGCCCTTGAGGTCCTTGTCTCTGTACAGGACTCTAGGCCAGGCAGCCCTGTAATGCTGCACTACCCACGAGGCCTCATGTTTTCCCCTTTAGTAAGGGAGGACATGTGCATCATGATCATTAGCTGGCTCCGGTGCCTCAGTAGATGTTTAGGTAAGAGAGTGAAGCCCACGGAGGCTGTGAAAGGAGGAAGCAGGAAGTTTATCATTTCTTTGTGATTCTTTCAGTGCTTAGTAAGTTGTATTTGTTAAGAAAATTTGCCAAAAACTGTGCAATAATTGAGTTAAATCTTTAGTTATGTCATTAAGTTAATGCTATGATCTGATAAAGCTAAGAGATGATCAGTACTTCTAAGTTCAATGCATCTTGTGCACTTGTTAGTGAGAGAGACCTGTTTCTTTTTTTCTCCTGTTCTTGTGAAATCTTCAGACAGTGACTGAACTGTATCAGTTCAAGTTCAAGTACAAAAAGGACGGGCCCCAGATGGACATCATCAGGTAATGGTCTGGATTTATTTTTCAGATTTACACTGTGAAAACTATGTTTTATTGAAACTTGAAGAAGAAGCTGCCCTTTATGATTATAGCACGCAGCTGGCTGAGTCACTAAGCAGTTTTAAGTATCATCAGAGTTGAGGACATTCCCTCCACCGGATGTGAACTCCTGAGCTGATGAATAGAAATGCCGTTACAGAGCACACTAAGAAATGTACAGTAGATCAGAACAGAATTAAAGGCAATTCATCGGGGTTATATCTAATCAGTGTAGCGATGCAGAAACTGGCACAGCTGAGTTTGCTGCTGTCTCAACTAATAGGATTCTTGGAGTTTGTCAAGAGTGCCTCGTGCTTTCAAAAGCAGCTTTTCCATGTTTGATCACTTTTGCCAAAATCCCACACCCATGTTTTCCTTGAGCATACTCATATTGTGCTGTACCAGTCTTGTGTGTGTGAACTGGGAGATGTTCTGAATTAAAGCTACAAAATGCATGATCAGAAGCTGCATCCTTTTGCATCTTTTTTATAGCTTTGATATAGTTCAAAGCTCTGTTTAGTAATTCTCTATTTTGTGTAGAATAAAATAAATACTATCAATGGCCATTGGGTATAACCAAAGGAAAGCAAAATAATTAGCTAGTTTTTAGTTTGCTTCTGCATTTGTCATTTGTGAAATGAATCTTTGGGCCTTGGAGCCTGTCAATACAGCAAGAGAGCTCTGCTGCCTTTAATGCCTATCAGAAAAGACCACTGTAAGACTCTTCTGTTCATTGTACATAGTTCATTGTTCATAGTCCATTCAGATAGTCCATTGTACCCTTCTAAATTATCTTCTTTTTGGAAAACACTTGTTAACTGCATCTGTGTCTGGGCTGTCCTGTTGACCATGCTATGTGCTACAGCTTTGAAGCTGCTTTCGAGTGTTCTTGCTACACTGAGAGAAGGAGGAGATCTGAAAAATAATATACGACTTGATATGTATTATATAATCACATAATATATGATTTTTTGTTTGTTTTTTTTTGCTGCACCTTATTAAGATCAGTGCTCCTAGTAATAACCAGAGCCTCTCAAAGGAACTCAGCATGTCTTGATGTCCCTGGTGCCGACCAGGAATGGGCTGTGCTGTCTCCTCTGCTTGGTTCCCTCCGTGCCTGACGCTGAGGGCAATGTTCTGGGGACCTGCAGTCCTTAGTGGACTGACCTTCTGGCACTGGTACTGCTGACTGGATGATAGCGTCATCATCAGTGTCATCACCTTCTTTTGATAAAACCACTTTTATATACCTGCAAGGTCTATTGGCACATGAAAACTTGGAATTAGTCCACTTTTGTGTTTGTCTGCATCCTCACATCTGCATGGTAAAGGGAAATTTTCTCCCAGAAGATTTCTGCTTTATACGTTGATTTTTTTTTTTTTTTTTGAGTTCCTCACCAGGAATCCCAGGCTCTCAAAGAGGTGCAGTTCTGCAGCTACCACTTTTTGGCATCATTTCTGCTTCACATCCAGTATGTTTTTCCCATATGGGTACAGTACCTTAATCCCCTTAAACCCCTCTTAATCCCTAGGAGATATCGTCTCTTTTTTTTGCATATATTCTTTGCCTTATCGTCCCCATCCCACTGTTCCCAAGACTTGCAAAGATGATGTATCAGGAAAAAAAAAGAAATTTCTTCTAATTACTCTGATCTAGTTGTTAACCAGCATTGGTCCTCTCACTTGATGTACTGGCAGTTCTCCATTTCTGAACATACAGGATTTCATTCCTACTACAGTGGATTGAGCAAAGTTTTGCTCTTGACAGCATGGAGTCTACCAAACTATTCCTCTGTGAACACAAACTGTTCAACATGATGAGCTAGGAGAGCAAGTCCATCTTAATGGAGCTCTTCCTCATAATGACTTAGTCACATTCAGCTTTGGGATTCTGTTCCTGCCATCTTAGATTGCTTAGTGGAATAATCACGTGGGATGATTGTGTTAGAGGCCATCCGGCTGGTCTGTTGTGTCACCCAACCAGCCAGTGGCTTTTCAGTGACATTTTTTGTGATGTCAAAGCTACATTTTTAAGACCCCTTCTCATTGAAAGTCAATGAAATGTAGGCTCTTTAGTCACTGAGTGATTCATCTAGTCCAGCTTCAACTGTTGAGTTAGCTGCGTGGTCTGAGCTGCTCATCTCATTTCCCACTGTAGTCAAGAGAAACAAACTCCTCCAGAGGGCGATTCATCGCACCTCTACTGTAGGTTCTCTCCGTCTAGACTGCTTGCTTAGACTAGCCAGCTGACATTCGGATGGGCGAAGGAGGTGAGAGGAATGCCCCTTAGTCACTTTTGAAAAATGTGCCTCTCAACTATTTTTTCTTATATGGAATTGGAGTGAGAACATGCAATTCACTTCCCTTAAAACTGCAAAGTGGACTTGAAAACAGCCACTGTGATGAATTGGCTTTATAAGGGCTTCTCACCCCATTCCTCTCATTCCTGAAATTGCTTAGGTGAAAAGCACTTGTTTTATGGTCCTTTTGATCCAATTTAATCATGTTTAAACAAGTGACTCATGGCGCTTGTATAATGGGGTACATTGCCCCAGCTACAAAATCTGTTCAAATGTAAATGCCATACCTCTGAGTTTAGAGCTGTTGTTCTGCTGATGCCACCACATCCTTGGAATCCGTTTCACTTCCCTGTTTATTTAGAAGTTGCATGAAAGCATTGTAACTTTGTTGCTGTTGGTTTCAGACAATTCCGTGGGTGCTCTGCCTTTGTAATTAGCTCTTGAATATTCATGACTGGGGAAAACCACTCTGATTGATATAGTCTTTTCTTTTTTAAACAACATTGTTATTTTTTTTCAGCAACAAAATGACCTGTCTGAATGGGGTGTGCAGTGAGGAGGTTAAAAAAGCCAGCAGTCTCCTGATCCGTAAACTGTACCTGTTAATGCAAAACCTCAGGCCACTTCCCAATGACATTAACCTGACCATGAAACTCCTCTATTACAATGATGGTAGGTGGAGAACAGAGTACGCTGCGGTGAAAACTTCCATCAACTCCCGTGATAAACCCAAGCCCCTGTAAAAAATAAGTGCCACATAGAAAGGTGAAATGCTAGAATGTATTATATGCAGTGAGAAATGGTGTGGAATATAGTAATGCCTTCTGACAAACTGGGCTTGCATGTGCCTTTTAAGAAAGGTTTCTGTGTAAGGACAAGTGTGCAGGGTGAAAAGGAGATACCGTCTTTTTTTGTAGTTTGAGAAATGATGTTAGATGGGTTTTACTTTAGAGGGGTGAGAACATTAATGCTATTTTAATGTCCTGAAGTTATTCATTCCTTGAGACTCTCGGCCACATGTGCTCAGTTCTTTTTTTTTTATTATTATTTTTCATTCTGAATGAGGAGCATTAGGAGATTTGCCTTCTTGCCTAGCAGTCTGCACACTAGAATTTCCAGCCTTTCCTTAAGGCTGGAGCCTTTGACCTTGAGTCTCTCTGGAACCCCTGAGCTTTTGAACACCAGACAGGCAGCTTTCTACAAGGTCACTAAACCACAGCACATTTCCAGCTAGCAGCCACACAAGGCCATGGAGCATTTTCTGCCTGTTTTAGTAAAAATTTCCTTGGCATTCTCCCTCTTCCCCCAAAACCAGAATATTTTTAGGAGCTACCCTCATTACTTGAGCCCTATAAACTTGTCCTTTATGTATTTTAAAGAGACGTGGAGCCTGTTTTCTCTGACAGCAGCGGGTTCTTCCCTGTGTAGTAACTCCTGAGGATTACCAGCCGCCCGGTTTTAAGGAAGACGGCAGCCCTGGGAATCTGCTCTTCGATGGTGATCCTGTCAACCTCAAAGTGGGGTCAGTCGCCACTGGATTCCACCTCATGAGAGTGAGAGTAACAACCGAAAAAAAAAGAATAGGGGCAGCTGAAAGCAGGCTGATGCAGAAGAACGGCCCTACTGAGATCTCCCATCAAGGGTTAGACTGTGATGAAGAGGAAGAGGAGGGAAGCCCCAAGGTATAGAGATAACTCCGTTCAGTTCTTAATGGAGCGATAGAGTTTATCTATCAAAGTTATCCTAAGAATAAGCATTTTCTAACAATCCAAGGTTGTCTAATAATGGTCTTAGCTTGTAGCAGGGAGCCTGTTGAATGCTGAGGCTGCCATTCCATAGGCATCAAATGGTTTTCACCCCAGTATTTCCCCTGACTTCTGGAGTCAAGTATATTCTCCCCAGAAGGGGGCAGCGATTGTACAGAGAGAGGCCCGACGTGTCTCCATGCCTATCCACAGCCTTGCACAAAATGGAGACAGTGGCATGGGGAAGAGCATTTCCCCTTGGCATTTCTGCAGGCTAAGCAACCTTCCACTGTATATTTAGGTGGGATTCCTTCCACTTACCCTTAGCTATCTAATCTTCACTGAAACAAAATCTAGCTATCTAAACTTCACTTACCCTTAGTTACCTAAACTTCATGCCTAAACAATCCTCTAGCCCCGTGTGTGCTTCTTGAAGGAGGCGCCTCTAGCAGGCATTTAAGATCATTTCTTTAGGCATCAAGGTAGGCTTGAAATTGTCCCCTGGTGTCTGACTTCAAAATGATAGAGAGGGAGCTTGAACCTGTAGCTCAGACCTCAAAACTTTGCTGTAGGTGGTCAGTGCCAGGGAACAAACTCCAGTGTAACTGACTCCTCAGGGTAGGAAGCCACTTAGGACAGAATTTTCTGAATGTTCTCAGTAAATTTCTCTTATGAAAGACTTCTTAGGTATAGAACAACCTGGGAGCTGAGAGGTCTTGAAAACTCCTTCCTGTTAGTGCTGAATTCATGGATTTACCACTTAGACATGCTTTTTTTTAGGTTAGGCTATTAAGATGAAGCCTCATTTACTTTACAGAACAACCTCGTCCCTGCCAGGGCAGATTCAAGTGAGCCTGGAGAGGACAAAAATGATATTAATCTAGACTGGAATACTGAAGCATCTTCTTTTTGTCTTTGGGATACAGGTAAAGGCTCAATTTGGAAAGTGAAGGAGTTTGTGCTCATAATATCCTAGCATAATATTTTGAAATGGTTAAGCAGAATTTGTCAGACTGTTTTAATTTTGTGTCAGAACAGATTGAACTATGATAAAGGGCTCCTTGTATATATTTGTTTTGTTAACAGATGTATTCATTCTTTTTTTATGAATAACTTTTCACCTCTACCTTAGCCTTTGTTTTTCTAATATGAAGGAAATGTATAGTTGATCAATATTGAGTTACATTCTTTATGTTTTTGCCAAAGCTCTTTTCCTTTAGTGGTACAGTTAGATTTTGCTGATGCCATTTATACATGAAAACGAACATAAACTTGCTTGAAGAAAGCACTCTGTCACCTCAAAAAATCTGGCTTCTAATATGCCAATGTTACATTTGACCTTTGAGGCTCAAATATAGCTTGTGGAACAATACCATCTAGTGACAAAATGCTAAATAGCATTCCTGGAATCTGCAAGCAGTGGAATAAAATTTTTGGGTCCACCTATAGAGTCACCTATTTAGGTCTTTCTCCTGCAGCTTACCTGATCCCTAATAAGGAGTGAGCTCATACTGCCGTATTTTACATTACAAGTATAGACCTGGCTGTGGGATCTCTCTTCTCAAGATCCTTGTCAGCTTTCATGAAACTCACAGGCACTTGGGGATCCCTATCAAATTTTGTTAAAACTTCCTAATTAGGTCAATACTTACCAGTCAGGGGACAGCTCCCTTCTTCCCCCTGTATATACACACACAGACACATACACTGACACAGAGTGTATAGTGGCATAAGCCGTGTTTCCTTAGGAAACGAGGCTAAAAATTGAATTAAAGTATCAACTTAATGGATAGGTGTTGCTGCAAATTCATGTGCTTTATGTTCAGATGAATATGCTGAAATTTTAAAATTACTCCTGAAATTATTTTGAAATTCTTGTGTAAAATATAAAAATATATTGCTTATGTTTCTAGATTTTGTTTCAATGAAATATAGGATTTTGACTTTAGAGCTATTTTTGATATGAAGTTTGGATTGTAGGTGGAGAGGAGAGGACGAGAATCAGAGAGACGAGCAAAATGTGTTGCTCAAGGGCATCTCCACAGGTGAGCAGGTTGAAATGGCTCTAAGATACACCAGATGAAGTAGAATTCATTGCTATGGAATATTATGTCATTTAGGATAGCAGGAGATTCAAATAACATTCGTAGCTTTATTGGACAGCACATAAAAGCTACAGAATGTCATGACATAGAGGCATAAGCATAAACCAGAAGTATTTAGGAAGAAACTTTCCTGACTCAAATTACTTCTTACATCCAGTACAAGAGTTTTGTGCTCTTCTCTGGAGCTGATGCTTGCAAATTAAATTTAGCATTGGCACAACCAGGTTGTTTTACCGGTATGCCTCTTTGGATTAGGGTCCTGAAATCCCCACCCCACATAAAGGTTGAGGGCTGGGTTGCATCTGTTGCTTGAAATAGTTTTCACCTCTCCTGCTTCCAGACTATCCTTATGGGTGAGTCACAGGTACAGTTGGATCTGGCCCCTTTTTGGCTATCCTCTAGGATATACTTCTTGTCCCCTGGAGATGTTGATCTTGTTTCAGTGGTTACTGGGGTGACCCAGAAAACTAGTATGGACCAGACATGTAATTTTAGATAAATAAAAAGTTATGTGAGATTAATTCCATCCTGAGACTGTCCAGGCCAAACCCTGAGTCAGAATCTGAGCTCAAATCCGTGGGCTTTTGCCGAGGTTTGTTCAGTGACAGAGCAAATCTCTGAATCCCACTGGAGTGACTTGCTATTCCCATGCAAATTAATTGAAAATCCTGTGAGCTTGGATGTTCAGAAATTACATTTTTGCCGGATAAGTTAATGAGAGTAGGAAATTCCTCCTAAAGTTTTCCCTGCTTCTGTTGAAAAGAATCCTGGGGTGTCTAACCCAGACAGCAACTGGAGACTGCAACTTAACGTGTCATTCAAAAGGCATCTCTGAAGTATTTGCCTTGACTGTGGATCTTAGAAATGAACTTCTGTGCCCAGGCTGGTATTTTTCAAACTTTAACCACATTTTTTTTTGTCACATCCTCCAGTTTCCTTCTGATCATTGTTTATTCTGTCATCTGTGTGAAAACAGGAGCCTATTCTGTTTGTAGCTCATGGCTGTCCCACTGAATCATATTCTGACATTCTTTTCAATCTGTCATAATTCAGAGTACCAGTTACCTCCCTCCTGCAGCATGTGAATTTCATTAGAATACGGTAGCAATAGTGAGAGTTTCTGAAGGTGGTGGAAACAGTGTTAGTACTGAAAAACGGAAGAGTCACTTTATCCATTGTATGCATCCAAAGACTTGCAAAAAAAAAAAAAAAAAGAAAAAGAAAAAAAAAAACAGGCTACTGCCTGGCAGAAGGTTTCTCTATTGATTTTTTGTTACTATTTTTAAAATGAGCATTTAAAAGTTGGCTAATATTTTGCTCAGTTGAGGAAAAGATTGAATCAGGTCACTAGCTAAAAAGTGCAGATTATTATGGTAAAGCCATTGCTAATTAAAATTCAACATTATTTTCCATATGAGAGCAACTTTCCCTTCTTTTCTGAGGAAGCAGGTAAAACAAATGACCATTATGTGTTGCACTTGAAAAAGGAAGCCAAACTGTTGAGAGAAGTTTGTCTTAAAAATGAGGACAGACTGGTGTGGATGGGAAGTCTAAGTAAGTTAGGTGTTACCTAACAGGGTCAAATATAGGTTAGATGGATGAAGCAGTCCCTTTGGGATGTGAATGAGAAGAGCTTATTGATGTCCAGATTATAGTGCAGTAAAACAATACCATTTTCTTACTGGGTAAATGTTCAAAGAAATTCTCTGGAGCTGTAACATAAATGCTGAGGCCCAGATTTTCAAAAGTAACTAAAGCAATTTGGAGTCCAGTATTTGAAGATGTGTATGAGACTGATATTCAGAAAGAGATGAACTCAAAAATGTGGTACCCACAGTCCCAAGTAGCTTTTGGAAATCTGGACCAGCACGTTACTGCTCCTTGTCTGCCTGGCTTGCTCATCAGAAATAAAAATGGCACTGTTGGAACTGAGTTTATCGGTCATTTTATAGCTCTTCAGAAAAAGCAGGAATTAATGTATTAAAAACTTTATCTGTAGGATACAGGTAAAACAAGGATGCATATCTTCCAAAGGAGAACAGGCCATTCCTATGCAGTTAGAACTGTACCAGGACTTTCCTAATGGCCATGGAGCTCTTCTGACAGGGAGCCTTTCAGATTGCAGAAAACTTTGCTTGTGCTCAGCTTGCTTGTTACCTGCAATCTGATGATTGATGATACTTAGGATCAAATGAGAGATTGCCCTTTCCCAGCAAAGGATCTCTGTACTTAATCATCCAGAGTTAGACACCAGCATGTAAATTAGCCTCCTCTGCTGACTTCAGTAGAGTTTTTCTGATTGCATCAGCTGAGGATTTAGCCCAGTGTGCTGGCTGTATGTGTCCTGCTAGTTGCCACTGGTATTCTAGGATATGCAGCCTGAAGAGTTCGGTAAAACAGGAAACTGCTGCCCAGACTTAGTCTATAGAAGGCTGCTGATGCATGCTCAAGGGCCTCCTGCACTAAAGATACCTTTTTGAAGGTTTTGGCATACTCCTTTCCTTTAATATTAATTTTTGTCTTGCAAAGTGTTTTTTTGTCAGCTTTGTGTACACATAAGCAAACATGTTACAATGGAAAGAGTTTGGAATGGAATAGTGCTAGAAGATGAGTAAAAGCTGACTCTGGGGCTGTCTCTGCAGATTTTCGCTCTCACAGCAAGCTGGAGTTCTGGGGTGGCTCTCAGGGCACTGCCCAATGAAGGAGAATCGAGTTGCCTCTGAATTGCCTCTGCTTTCGCCTTTGCCAGAGCTGGAAGTGCTACGGCTGCATTGGCACAGCACGAGTCAGTTGTCCCTACTGAGTGTCTGGCCGAGTGTCCTTAGCTGGGACAGACACCGTGCTGACGCTGCTAGACGCCGTGGGACATTAGGAAGTGCGTGGACACTTGTCCTTGGGTGGACATGAGGGTAGTTCAGGGGTCTCCGCGCTGCAATTCCCTGTCTGGTATAGGCATATTCCTAGCATACAAATAAGCTGTCTTTAACTGCAGCTGTCTAAAAGTTAGATATCCAGGGAGTGATTCAGATGTCGAAATGTTGTAAATCAGCTTTAAATCAGCAGCTTTAGACCTCTGAGGATGGCCTGGCTGGCCTCTAGCTAGTGCTCCCCAAAACAGAGACCCAGTGCAGGTGTCCTGAGTACCTGGCCATGTCCCCTTCTTCTGAGAGACTGTGTCAGGGGTGGAAGCTGCTGTGAACAGGGTCTTCCGTGGACAGCACATTCTGAGGAGCATCTGTCCCTGTTTCCAGGCAAACTACTCTTAAAATTGCCGTGACAGAAAGCAGCAGAAGGGCGAAGTCTGCCATTTGTGGAACAAGAGGAAAACATTTTTCTGTGGCAATGTCATTATCTTGAACTTTTACAGAAAAGAAGAAAAAAAAAAACGGTTTATCTCTAACTGTCTATCAAGAGAACTGTATCTGATGAGAAGTTTCCAGAACATTTTCTGCTCTAACACAGCTGAGGCTACACAGACCCAAACAATGAAGAGAGAAAGATTCAGAGATGATCTTGCCTCTCTCCTTCCTGTTAGCTCAGGCCATTATGGGCGGCATGAGACAGTGAGGTCAGGAAATTCCTGACTTCTCTCAATTTGCATCAGATCCTTAGCTGTATCTTGGGGCCATTCCTGCCTTGCGTGAGTTATTCCTGTCTAGCATACAGGAAACAGTTTCCTAATGATCCCTTCATTCAAAGGTGAGGCTCATTCCCTTGAGCAGATCTGGTGTGGTTCAACCCTTGTGCCCTCTAGGGCCCTGAGAGCTGCTCCGGGGCATCTGTGGGGTTACCCAGAGCTTCTGCACTGCCTGTCCTGACATGAGGTTTGTAACGCACATGCTAGTGACCAGCCCCTCTAGAAAATCTTTATAAATTAAGATCGACCGTTCTCATATCTGCGGGGAAAGGAGTGACCAGGCCTGTTCAGCACCTCAGCTGCAGTTCTATAGCTGTACAGAACAGTTCGAGCTTTATAAGAAGTCTTCTCACTTTGGGAAGCGTATTGGAAGGTTGGGTTGTGGTCCTGCAAACCAGATGGGTAGCACATATTTCACAGTCTGACTGAGGGCCCTGATGGAGATTTTTAAGGAGAGAGATTGTCTTTGATCAGTTATTTCTGATTTTTTTTTTTACATTCTTTGTGGAAATCTGTTCTTTAGTACTTTAATCACTGTGTGAAACACAGCAAAATAGAGAGGTCTGTAAGACTTCCAGTTTGCTGAAACGGAAATTGCGCTGAATGTCAGCGATGTTAACAGTGAGCTGTGGAAAAGGAAGACATCTATTCGCAAGCAGTGATGTCTTGGCATGGCTTTCTGGGGGATACAGACGTGGCCGGTTTCCACAGGGGCACCACAGTGAGCGTCTTTCATTCTTCCACCTGCGTAAATTGGCTTTCACGCTCACCAGCCTGATTCTGCTCTACTTGTGTAGATGGAAATCAGGATTAATTCCACTGATCTCAGTGCAATCGTTTTTCTGGAGATTGATACAAGATCAGTGCAGAGTGCTGCGTTGGGGCTTTTAACCTCGGTGCCACCTGCGCAGAACCGCAGCATCACTGAGATGGCAAGGGACCACCAGAGATGATTCAGTCCAAGCCACAAGCTCAAATCAGGGTAGATGAGAGCAGGTTGCTCAGGATCATGTCCTGTCAGGTTCGCAGCCTGCTTGGGTAACCTCCAACAGTTGATCACCTTTAGAGTCAAAAAGTTTTTTCTTACATTTAAACAGAATGTCTTGTATTTCAGTTTGTGCCCATTTCCTCTTGCCCTTTCACTGGACACCACTGAGAAGAGCCTTGATTTTGTTGTGTTTTGTGTGCATGGAGCTGCAATCTATCAGTGAGCAGATAAGAATTACTGTCCTTCAGCCAGAAAAAAACATTTGTGAGGGATGCCTGAGGTTTGGGGGGACTGCACTGAAGAGCCACTGGCTTGATTTTTGGAAGTGGCAAGCATTTGCTCTGCTGTTAAGTCGATGTTAGCTGCAGCTGAAATCACAGGATGCATCTTGCCCTGTCTCTCTCTCTGATTAAAGTTTCTTGATGATGATAAACATCTCCCGCAGATACTGTTTGCTACCATGACAGCTGAGGATCCATTCGCCTTATTTCACAGATCACAGAAGGGTTGAGGTCAGAAGGGACCTCTAGAGATCATCCAGTCCAACCCGGCTGCACACGGAGTCACCCAGAGCACGGGGCACAGGGTGGCATCCAGGCGAGTTGGGAGATCTCCAGAGAAGGAGGCTCCACAGCCTCTCTGGGCAGCCTGTGCCAGGGCTCTGTCATCCTCACAGGGAAGTTCTTCCTCACATGGAGATGGAACTTGTGTGTTTCAGCTTGTACCTCTTGTCCTACACCGGCCACCACCGAGAAGAGTTTGGCCCCATCCTCTCCCTACATTCTCCCCTCAGGTATTTGTACATATTGATCAGATTCCCTCAATTTTCTCTTCTTCAGGCTAAACAGGCCCCGCTCGCTTAAGTTTTCCTCATACGACAGATGCTGCAGTCCCTTCATCATCTTTGTCACTCTACACTGGACCCCCTCTACAAGTTCCATGTTTGTCTTGTACTGGGGAGCCCAGAACTTTGCAAGTTCAGAATTTTGTAAGTCAAATCTTTTGTTCTTTCTGTCCTTATTCCTGGACTGGACTTCTTTGACATTAATGTGCTTGCAAACTTGTCAGGGT
Source organism: Crypturellus undulatus (assembly GCA_013389825.1). NCBI lineage: Eukaryota > Metazoa > Chordata > Aves > Tinamiformes > Tinamidae > Crypturellus > Crypturellus undulatus. Next base: position 34,669 of record VWPW01024722.1, on the reverse strand, counting down.
AGTTACAAGACACCCCAGCAAGCTAAAAACTCCAGGTTCACAGCAAAGGGCATAAAATTTGCAAAGTGCCAAACCTCAGCATGGGGCAGGCCAGGGACAAAGAGGGGACATGGTCAAATGCTCTTGTGCTATTTTAGCTTTTCTACATAGGATGGGAAACAAAACACATATCAGAAGAGCTGTAAATTTGCTTCATTTTATGCTGGGAATTTTTGGCTAGAATACATGGAGACACGGGATAGCAAGCTGCAGAGCACAAAACTAGGTCTTGATTTTGCCTATCTAAGAATAGCAGTATAGCTATGGTCTGCTCATTCTATTTCATCCACCAGTCTGTCTTGGGAAGGCTTTAATCTAAGTCTGATCTATTTTTAGCCTGATATCTTCTCCAGACAATGTGCAGCTGTCCTGTTAGTTTTATGCCAGAAATTAGTAACACTTCCATGATTCACAAGTTAGCTGTAATCTCACTAAAAATTTCTATAGCAAAAATTACATTTTTTTACATGTAGCACAATATCATAAAACGCGTGAGTTTCAAAGTTGCTGTGTGTTCGTGGTATGGCCTAGATCCAGGACAAGGCTTGGACTGAGGGCTGGGAGGTAGGAGATCTGTTTCTGACTTTGCTACTCGATCTGAACTTGTCCTCCCATCCCGTTGTCAATATTGTCCTTTACAGGGAAAGCTTGGGAGCACCAAGGCTTGGTCCTGCATACTTTCCTCTGACTCGACAAGGCCTCCACGAAGCCGAGGGCCTGTGGTGGTTGTGTAAGACAAAAAAAGAAAACAAAAAAAGACAAAAAAAAAACATTCACGAAGCCCAAGCTCTCCCATCGGTTACTGTACGGCAGGCATCCCAGTACATGTGAATAATTACAACTAATCAACTTCTGGAGACTTTGGTTTGTGTGTTTAATCAAGGGGAGGGATTTCCTGCTTTATACCACATTGTTTAAGAGGTTTACTTTCTGGTTAAAGGCAAATAAACAGGCGTAGGATCTGACACAATCCCATTTAGAACCACAGTTCTGGGGAAGAAACTTGAGTGTGTGGTTAAGGATGGGACGTGGAGGTTGCACTTGGGGTCTGTTCCTGGCTCTGAATCTCTCTGTGAATTTGTATTAACTTGCACTTGGCAGGAACAGGACGGAACACGTTGACTTCAGTGAAATACCTGCTGGTTTTGACATTTAACAACATCTCTTCAATATACAAATCATGCTTGTCTAGATCACTTGGTGACAGATTTTATGCAGCAGAGCCAACTACCTGGTAAAGACAAGACAAAGTAAAAAAATTGCTTTTTACTTGTGTTTTGCTTTACTGGATAGCTGTGCTGCATGAGATCTGTTCTTCAGTATGGGAAATAAAAGCACTAGCTCTAGCTATGCAGCACAGACCGAAATGGGCAGGAGAGTCTTGCTGGGGTGACGAGGATCGCCAGCCAGCCCGTGTCCAGACCTCGCAGCTGTGTCAGCCCTGGAGCATTTTGGATGCAGTGTTTCTCCCCTCTGCACCCTTGACTTCAGACTACTTAAAATGATGCCAAGGAGAGGAAAGCAAATAACTGCCTCAAATGCCAGTTACAGCAGCTGGATATCAGGTCAGGAGCTGTAACACAGAGATCCACTCATTCTTTCCTCAAGCAAATACGGCTTGGACGGCACTGGAAGATTTGTCAGCTTGAATTTGCAACGTGAAGCAGAACCTGCCTGTTTCCCCCTGGCACATTCTATTTTCCTCTGTTTTTATTGAAAGGAAGTTGTACTTTCTGTGTTAACCAATATTGTGTTGCTCACAGTGAAGAGGAGGGAAGAGAGGGAAAGGGAAAGAGAAACAGTTTGAAATGTGATAGAGAGGAGACCTGAGGTTGTTTCAAGCTGTTTTGCTGTTAATCATTATCGGTGTTATTTCATGCATTAGAAAGCCCATTGCTATGTAGAGATTACCAAAACTTCCCACCAAGGCCAGATAGAAAGGAAGCCTTGATGACGTGTGTGGGGAGGTCTATAGTGACCACATTTTGCAATCTGGAGACCTTGTGCTCATATCCAAGATGTGTTCCAGAATAGCTCGTTATTTACTCCTTGCATTTTATCGTGCTTCAGTTTCAGGATCCCTCCTGGGTTTTGGTGAAACGGGAATCAAGTACTCCTGTTTTAGAATTTTATCAGGACTGATTTACTTCTTTACTCACCTCAGTTTAATCCAAATGAACTTCCTTTTCTCGGCAAACTGGAAGTGCAGCACTATGTTGTGTCCCTTTTCTTGAGTTTCAGTGAGAGCAAACCAGGTTACCCTGCCAGACTCTGCACATTATCCTTGCTGGGAGGGTAGTAGGACAGGTTACTCTCTGCAGTTCAAGACTATTTTGCATGAGACATGCAAATATGTCACGGTAGTGAGCAGAAGGGATTTTGTCAACTGAGGAGGGCAGGTGACACTTCTGCTTGTCTGGGTGTCCAGTTATTTGTGCCCTTTCCAGCGTGTATGTTCTGTACCACTCATCCACGTGTATTCTGATAGATTATGTCAGAATTATCATGTCTTTTTTAGCCCTTTCTGATTTGCAGGCCCCTAAATATTTTTCAGGAAAGTTTCTGTTTTTCTAGAAAAGAAAGGTAAGTCTCTTGAATAAAACCTTACTTTGCTTAGTTTCCACAAACTTAGATGTACAAACACAGGTACTACAGGTGTCTCTTCCAGTGAAGCTATTCCTAGAGACCTTGAATTTTCCACCCTTATGTTTAATATTTGTATAGTTATCTGAAGTTGGTGAAAAAGGCTTCTGCCTTGTAATGTTGTGTTTCTCAGAGACCTCGCTTATATTTCTCTCAACACTGGGGAGATAGGTACTGTTTCTTGTGCCACCAGAAACATTCCCACTCCCTGAATCCGAACCTGTTGCTTTCACAAATCTTACAGATTTCTCCGGATTTCAGTTTTCTTTTCTTACCTAATCACTTTTGTGGAGAACAGGATCATATTAGACAAACCCAAGAACATCCAGGAAAGGGGCTGTAGTTATGGAAGTTGTGTTTCTTGCCTCATATAGCAGGAGTGTGCACCGTGAGAATGATCACTGTTTCTGATGGTTCTTACAGATAAGGTGCCTGAACCTTGCGTTTAGCCAGGAAGAGGTAATAGGACCCAAGAAGAAAAGGAAGGTCAGTGAACCAGAGAAGCTGCTTCTGGAAGGCAGGAAGTGATGTTCGTTCTGACACACATTGTAGAAGGTGTGAGTTCTTACTGTCATCTCACTAGTGAAGAAAGACCTTTACTCTGTTCTCATGTTTAACTCTCCACGTTCCATGTATATTTTTGCATAATTGTCTAGTGTGAACTTTGGGTTGCAAGGAGACAGCAAGCGATGGTAAGAGTCGTGACAATGTAGATCAGCAGTGTTTGTTTGTTGTTCTAAAGCTCAGGATTGATGATTCCTATGAATCCATAGGATTGATGATTCCATATGAATGGTGTCTGAGTGCTTCTTTCTCTCTCTCACACACACACATCCCACTGGCTGAATTTGCTCCTCTGTGGCTGGACAGTCCTTTGCCAATGTCATCAATATTAGTAGCAGCATTTCAAGATAAACTCTGAGGTATCAATGCCTGCAAACAAACAGTCTCGTGATTCATTAGACAGTGCTTAACTTCATCCTATCTACTATTTCCGGAGCATAGATTTTTTTCAAAAAACAGGTTTTTATCTTTATTGAACACACAGATAAAATAATCTATACACAAGTTCTGCTGTTGCTGAATGTTTTTTTTTCTGACTTTGCAAACAGTGTTGCTATGACTATATTATCAGCTTATTTCTAAAGCAGCAACCCACCAAATATCAAGGGTCTTAGACAGTTACATGATATAAATCATGTGTTGTAATACAGCAGTTTTAAAACGTAGCTTTAATAAAGGTGCCTTATAACTGCACATGCAGGTGAGGACATTCACAGCAGTAAAATAAGGGATATAGCTATACCCTGGAAGAAGAGCTCTGTGTGCTCTGTGTCATGGAGACTGCCTGGCACTCTGTCAAGACCTAAGGGATATTACTGGAGTGAGAAGGGCAAAATGGCCTTAACTTATCTTACACATTTTTTAGAAGTTGTTCGAGGAACAGCAGTTCCATTCCATTACACACATAGAAAAAGAATATATGAAATTGCCAAGAAGGTATTGAAATGCACCTTCTTCCCAATAACTTTGATGATTGTCTAAAGCAGTGACAGGGAGGCACAAATGCTAGAATTCAGCAGTTATTTGCCCCCGAAAATGTAGCCTATCTGAAATATTTGGGGGTGTTGTAACAAAGATGCAGGGTGTTTCTTCAGGCTGTATGTCAGAGCTGCAGAGAAGGCAGCGAGGATCACCGAGGATCTGCCCACACACGTCCTTGGAGATCCTTGGCCTCGGGTGCCGTCCCTGGACATACCAGGTACCCCGTTAATGTGAATGTGATGGTGTCTTCTCCTGTCATGGACCCCAGGCACTTGGGAAGCTCCTCACTGTTGTAATTGTAAACCTTTGCTTGGCTGGATAAAAGCCCCTGGAGGTGCGGATTGACCTTACTTCACTAGTTGACCTCAGTTTAAACCCAGCTGCTGATTTCTTGCCTTTCTTGTGCTTTCTGCTTCTTGTTTCCTTTCTTGTGCTTTTACTGTAGTTGGCCATCAAAGAAAGAATAAGAAACCAGACTAGAACTGGCTTACTGGGAAGAGATAACTCTGCAGAGTCAAAAAATCCTAAATGATCAATTGAATTTTGCAACCGGCTGAGTTACTTATTGCAATTAAAAACACAGTACCACAGCTGGGCTTACTTGGCCCAAGGCAGACAGACCACTGACTATCCCTGAGCCTGCAGCGTGTCTGGCAGGTTATGTGGCTTGATGCCTATTTCACAAAACAGGTAGAGCATGAGAATTCTCCATTTTATCCTCGCGTTCAGTCCTGTGTTCTCATTTTTGCACCTGTGGCCTAATAAGCCAGTTTGTTCACATGCCAGAGCAGCCCAGACGTGGTCGCTCTGCCCGGGTTTTGTAACACAAAACCTGCACACCTACGGGTGCCTGCGCTCGTCACGGGGCAGCAGCAGCTCAGCACCTGCCTTGACCTAAAAGCGGGGCCCTGATGTGGCCAGAGCGTTTCCCCCCCGGGTTTGCACACAGGAGAGAGGCAGACGCGGCTGGGATTCAGGCTGCACGGGCAGCCTCAGCGTGCTCTGTGCTCTGCGCGCAGTGCAAAGCGCCGCGTGCGCTGCCCCGCGATGAAAGTGAAGTGAGCCCTGGTGTCACCGCGTAGTCAGAGCGTGCACACAGCCACCACGGAGCAATCCACAGCCCGGCTAACTGCACAGTGTCCTGGTCTTGTACCCGTGGCCAGAGACTCACCGTCTCAGTTCACGTTGGCTTCTAATCAGCTATTTTACGGTAATGGCTTTTAGTCATTTTCATTTCAGGCTCGGTTAGAAATAAAGTAACTTGTGATGAACTGCCACAGTAAGCGTCTGATTTTTCTTTCCCACAAGCTTGTGGTTACCATCAGATTCTAAGAAAAGCCTTTCCACTGCAGATTGGAATCATCTAAGCCACTTACACATATCCTTTTATTTATTAGCAATTCTGCTTGGCTAGCTAAAGGTAAAAAAACCTTTTTCTAGTGTTTCAGCCACATTTCTAGTTAATTCTCATTAACTGACTTAATGTATGTTACACATCGTCAACCTGATTCACTCCTGACATAAAACAGAAGCAATTCGTTAGTAACGGTCCCTTGGCAATTAGGGAACTAAATTACGTTTGAACAATTTTCTTCAAAGATTCTCCTCCTCCCCGTGTGCATCATTCGGCAAGTCCCTTGAATACTTACAGTAATTATGTGCGTGCAGTGAAAGGAGACTGTTGCTTCTCAAACCAAAATAAATGAATATGCGATCTTTGTGCTAATACAACAGTGAGTAATACAAAGAATCACAGACATCCTCCCTTTGATCTGGCCAAGATAGGAGCAGCAATTAAGATTGCAAGCGATTTTGAAAAACCAGAATATTGGGAAGGGGCTGTGAGGGGAAAGTGAATCTCTTGCAGGGTTTTCAGAACATCAGCGGACAAGAGGAACCCGCGCGCCTTTCTCACGACCACAGGCTTTGAACTGAGGCAGTGCGGGCATCCTCACCCCACTGAGCCGCGTGCAGGTTGGTGGCGCTTCCAAAAATCGTTCTTTACTTCTGGGATGGTGTTTAACAAGAATGGTAGTATCTGTGTTTCAAACTGAAAGTCAAGCCGGAGTCAAACGGAAAATGTTTACCATTGTCTCAACCACATCCTTAAATATAATGTCCTCGACAAGAAAATAACCCCAGCTTCCTAGTGCTGCACAGTAATCTTGCGGACAGGTGCCAATACTCAGTTTTCACCTGAAAAACGATAATTCTTTAGGGGTTTCCACTGCTACGTGTGGTCTAGGAAGTCATCTAACCCCATTGTCACTAGTTTCAGTTTTGTAAGGGAGGCAGAAATAAGAAACAAAACATAACACCTGAGGAGGAGAAGCGTGAATTCTTTTGTACTCGAAACCAGTGAGTTACGAGTTTTGTCACTGGTTTCAGTGGAAAACGGAGAGACCTCCTGCCTGGAGTGGTAGTGCAAAAATCACGTTGCTCTACTGTCTATGCAAGCTATCGTTTTTGGATATATCTTAGTTGTGAAGGTTATTGGAAGTTAATTAGTGCTTTTCATCAGTATAGAGTTTTATCTGAAGAACCGTCCCTTGGGATCGCCACCTTGGGATTTTGTCTGGCAAAGTCATTTTTGAAGGCTCTGTTTTCCCTGTTAGTCAGCAGGTGAGGTATGAGGCTGTGGCCTGCTGCAGTTCGTGGCTGCATTCGTCACGCCACGAGCTGGCCATTCCGGGGGGCCGAGAGCTTTGTACATCAAGGGCAAAGTCAGCCCGATGGCATCCCGCCCACGCGTGGAGGTGGGCTAAGTCGTCTCTGCTAATGACTGAGTAAAATTTCATTGGGCTCTTCTTGTCATCACGGGGTAAAGAAGAGGGGATTTGCATCTGAGCTGGCACATTTTCCATAGGTGCTTTCCAGAACTAATTTAGGTCAAATGGGGCTGTATATCTTTCCTTTAAACTGAGACTTAGATTCCAGAGTCTCGTAGGAGTTTTCCATAGGAAGCACCACCCTGGGTATCTGTGTGCCAGACATACTTGTATTTCCCCGAACCTCAATAACGTACTGTTCTTGCTCAGAATCAATTGGTCATTTGGTGACATTTTCTGAATATCTTGCTATGAAATTTGTCATTCAAATGCTAGAAAAAAAAATTAGTTCTTAAGACACTGGCTGTAGAATTTCCATGGATTCGACACAATCTCTGTGGATCCCATGGCCCAGCCATAGCAGGATTAATACAACTGTCCCCACTTAATTTGCACAGCTTGTTTTGGCAGGGCTGATAATTCCCTGTGCATATGTGCTAAGCGTTCTCTTGTCTCATTAACTAATGTATGTAGCCCTGCATTTAATAGGCTTTTAAGGAGGCGATCTTGTTACTGGGAGGACATTACCCTTAAACGTATTGCAGACAGGTTTAAGGACCGTTACTGCTGTTTAGAAGAAAAGCACTTGAGACCTGCCCTGGAGTGGGGAAAACATGTGTCAGCGGGAAAAGGCAGTGGTAGGCAGAAATAAGGTAATGGTTTTCTTTATAGAGATTTCATGGTATATTCTGTCATGTTACTTGTATTTCTTTACAGGCCGTGCAGCAAGGGGATGTTTATTCTGATGAAAGTCTAGGCTTGATAACAGGAAACCCAAGTCCTTTGTGCAGCAAGTGACCTTGAATCACACACAGACCTTTTTTTTCAGTAACAGAGGGTAGGACTGTCTAAAACACAGGAAAATGATGTCTCTCGAGCACAGCGTGGCATTTTCACTTGGCTTCAGTCTATCCGAGGCTTTGCCAGCCTCCAAACCGTGAATGTCATCCAGAGCAGGTGGTACAGATGTAAACATGGTTTAGGGAATTGTTAGGAGAAGAAGGAGGACAGTTGCTTTTTGTCCCCCTTTCCTTCAAAATCAAGTCAAAAGAGTAAATTGAAACTGCATGCCCCGGTGGGTAAGGCACAGTGCTGGGACTCAGGAGAGCGCTGTGCATGTCCCCATGGGGGCTTGTCACTTGTTTGTGACCTTAAATGACTTCCTCCCTTTGCCTCCGCGCAGTGCTGGCCATCGGGGCAGGAGCCACGTCTCACGAGCCCTTGCTGCAACTACCGGTTTTGCGCTTGAATCTTGTCTGACATTTCTGGATGCTTCCGCTGCATTAATAAGGCAGCATCTCAAGCTGCAGTTGCATTAATGTGCAGTATTTCCAACGCGAGTGAGCTCTGTTTATACACAAAAAGATTATTTTTCCCCCTGCTGTTCCAGTTAAGCTAGCCTGGAATCCAAGACTTCTGCTGATTTCTTTGCTTCTCGCGTATCTTCAGCTGGAAAAAAGATTTTGTCCTTCTCCACAGCTCAGCAGCCCCAGTATTTTCCCTCCACTCCCACGACTGCAAAGGACTGGAACATCATCAGTGGAGGCTGCTCTCTCCTGCCTTCGATGCCATCGCTCGTTGCTATTAGGCCATAAAATCAGGACTCAGCAGGTTTTGGAGATGCTTAGCTGCAGGAATTGGAAGCACAGGGAATTCACAAACACTGGTTCCTTGAATACTCAGGCAGGGGGCAGGGACCTCTTTTTTGGCCTCCAGGTTGATTTTTGAGTGGGTCAGCCCAGCACTAGCATGAGGCAAAGGTCCGAGGAGGATCGTGGTGTTACTCCTTAGTAACGAGGATCGTGGTGTTACTCCGTAGTAAAGAGGTACTGAGTCAGGCCCAACTCCAGACACACGGAAGGTGTTGATGAGCGGGCTCTCAGGATGAAGCACAGTTGTCTGTACACGGCCAGATATTTCCTTTGGCCTGTGGTTGCTTGGCTGGCACCTGCTTTCCCTCTGAGCGCAGCGGGACAGTGAACTTTTACACTGAAGTTAAAAAAAGAATTGATCCAGCCACCCTGCAGCAATTTCTTTCTGTTTTCAAAGTATGGCCCAGAAAGCTTAACCTGAGGCTTTACACCAGGAATATCCAAAAAGCAGCCTGCAAGGAGGTGCTCTCTGCCTCTCTCTACCTGCTAGATAAGGCCAGATGGGGCCATGAACAGGCGCTTGGGTGCAGTTTGGGGAAGCCCTGTGTGCTTGAGAGCTTCCGTTGACTTCCACATCTGATGCACAGACAACCCTTGATTGCTTTGTAAAGAAGGTTCAAGCATCAACGAGGATCTGACATGGGGGTGCTGATGTTCTGCTTTAGAATAAGTGCCAGTTTGCAGGCCAGCTCCCCGCGTTGTTGGTGTTCAGAGGGCCATTACCTACGCGGGGAGATGGCAGTGCTCATTGGTTGACCTCTTTTCTCTTTCCCAGGCTTTTCTAGAGAATGTAAGAGCTGAGGTACTTGGCTACAAGAGATTTTCTTCTCTGAAATTGGCAGCTGCTCATTCCGGAAAAGAATCAGCATATTTGGCCACTGATTGCAAAGGAAAAAAAGGGAAAACCATTTTTTTTTTTCACTTACTAAATTCTCCAGTGGGAGACATTGTCTGTGTTTGGGTGACCCATATTACTAACTAAGGCATTGCTAAGGTTTCCCTGCTATGCTTTTCACTTAAAAGATGAAAAAAAAAATATTCAGTTCTCAAAAAAATGCATATATTCTCCTTGGCTGGATGAGGACTATGTCTGTGCCAAAGTTCTAATTGTATCAGGCCTTACACAGCAGTATATTCAATGTCATGGCTCCATGAGTCAGGATTTTCTGTCTGAAAAGGATCACGTCAAGAAGCCCCAGACAAAAATTCCCTATAGCCCCGCAACAGAGTGCTCTGTGAGGAAAGAGAGTTAGATGTGCGAGGGAGATATTTCTGCCTGGGCATCCTTCCACGCTGGACAAAGGAAGTACTCAGGAACCGTCAATGAGGCTTCTCATGACTCAAGTGCTCTGATAATTGCTCCTGGAGCGCAGTGTGTGAAACTCCGAACCTGCGAGGCCGTGCTGGGCGGAAATGCTCCGTGGCTTCGCTGATGTCAGGGCGCCTTTGAAGTCGCTCTGCGCCGCATAGGTCACTGGAGCGCTGAGACAGTCGGTGCGTTACGTCATGAGGGCTGCGCGACGTCGCCCGATGCAGGAAGCATTGCTCATGGGCAGCCTCGGGATTTTCAGTATTTTGTAACTGTGATTTCCTCTGCTTTCTAATAATTGCACTAATACAACAGTTGCTACTTATTTCATCGGCAGATCACAAGGTTCTTTGTAAAGGAGGTTGGACTTCTTTATTCCCATTCGACAGGAGGTAGATGCTTAAATCTAAGCTGGAAGTGACTCACCTGAGGTCCCACAAGCCTGCACTGGCAGGGATCTCACATCTTCAAAGGTCCTTTCATCAGATACTTATCTGGAATTTCCAATACTTTCTGTTAAGAATTTTGGCTGTTAGTCTGGAGCATCGCTAGGGAGCCTTGTGAAGCCAGGCTTTTCTAAACGAAGTGTTTGCTACATTCAGCGCTTTGATGGGCTCTGTCTCACTTTTGTCTGCAGTCTAGATCACAGTCATGTGTTCTGGTGACATTTTATATTGGAGGAAGGCTTCTAAGAGAGGTGCCTGTAGAAGGACCTGAGTGTGTTTTGATTTCAATGAAGCAAACATTGAAAGGCAAATCCCTTTCTGATGGAGGATTCACCCCTACTTCGAGGTGTCTTCCTGAAGGCTATCAGCCCCAATCTCCCTACATGGTCAATGAACAGAGCCACTCTTCTCTGTGGTCATTCAGAGTGGCGGTGGGTTCTTCTGAATCACCCTAAAGGAAATCTTCCCTCTGTTTTTCCATTTCCCACAGAGGAGCCCTCCCCACTCACACTTGGCTCTGAAGGAAAAGTGTGAATCCCCATCCAGAGCACGGGCACCTTCTTTTCTCTCCATGGACTTGCTACTGTGCCTTTGTATGGGATGACCAGAACATGCATGAGGAGATTATTTTGCATCCATCTACCCACCAGGCATTACACCTTCCTCTGGAGCATCTGATATTAGTTGTGGCTGGGGCAGATGCTGGGCTAGATGTGCTTAAGTCTGATCTGGCAGTTCTTGTGTTCCTTTGATGTAAAAAAAAAATGCCTTATCCATCGCCTACTGATGCAAGGAGAGGTGAGAATTTTGCTGATGTCCAGTATTTCTGCAGAAACAAAAATCACTTTCTTTGGTTTGGTGATCCTGGAGATTAGACTTGATCCCTATAAATCCTCCAGCATTCCTAGGAAGTGTATGGGCCATTCCCTGCCTGTCTGGCCCCTGCATAACCCAACTTGCCTGGATGATGGAAGTGCAGGTGAGGACAGGGAAGAGTAGGGTCAGAAGAGTTTTTGGCATGTAATGTCAGATACAAGACAGGGATCACTCAGGGGACGGAGCTGCAGGGATGTTTTGTGATTACTGCCCATTCCTTGGAAAGCTACTTCCCTGCCGGGGAAAAAAAAAAGGCTTATAGGGGATTTTGGGGATGACACATGCATATGGAGCTCTGGGAGCCTGTAGGCTATGTAATATAGGGAATGGATTTTCCAGCCTCTTCTACCAACATTTTTTCTGGAGAAGATGGAAGAATAGGTATAACGTTTGCCTGGGCATAAACCCTGCTTCCAGTAGACAGTGAGGGCTGGATTGACCTATTTAAGTGGAGGAAGGAGAGGAAAAATGCTGTTCATTCTCGGAGGCCCACCTGCTCTTTTGCCTGTTCCTGGCGCCGAGTAACATACCTTTGCTGAGGAAACACATGAACAGGCAGCTCTTTGCAAGGGACTAACCCATCTGCGTGGGCAGGAGGAAGAGGGAGGCCAGCCGCGACAGCTGCCCTTCTGGTAGGCATCAGCTCACAAAGAAGCCTTGATACCTTCTGAGTAAGAGTCAACTCTTGAGCAAAGCGAGGGAGCACATTCCCCGTGCTGAGAGCAAGGCAAGTCTGTTCTTGGTGGCGACTTCCTTTCCAAGGTGCACCTGGGTATGGGGAAGGGGAATATGGTTTCACTAGCCCACGCGGCACCTCAGGGCTGAGGTCGGATTGCTTCGAGCCTGCATGTTGGGCAGAGCTAGGCTGGCCATGGAGCAGGAGCTGTGGGGCAGGCGGCAGCCCTCCTGGGATGGCAGTGGGTGCTCCTCACCCCGTGCCTGCTGCCGCCC
>VWPW01024722.1:0-22123 GCA_013389825.1 Crypturellus undulatus | reverse complement strand
CAGCCACATTTCCTTGTCCTCTGGCTCCTGGGGAGCAAAACTGCAGCCACGTCTGCACTTGGGGGTGTCCCGTGGAGGCGAGGGCTGAGTCAATGCCCTCCCTCCCTCTGCCCGTTAGCAGAAAAGCCCCTTGGCGAGACCGCGGCAGGGAGCCCGTGCAAGACAGGCACCTCCAAGGGCCGTGCGGCAGCGAGGACGGAGCCACGCGCTCTGCCCCCAGTGGGCAACAGCACCTCATGCTGCCGCTGCCTTGCCACCTCCCACCACGCTCCTGTACGGAGCAGATCCAGCCCCTCGATCCTGGCTGGAGGAACCTTCACCCTGGGACTGCTCTTGCTGTGGCCGCAGCCAAGCCCTCGTGGTCCTGGCCGCTGCCATCAGCGAACAGATGAGCGGGCTCTGCTGCACCACGGCCTGCGCGGCAGCTGTGCGCTCCCTCCCCGCCTCAGCCATGGCCTGGCTTTTCCATCCTTTCTGGCAAGCGGCATTTCCTTGCCCCGGCCGTGCTCGGCCGCGCGCGGTCTGGGTCGCAGCTTTCCAGCCATGCAGGAGGCCTCCCACGGGCTGGGCTCACAGGAGGAGCCCTCAAGAACCGCAGCCCTGACGCCCCCGGCACCTCATCTGGCAGCTCATCCCCACTGCACCGACCTGTGTGGAGCTGCTCCCAGTGCCCACCTGGCTTTTGGTGTCAGCCACCCCCAGCCCCTTCTCCCGCTGGCGACCGGTGCCTGGATGCCCAGGGAAGCCAAAGCGCCTTTCATTGCTCCTCGGAGGTATCTACTGCTCTCAGTGCATCCCTTCATCACCTCTCTGCCAATGCATCTGAGGGCACAAGGGGACGGCCGGGGGGGAAGGGGCTGGGTGGGTGCTGAGTCAGCAGCCCTGTGGTCACAGAATCCCAGCAGGGACCTCTAGGGATCACCCAGTCCAACCTGCTGCTCCAGCAGGGTCACCCAGAGCAGGGGGCACAGGGTGGCATCCCGGCGGGCTTGGGAGCTCTCCAGGGAAGGTGCCTCCACAGCCCCTCTGGGCAAACTGGTCACTGGCCGGCTGTAGGCAGCGCCGACGCCAGCACCAGGCAGCAGCTGCTCGGCCTCCCGTCCTGTTTTCATTTTCTGTGAGCGCAGTCAGAAGGCCAATGCGACAGGACCCCAGCGCCACACGCCCTGCAGCACTGTCACATGTGGAGCCACACACGCATGTGCGTGAATCCCGCTGCAGGCCCTAAGCAGGCCCCTGTGGCACAGCCCAGCACCGGCTGCGAGCGTATGGCATGGTGGGGGGGTGACGAGTGCCCACGGCTCCCTGCATGGCAGCGCAAGACACACGCAGCGGCGTTGGGTACGGCACGCAGCGCAGGGACGGGGGCACTGGGGCTCTGGTTGCTGGGGAGGACAGCTCGCCACGGCCCCGTTCGGCACTGGCAGAGCAGCCTGCTCCTGCAGCCGCCTGAGACCCAACGAGCTGGGTTGGGTCGCAGGAGCTGCGCAGAGGCACAGCTGGGGCTCGTTTCCTTCCAGGCTGCCTCTTGGCCAGCACACGCGCAGCTCCCGGTGCTCCCAGTGCTGCTGCCAGAGCGAAGAGGCTGCCAGCACACTGGGTCCTGCCCTGCTGCTCGCAGAGCCGCCGTGCTCCCCACCAGCTCCGCTGCTGGCCCCGTGCAGCCCTCCCTCCCACCTGCCCCACGGTGGGAAATGCCAGGCTGGGCCAGGAGCAAACAAAGCCACAACAGGGAGAGCCAGGCCTCACTCCCCCAGCTTTGTGCCTTGGGGCCAGGCGGCTACTGGGAGGTGATCTTGGGTGGCTGGTAAGGGCAGAGGTCACCCTGCCACCTCGCCATCAGGATGGACACTCATCTTCACCTCGGTCCTCTCCAGCTCCAAGATGCCCAAGAGGCTTCCTGTCTCTGCAGCCTCTGCTGCAAATTGGCAAATTGGGTCTGCAGCCCCATGTGTTCATGTGGCACAATGGCACCCGGCACCTAGTTTTCTTCAGAAAAGACCCGGATCTGGTGGGCCAGTAAATAGGCAGTTCATTTAGCACCATAAATGACCAACTGCAGCCCTAAAATGCGTCCTGGGTACAGTTAAAGCCAAAGGTGGGTGAAATACTCAGCATCCATGACATGAGTTTGGGGATGTGTTTCAGGACTCCCCAGCATTGAAGCGGTGCGGGAGTAGGAGCCAGGGCCAGCACAGTGACACAGTCCCCCAGTAGAGCTGGGGATACCGCTGCTCACCGATGTCAGACATCTTGGGGAAAACTGAGAGCAAGTGGAAACTTCAGAGAAGTCTGGCTTTGTTCACAGCTGTTCCCTTCTGCTGTCTCCCTTTAAGGTAGGAAGAAATTTCTGCTTTCCATTTTGCGTCTTCTTTCTTTCTCCGGAAATCTCCGCCTCCTTTGCTAATTATCTGACTCTTTGTTTCTTCAAGAGAAACGACGGCGGGGTCTTGTGTTCCCACAGAGCAGTGCTGGTTTGCAGCCAAAGATGTCCCAACCCTTCTTGCTGCGCAGCACCAGCAACCGCAAACCGCAGCAGCGGGGCAGGCACGGGGTGCTCTAGTGGGATGCGTCCGTGCAGCCTGGATGTACTGCCCTGGGGCCGGCACCCATCCAGCAGAGCCCTTCCAGCCATCCGGCTGGACGCGGCCAGACGCTCCTTGCAATGCTTCTGGCCCTGACCGTTCATCCTTCCACATCTTTTCCCCAGGCGAGATGCTCCCACCAAGCCCTGCCTTCTCCCCTCCCTGGCCAGGGGCTATGTCGGGACAGGCTGCCGGAAATGATACCATTAAGCAGACGCACCTCAGCCACCTCCCACCGTACAGGTTCTGCTGAGTTTGGGGCTAGTGGGCTGCAAGGGACACACAGCGCCACATGAGATCCCAAGGCTGCTCCTTGACTGGCTCTTGCCGCTGTGCCGAAAGGAGCAGGGATGACAGCTCCGTTTCTGGTGGCACCTGCCTGGAAGCCTCTGCACACTGTAGGTCTTATCAGGGTCTTATCAGTCTCCGCATACTGAGCACTTTATCTGGGCTCCGCCATCAGCGGCGAGAGACCCGGAGCTGCAGCCGTTTCCATGTTTTCTGTTGCTGGGCAGGCCGAGATAGCCAGGCCGAGATAACTCTTGCAATCAGATACCTCATCCAGCGGCACGATAGCGCATGCCCTCAGCACTGACAGTGGAAGGAAGACGAGGCAGAGGCCCAGCCCTGCCTCCGAGCTGGACTGCAGGGGCGAGCAGCAGAGGGGTCTCGCTAGCCACCACGGCACAGGGGACACGTGGCCGCCGGCCCCAACTCGGACAGATGTGGGGCGGCTGCCTCCACTGTTGGGCAGGAGAGGCTCTTTGGGCTGTTCTGCTGCTGCGAATCCACCACGTGCGGCAGTGGCGCCCACAGCTCGTTTGAAGCCTGGTGCCCTGTTCGGGCTGGGGCAAGCACCGGCGCAGCGAGACCAAACTGCCGCTCTGCAGAGCCTCCCCCGGGGTCTCCGAGGACCCCTCCGCAGGATGTGTCATCTGGGAAGGCTTTTGGAGCCAGCTAGGGCTCCCGCTGTGTCACACAGCCAGTTGCTCCCTGGGGGGGAGATCCGGATTTGGTCTGCCTGCACCCCGCTGCGCTCCTAGACCATGCCAAAGTCCCCTGCTTGGTGCAGACACCACATTCACAGCCGGGCCCTGCCGAGCGCGTCGCCTTCGTCTTGCCTCCAGCCCATTGTGTTGTTTATTCGTTATGGTCGGGTTTTAATGAGGCTGTTGGAGCTGTTTTGGGGCCAGGGCTGTTTCTCCCCGTGTGACCGCGCAGTTCCCGCGCTGAGGGGCTGTGATGTGGTTCGGGGCCTGCAGCAGCATCTGCTCTTGCAGCAACGATGCCCAGGGCCGAATGCGTTTCAGATGGGCTCGGATCTTGTTTCCGTGCTCAGGCCGGAGGCCAATTTGAGCCGGTGAGCAAGAGCCGCAGTCCAGCCTGTGAACACAATGTTCCCTCCTCAGAATGCTGCCAATACCCGGCCTGGGGCTCGGGGCACCTTAAAGAGCCGGGACCCTACCGGAGAGGTTGTCGGTGACAAACTGAGCAGCGTGCTCTTGCGGTGTCTGTTCTGGGGCAGCTTTGCCAGCAGGGCATTGCGGATGCCCCTGGGCACCACTTTCACTGTCATGCTCACAGCAGGCCCAGTACAGACCTGCCTGGGGTGGGGAGGAAGATGCAAGGCCAACGTGTGTTCATATAGCAACCTTGTGGAGAAGAGAAAGATCTAAAATGCTGCCTCCGGGCTGGCTGCATGTGGATGCAGCAGGGAGATCCCGACACAGGGTGCTGGAGCTACTGCAACCGCCAGGTGCTGCCAAGACCAGCTGGCCGCAGCAGGGTGCCAGCTGGGCAAACGGCGCAGGTGCCAGCACAGGTGCCTGTGCTCAGCAGCACCCAGTGCTGCCAGTGGGTGCATGTGACGCCTGGTAGGTGGGCGACACAGGGTGCAAGGCGATGCAGCCCCTGCTCAGCTATGCCCAGTGCTGTGGGTGCAGGCACCAGGTGGGTGAACGGTGTGCAGGGTGCTGCAGCCCTAGCGGTGCGCGGGGCTGTGGGTGCGCGCGTGCAGGCACCAGGTGGGCGCAGGGTGCCCCCTGCACCTGCGGCTCACGCTGAGCGAGTCCAGTCTCGCCGGGGCCTGGGGCAGTGGTGCGGCCCCGGCCGGCCGGGTTAGGCGAGAGTCAGTGAGCACATGATGCAGCCCGCGGGGCCGCAGGCTGAGGTCAGTTAGTCACACCCAGGCAACGGCACTGACTTCACCGCGGGCAGGAGCAGCTCCGCACGTCCCGCGCTCCCCCAAGGCAGGGCAGGAGCGCTGCTGGGCGGCTGGGGGACGGCGCGGCTGCACGGGGACCGCGCTGGTTATCGGTGAGAAGGCATTATCCTGATTAGGACGGACGGCTCCGCCGAGCCCCGCTGGCTCCCGCGCCTGCCAAAATAGTTTCACCCATTTTAGTGGCCAAAATGTGACCGCTAATCAGGTCCTGCTGGTCCCTGCGGAGAAAGTGCAGCACCCTGTTCCCTCCGGTGCTGCATGGGCCCTGCGGCCCGCTCGCAGTGCTGGCCCTCTTTCCCAAAACACCAGCTGGGTGGGATCTGACATTTGTTGATGTCATTGGAAGCCGTTTCCATCCCTGCTGGAGCTCGGGACATCCATGGAGCGCCAGGCAACATGGTCCCAGCTTGGAGGCCTGAGGCACCAGGAGGGAATGTGCCACCAGCCCTGACAGTGGCCTATCTGGGCCACATCTAGCTGGAACACCTGGGGGACTTCAGCTGGGGAGGACAATTTGCTCCGCTCTGCTCCTGGTAGCCAGCGCTTTGGCAGGAACCAGGTTTTTCAAGGGGAAGAAAGGGTTAATCACCCAGGCGGCCGCTAATGAGTCTTAACTGGGAATGACCCAGCAGCAGGGAGAAGTGAACCCATCGTCCTCTTTTGGCGTTTGACCGTCTTCCAGTGCGAATCATGAAACGCCGAGCCCGGGCGTGAGTTCCCTGCTTGTGTCAGGAGGCTCTGATTTATTCTATTTATTTATTTTTGCCATCTGCTTGCAGAAGGCTGTTAGGAGTGAGCGTGAGAAATCCAGATGTGCTGCGGTGCTCGCTGTGCCGCAGGATGCCGGCTCCGAGCGGCGCTCGGCAGCACACTTGCCTTTTGCCGTCAACACTGGCAACGTGCTCCCGCTCACAGAGCAGCGTTGGGACGGGCCACTGCAGACCAGAGCACTGGCTCACCGCCCCAAGGGGCTGCGTTGGGTCCAAGGTGACCAAGGGCTGTGTGACATGCGGCTGGTTTCTCCCGCAGCCTGTTCGGGACAGAACTCCTGTGTCGCACGCAGCGGGATGTGGGCCGTGGAGCTGCTCGGCCGTCCCCGCCGGTGAGGGGCACTTGTGGTGCTCGCGATCGCAGGGATGCACAGCAGGACAGGCTGGCAGGGCCCCTCTTGGGGCCTGTCCACGCACTGCAGGCATCCCTGAGCGCCCGTGTTGGCTCTCTGTCTGTGTATCCTCTCCTGGCGCCGTTTTGGTCTCTCTTGGCCACTGTGCAGTGCCAGCAAAGGCAGGAGCGAAGCCTGTCGCTCCCTGGCCACACCAGCACTGTGCTGCGCCGTTGGGACAGCAGCTGCCGCCGAAGCCACCGTGGCCGAAGTGGCAGCCAGGCCAAGATCAGACCGAGCAGCCTGTCGGGGGGATGGTCTCCCCAGCAAGACGGGGTCTTGTTTAATTATTTATTTTTCCCAGTGATTTTTTTTGCCAGGGCTCCTCCGAGACACGGGAGATGATGATCACACAGGATCTTAGCTCATCCGCTCGCTGTCTCATGCCTGGGAGGCTTGGCCGCAGGCCCGAGGGCTCTGGAGGAGGAGGAGGAGGAGGAAAATTTCATCATCCCGCTCCGGCGTCTCGGATAATCGGCCCCTTGTTAACCGCTGCATCCCCACACGGGGCGCCTGCAAGGGCCCGCGCTGCTCGCTGCCCATTAGGTGGTCTTGGCCCGGCCTGAGCTCCTGCGAGCCTCTCCCAGGGCTTCTTGGGAGGCTGGGAAGTGGCTGGAATTTTATCTGCGCTCCCCGCCATTCCCTTCCCACTGGGAGAGGGGTTTTCCAGTGCCTCTGGACTCCTCTGCACTGCCTGTTTTGGCCCCACTGGCCTTTGTGAAGGGAGCACTGCAAAAATCGCTCCCCACTCCGCTCGCACGCAACCGCACTGGACACCCAGCAGCTGCCGCTCCGGCCCCACAGCAAGGGTCGATTTAACCATTCCCGGGATGGACAGTTTTCCAGCAGCAGGACAGTTGCTGGCACAAGCTGGGGCTGTGCCCGGCCCCATGAAGGTGCTCACGGGCCCAGATGAAGCTCAGTGCTGACAGAGTTTTTGATTTGGGTGATGGGGGCCATGGCTGGCACTTGCCAACCCCAATGAAGAAAATTCCAAGACAGTCTGCTTCTGTGCATTTATTTTTTTTTGTAAAAACAAGTATAAAAAATAAATACTTAAATAGAATTCTCTCTATATATTACCACAATCTTATTAATTATTATTATTATTATATTAATAACGTTATTAAAACCCAGGGCAGAGAGCACTGGTGGGCACTGTGGTTTTTCACACGCGCCTGCGCGCCGGCACCAGCCTCCCCGAGCAAATAAATAACCCTGCAGTTGAGCCCGCGGCTGTGCACGTCCCCCGCCCCGGCCGTCAGCTCTCCGCGCCGCGATGCAGAGCGAGGACGGGAGTGGGTCTGGCCATCCTCAGCATCCAGCCCCAGCTCTCGGCGCCAGCTCCGAGAGCAATGTGGGACCGTGGGGCACTCAGAGCTGCCACAGTCCAGCAAGTTGGGCCAGAGCTACATTCAAAGGCCCCAAAAGCACTTTTGAGGAGAAAAAGGCACTTTTCCAAGCCCCCCAGGCTCAGCGGTGGCGCCCATGGGTTGTCCTGGC
This sequence comes from Crypturellus undulatus, assembly GCA_013389825.1. NCBI lineage: Eukaryota > Metazoa > Chordata > Aves > Tinamiformes > Tinamidae > Crypturellus > Crypturellus undulatus. The sequence continues at coordinate 14,649 of VWPW01024722.1, read as the reverse complement.
TGCAGGAGCCGTGCTGGAGGCCAGGAGCTCCCACCCGGCCAAGTGTGAGCAGTGGCAAGAACCGGAGTCCGTGGCGTCACCCCAAGCACCGCCGCTGCCCACTCCCCTCTAGCCGCGGGGCTGGGGCAGTCCCACGCGCGCAGCAGTAGCGCCTCTGTGTCACCCTGCGCAGGCAGTGCTGTTGCACCGTGCCCCAGGGATGCCAGCGCTCATCCAGGCCTCCTCCAGCCGAAGCAAGGTGCTTTGGTGACTTGCTCCCTGCTCTGCTGATCCACACCTGGCGGTGCAAACACTTCTCCAGCTCCAGACACTTCTCACAATGGAGGATGACACTTGCTGTTCCCCCTATTTTTAGCAAAATCTGCCAGCCCCCAAAGGGAAGGGTCCGACCATTCTCCCACCAGCATGAGCCTCGTGGCGGCTCCAAGAGGACGGTCAGGGCCGCTCTGCAGAGACTGCTCTGTCCATCTGGGCGTTCATCACCCTCACTGCCACTGCCCCTCTGGAGCAGCAAATAAATTAAAGCGCAGGGCAAGGGTGGGCAGGAGAGCAGGAGGAGGTAATAAATAAGAAGGCGAGAGGACTGTTGGAAGGGAAGGACCTTCAGGGGCCAGCGGTGGCCCCACGGTGAGCCAGGGGCTGGTGGGGATGCAGGGATGACAGGTCCCCATCCCGTTGTCGGTTGTTCCCCCCTGCCAAGTGCCAGCACTGAGATCTCCCTTGAAGGGGTCTTGGCTCAGCCATCCTTTTGGAATCCTCTTGCAGCTTTCCAGGCTCAGCAGCAGGCAAGAGGTGCCGTTGGCCAGACGCTCACACCGAGCTCAGGTGAGGTAGGAGGATGCGAGCCGCGTGGGAGATGACCTGCACATACTTGCGAAGCACCTGGCAGCCCTGCTGCTTCTTCCTGAAGGCACGCTTATCCTTGCTGTTCGGCCCATACCTCACGTCCACCTGGAAGATGTTGTAGTTTTTGCAGAGCAGGCAGGTGAGGTTGGAGATGAGGCCCTGCGTGGTCTTGGTGGTGTTGTGGAGGCGGTCAAGAAGCTCCTTGGCCGTGGGGTTGAGCTCCTCCTGGTCCCGCGTGATGTTCCCCAACGAGGCGTTGAGGAAGGCAAAGAGCTTGTACATGGCCACCATGACCTCCTTCTCGCTCGTCCGGTTCTCGTGGAAATCGGGGAAGAAGAAACCGTTGGGGCTGCAGAGCTTGTCGGTCTCGCTGCTGAAAGGCTCTCCCTGGCACTTCAGCTGGAGGGACAGGCGAGTGTCACCTGGGTCCTGGCCACCCGCCCTGTCCCCATCCCCCAGGCTGCTGCCCCATGGTAGCTCCTGCCCCTGATGCTGCCCCAGCTTGGGCACCCTCCTTCTGGTCACCTGGAGGTCTTGCAGGTGGCTTGTGCTGCTGCTCGGCAGCTTCAGCCTTGGTGTCCCCGGGATGTCCCTGGCACATCCCTCTCGCTCCAGGACCCACCACTGCCTTCTTTAATGGCTTTTCCCTCCACGTTCCCACAGCAGTCCCGCTTGCAGCCTGCTCCAGGTGCCGAAGCGGCGAGAGGCACTTACATAGAGGCTGAAGAGGTCTTGGGCCGTGGCGTTGAGCAGCGCAACCTGCTTGCGGGTCTGCTCGTAGACGTTGGAGCGACACAAGCTGTTGATGGGGCAGCCGGCGCCCGGGTGGTTCACCAGCAAAGCCCGGCCAGCCACCAGCCTCCTTTGCAGCAGGAGCAGGGCCACGAAGGGGAAGACACCTGGGCACAGGAGCAGAGAAAGAGCGGAGGGTCAGTGGATGCTCAGCGTGGCACCCACGCTGGTGATGGGCACCACGGGCCACCCGGATCCTGGCCAGCCCCGAGCACCTCGGACATGGGGCTGCCAGGCTGGACTTCGCCTGGAGCCTCTGCTCTCCACTTCGCTCTTCCTCTTTTCCTGGGGAAATTGCTCCCAGCTGCCTGGTGCTCCCATACCTGCTCCCAGCCCGCCAGCTCCACTCAGTCCCACTTCCTCACCTGCCAGAGGGCCGGCCCCGCTCTCGGCAGGAATTTCCCTGCCCTCCTTCCCTGTGGGGCGCCCGCTGGCATTCCCACATTGCGCAAGGGCTTGGTGACGGCCTGTCAGATTTAATCGAATATGCAAAGCGATTTCCTCCCCGTTATCCTCGAACGTTCGCTGCAGGAGTGGGGCCCCACCCCGGCTCTGGCACCCGCTGACTCAGCCGGGTGCCAGCCAGGAAACCTGCGCTGGGGCTTTCGCGTTAGTCCCCTGCGGGGTGCAGGGGCCTGGGGACGGCCATGCCTCTGTTTCCCCATCTGCAAACCCAGCGCGGCGGTCGCTTGCCAAGGACCCCGGGAAGAGCCAGTGCAGCTGCCGGTGCCGCGGGCCAGGAAATCCCTGGCCGCTGAACAAGCGCTCCGTTGAGCACTGAGCCGGGAGCAGCTGGGTCGCCCCGGCCCCGCTGGCCATCCCCGGGGCCCCCTGCACCGGCAGGGCCAGAGGGAAGCTCCATCCTTCAGACCTGCGGCCCCACCGGCGCCCTGATCCAGCATCCCCAGCACTGCGGGACTGGTCACCATCTCAGCCCTCATCTCTGCCCACCAGCACCTCGCACCTGCATGCCCTGAGGCAGCCTGCGCCCGCTCCACGGCCAGAGGAGCCCGGCTGAGGGATCAGGCAGCTGCGGAGCAGGAGCGCCGGGAGGTGCCTGGAGGCCGGCACGCGTCCCCACCGCTCTGACCCCACACTCTGCCTCAGTGCCATGAGCGTCCCAGCGGAGTGGCTGGGGCCCTGACAGCACAGTGACCCTGCGGCTGCCACCACCAGCAGTGGCCCCACACTCCGGCAAGCGCTGAAATTGTCTGCACATGTAAGAGCCTCTGCGTTGCCGCAGGTCCCGGGGAGCACAATAACCGCTTTATTTACCCTTGCTGCAACAACGCCCGTGCCCAGCCAGGGAAGGACTTACCTGGTTGTGTTGCAATCGCGTGCCCGAAGCTGCCCGCGCTCAGCGGCGCTGCAGTTGGCACAGATAGGGCAGCGGGTGCCTGTGGCACAGGCGGTAGCTGCGAGGCCACCCACTTCCTCACGGCGCAGCCGGGCCGGGCGGCACGCGCGGCCTCGCACCCGCAATGCCTCCTCGCCACACGCGCCCATTGCGGCGCTGGGCAGAGCGAGGCTGCGGGGCGCCCACGTGCACCGGCCGACTCTGCCCCACGGCCACGGCCCCGCACCGGGGTCAGAGCAGCCCCCTCCAAAGCCCCGGCTGCATTTGGCAACTTCCTCATTTCTGAGATTTCTTAGTTGTCCCTAATTAAGCGCAAATCGCCTGCGTTTTGCAGCATCCAGAGACCCGACAGGAGTAAAAAGAAAAAAATAAAAGGGGGGGAGGAAAAAAAAGAAAAGCAAGATTCCCCCCACACCCTTTTTGGAAGTCTTTCGAGTTATATAAGTGTCCAGATGTTGGCCGCAACACGCCAGAAAGGCATTTGGTGCTACCTCCTGCCAATTCCCAGGGATGCTAACCCCGGGGAAGAGCGGCGCTTCGGGAGGCTTCGCTCCGGGCGGCAAGCGAGCGGCAGCGGCTGCAGACGGAGCGTGCGCACGTCGGCTGCAGCATGCCCCACACTGGAACCCAGCGGCGGGGGGAGGAAGGGGAAAAGGGAGCCAGGGAGTGTGGGGGGAAAGACGAAGTAAGTTCAGCAAAGATCTTTTTTTACCTGCCGGCATGAACTTCATTGTGGTCTGTGTCCCGGGAGCAACTTTACTAGAGATTGAGGCTGGCAGGAGAGGTTTTCAGAAATTCATGTTCATACTGGGGGACTCCTCTTGGTTTATATACCGGTCCTCCAGTGAGCCTGTGTTGTAAGAAAGGGGAGGAGGGGGGGGGCCAGGGGGGAGAAACAGAGAAACACTATCATTACTTGCATTGAATCTGTAAATCAGGAAGTAAAAAAGGGCTTGGAAATTGTGAATGATTCTTAGAAATAAACTTCTGATAAAGTTGATGTCACCGGGATTGTGTGTTTTTTTTCACGCACAGGACTGCCGGGGGTGGGGGGAATTTAAAAAAAAAAAGAAGAAAAACCACAAGGAGCCGCACTTTTTTTTTTCTTTTTTTTTTTTTTCCGCCTTTCTTTTTCGCAGTTCGACCTCCGCGCGTCCCGGGGGGCGGCGCGTGGCGGCGGGGGGGACCGCGACAGGGATGGTGCGTGGCGCTGCCGGGTGCGCGCGCCCTGACTCATGGTTCTGACAGCACTTTCACCCCCTTCCCCGTCCCAGGGTGTCCCATCCACCCCCCCGGTGCTTCCCCTCGGCTGAGCGCCTGATCTGGAGATGCAAAACGGCACCGCGGCTGCAGGGATGGAATCACTCTAAAAAACAACAACAAAAAAAATTTGGAATAACTTCCCCGCGGAGAGGAGGGAGGCAATGATGGGGTTCCCATGGCATGCAGTGAGGTGCCGAGGGTTGCTCTGATGTCCCTGCCATGCCGTGGGGTGGCAGGATGGGCTCAGCATGTTTGGAACCCCAGGCTACTGGTTTGGGGGGCCCGTGGTGCTTTGCCCCCTTGCAGAACTGCCAGTTGGACAAAAAAAGGAGAAAAGAAAAAAAAAAAGAGAAAAGGAAAAAGAAAAAGAGAGGAAAAGTTGTGTTTTCCAATGGAGAGAAAAAAAAAAAGATCAGACAAACCCACCCCGCATCAGTGGGCAAGGCCAGCCCGGCCCCCGGCCCTGCACGCGCTTTAACCCTTCGCGCGGCATCGGCAGCTCCTGCTTGGCCCCCTCCCTGCCGTGGGGTTAAAGGTGCCAATGCCAGTGCCCGGCGCCAAAAAGAGCCTTTAGCTCCTTCCCCTGGTGGGGGGCAAAACGGCTTGAAGCCCGGATGGTTCTTTTCTGATGGACGGTGACGGGAGGATGATTTGTTGTTGTTGTTTTGGGGGGTTGTTTTGTTTTTCCCCTTTCTGCCTTTCGGGGAACACCAGGCTGAAGCTCTAGATCAGGCTGGATAAGTTTGTGCCCTGCTCACGCTGGCAACATGAAACCCGCTGGGGGCTGCGGTTGCAGCTGGAACCTGCTGCCAGACGCCCCCTTTACCTGCCCCACAACAAGTGTCAGGGGGGACCATGCATCCCCGCCATGGTCCCTGAGCAAAAGAAGAGGACAAGGAAAGGGCTCCTGCTGGATGGGGTAGGGCTCCGCTCGCCCGCTGCTGCCCTCAGCACTGGGGCTGTAAGCGCCAGCAACTCCCAGAGCGCAGGATCTGCATTTACCCCCCTGCTTTGGTCCTTGCAGCCCTCAGAGAAAATTAAGGGGTTTTCAGTAGAGCTGCAGCAGCCAAAAGGATGGGGGGACTCCACATTTTCTCCCGCGATGTCGAGGAGGATGCGCTTAGGAAAACTCCAGCCAAGGAACCTGGACATCATGAGGCAACCTGGTCCTCCAGCACATCCTGCCCCACGTGGCCCGAGGGTGCTGGGGTGCTCCTGGAAAGCGCCCCGGGGCGAGCGCAGCACCCTACGCCGCCGGGCCCGCCGCTGCCCTGCCTAACACTGCTCTCTGCTGTCCGCCGAGCCGCAAGCTGCTCCGGCTCAGCGCCGCACCGGGACCAGGCAGGGACATGCCGCGGGGGACACTCCACGGGGGACACACCACAGGGGACACATCACAGAGGCCATCCCCAGCGCCAGCTGGCGCTGCTGCTGGCACGCTGCTCTTTCCTGCATCCCCCTGCCCTCCGCCATGGCCCCACCAACCCATCCGCATGGAGTGGGTGCCTTGAGTGCCGGTGCTGCTCCTACTGCAGCCCTGCACTTTTTCATGTGGATTGCAATTTTTTTAATCACTTTTTTAATGCACTTTTTTTTAAACATACTTTCTTTTTAACATACATTTTATTTTTTAATGTACTTTTCTTACTGGCTCACTCATGTAGCAAACTCCAGGGTGCACTTGCCTGGCAGCTGCTTTTCTCTTGCCAAGCAGAGCTTTGGAAAGGGCTGCACGCTGGCAAACTGTGGTGGAGATCCCTGCATGACACCCGGGGGATGCCCAGGCATCTTTGCCTATCACTGCCGGGGTTGCACCGCCTCCAATTCCCCTCGACTGTAAGTGCAGGACTAGGGCAAGAGGAAGCCCGAAGCCCCACAGACAGCTCGGCTCCTGCTGGCACCGCAGAAGCAATTGTAGCAGGCGGCCGTGGCAGAGTAGCACTGGTGAGAGGGGAGAGACAGAGGCTGCAGCTGGCTCCGAGGGCAGGGACTAGTACCGTACGCACAGGATGGAGCCGTCTGCTCCCTTCCCGCCCTCGCTTTCCGGCTATCGGACAAATCCTTTCTGCCAGCAAACGGGAGCAGGCTGCCAGCTAAGCTGGGGCTGAGCCACTGCTCTAGGGAGGTCCCGGCACGCGCGGGTGAAATGCAGAGCCCTCGTTTCCTTTTCCCTTTCCCAGGCTCGTCCATGGCCCGCCGCGGCCGAGGGCAGTAGAGTCATGCCGGCGTGCGGGCCGGCGGAGGCAGGAATGCGCATCCTCCCGCGACGCGTGACTCAGCCGCGCGCGGCACGGGGGTCGCCGAGCTCGGCCCCGGCTGGCCCCAGGCTCATGGCGCTGCCCGGGGCCGCAGCATGGATGGGATTTTCGCTTTAGTCTTGTTCTACAATTTCAGAGACTTGCTGCCCCCTCCAGCCCTGGGACGGGGATTGATGCACAGGCTGTTCCCCACGGACAGACCTGGAACGGGAAGGAGATGTGGTGGGAGCAGAGGGCTGCTCCCGCCTTCCGTCCTCGCCATGACCCCAGCTTCTCTAGGTGGCAATGGCAAGAGCAGCGCGGGCGGCTGGAGAGGACCATGCACGCCGCAGTCACAGCACCCAGATACACCCCTGCGCTGCTGCTGGGGCAGCTCGAGGACAGCTCGGAGCCCTCACCCGAGGGCAGGGGAAGCCCGGGCTTGAAGGAGCCCAGGCGACGAATTCCCCTTTGAGTCACGGAGCAAGGGAGTGACTTTTCCATGCATAGTATGGCAAGGCCTTGGGCATTTGCCCTGCCACAGCCCCTGCTGTGGTCGCTGCGCTGCCACACGCGCCCGCGCGACCCCTGTCCCACCTTAGTGCCCCGCGGTTTGGGGCAGGGCTCGGTGCCTGCAGGAAAGCTGTCATGGTGCGCGGCATCCACCCCGGTCACCTACCTCAGCCTGGCCTTCGAAACGAGGCCGAGTGGCTCCTGTCCGCCAGTTGCCCTGGGGGGGCCGTGGCGCTCAGCGTCGGCGTGGCTGCCCAGCGCGGGCTGCCTCATGCCGACATTGTCCTGCGCCGGGGCTGCGGCGGGCGAGCCGGGGCAATGCGGGGGGACGAGGCGCTGCACCGGGAGCCCGTGCGATGCTGCCCGCCGCAACGCTGCCTGCCGCGACGCTGCTGCCGACTGAGTCACGGCCAGGCCCGCAGCGGGCCGGGAGCAGCGCCGGGGCGCGCGGCAGGGAACAACTGACTCCGCGGCTCCGCGTGACCGGCCGGCCCAGGCCCCGGCGGCTTTGACTCAGCTGCCCTCTGCCTCGGCCCCCCAGCTCGCGGCAGCCCAAGGCCAGGTGCTTCAGGGCTCCCAACCTTTCTTTTTTTTCCCCTCCACTGGCCCCACGGGTGAAAATGTCTCACATCAGGATACGTGGTGGTCTGGCCCATGTCAGGAGCGGGCGCTCTTGGCCCTTGCTGGCCAGGGGGCCGAAGCGATTCCTGCCCCACAGCAGTGCCCCTGGCAGCCACATGCCCAGCAGGGCCATGTGCACCGCGTTGCCTGGCCAGGCCTCAGGCTTCCCATGCCCTGATCTCCTGGGCTCATTTTCTGAGCCAAATTGCTCCTCTCTGAAACCCCCTGGTATTTCCCCCCTTTCTTTGGAGTTATTGCTAATTCATTTCTAAACATGTGCGGGCTTTCGCCATCACGGTGCCTCTCCCTCCCCACCTCCAGCTCTGTAGCTGCGAATTCCCGGCAGCAGCTCAACCTCGCAGCCCCTCAGAAAACCCTGAAAGGACACAAAGTGCTTGTAAAATGAGTTGCATCTCCCTGTGCACCGAGCTGGGGTTTGCAGTCTGCTCACAGCGGTACCTGGGCGGCCAAGAGGGGACATCCCAACCTCCACTGTCCCTGGGGTTGGGGATGCAGATGCTGACGCTGTCCAACCTTGCCCACAGCCCATATCCAGCCTGGTTTGGGGCAGCCCTGGTCCCCAGGCAGAGCGTGTTGGCATCCCTCATCCCACCTTGTGGAGGGACCAGCTGCCTCTCCCCGACACACACAAAATCAACAGCTCTCACGTATAGGTCAAAGTTTTATTTCCTTCAGTTGTAATAGAAAAATAAGCGAGCATGGTTCGCCCACCTCAAGCAGAAAGGGCAGACCACCCCCTTCTCACAGTACAAAAAATATATATTTAAATTCATAAATAAAATATTGTTACATTTATATTTTAACACAATATAAATATCACAAAATATATAGATGTAGTCATATATTAAAACTCCATTTTTAAATACATCTTTCCAGTGCAAGGACAATTTAAATTAACCCTTCAAATTCAATAAATACATTAGTTATACAAATATTAATCTATAAATTAGTCCCGATGCGGGCTGGCGACCAAGATTGGTGGCCATGGTGCACGCAGTCAGGTCCAGAGGCAGTGCCAGAGCGGTGCTTCCCAGCCAAAGTGCATCCTGCCCGCTGTGCGAGTAGGAGGCTCGGGGGATGCTGAGGGCACAGAGATGCTGAGAACAGAGGTGCTGTGGGCACAGGGCTATCAAGAGCACAGGAATGCTGCAGACACAGGGGCATGGGTACACGGGGAGGGCATGGGGATGCTGCTTCCAGGTGCTCACGGGGGTTTGCAAACACTGTGACAGGAAGGTTGGATGGGAGCCCTGCACTGAGACTAGCCACTCCTGGGCACCCGCTGGCATCTTGGGAGCTGTTTCCACCTCCGGATGCAGCAAGCGAGTGGCTCAGCGGTGCTGTGAGCCCACACTGGGTGCCAAGGCTGGGAGGAGAGCGTGCGCAGCGCAGGGCTGCATGCCGGGTGTACAGTGCGCAGCGACTTAGTCAGGACGGGTCACCGGACCCATTGAATCACTGGAAAATCAAGGCAGGGTTGAAAGCAGATGGTGTTTCCGATGCGCGGATCTGGCAGCCTGCAGTAACCTCGCAGGGCTGGCTGCATGGCACTGACCTCGATGGTGTGCGGGGGCTGCCCGTGCCAGGGCAACGTGGCTCCCTGGTGCAGCTTCTGTGGCCGTTTCTGGGCTGCCCGGACAACCACAGCATATGACAGATGCCAGGACAGCACCCCTGAGCAGCCGGCCCCCTCAGTGTGGCAGTGCAGAACATCAGGTTTTGTGCAAATGGTGCTTGGGAGCCGCAAGCAGCGGTGGATGCAAGCCCGGCTCCTACTTGCACAAAGGATGCTGCAGTCGTGCATGGAACCAGGCTTGCACGGGCACGAGCAAGGCTGCCTCGCAGCCCGAGGGTGCTCTGCACCCAGTGGCTGCGACCTGCTGCTTCTCACCCTGCCAGTTTCACACGTGCAATCCCAGCGGTGTTGGAGGTGATGCCCAGTTGAGTTGTGCATCCTGAAGCGACATGAGGCTTTCCATGCATCTGGACTCATCCAGGGCCCAGGGAGAAACCGCCAGTTTTGGTCACTGAGAGCACTCAGGTTAGGGTCCAGCCTCCTGGACACTCCTGTCCTGGCCACGGTGGTGGCGAGGGAGTCCTGCTCACTGGCCATGTCCACACACAACCCCTTTTTGTGGAGCTTCTGGAGAAAGATGGTGACAGACGGGACCAACGCCAAGCTCGAGGGCAGCCGTTCCACCATGGTGACGGGGGACAATTCACATGCTGTCGGGAGCACCCAAAGCTGGTCTAGGAGCGCCTGACCCACTTACTGGCCCTGGGGCCTCTTCTCGACCCACGTCGCTGCCGCCGCGGTTTTCGGAGGTCTAGGAGTCCCTTGGTTTCCAGGCTGGTGTTCAGCTTGCGCATGAAGTGGGAGTAGCTCCAGAGGACTTTGCATCCTTCTAGCTTCTGTTGGAAGACTTTGGTCACTGCTGGCTTCTGGGGGAGGGTGATGCGTATGGGCACAATGCCTTGGGCTCGGAGCAGGGTCTCGATGTTGTTGAGGAGCCCGCGCACCTTCAGGTGGGTGTTGGCAAGCCTCCGGAGGAGCTCAGAGCCAGGCGCATTGAGGTCCTGCTGGTGCTGGGAGATGGTCTGCAGGGCCTGGTCCATGTGTTGCATGGCCCCACAGAGCTCCTGCAGCGTGCTGGGCACCAACAGATCTGCCACATGTCCCCGGGGCAGCCACTCCACCCACTTGCCGCCTCGGCACAGCTTTGGCACGTTCAGTCCCTGGTTGCTCTCCTGCGAAGACACAAGCAAGGTGGTCACCTCCCAGTGACCAAGAGCTGCTGGTCAGGGCTCCATGGGGTGTCTCCAAGTGACACCAGCCCCATAGGAGAGTGGTTGCCCCACTGCACTGACCCTCCTGATGGCAGCGCAGGGAGCCAGCACTTACATAGAAGGTGAAAAGCTCCTGCGCATCCTCTGCCATGTGTCGCACCAGGGAGTGGATCTGCCTTATGTACGAGGCCTGGGAGCTCTTGCCGGCATCAGTGGGCACCGCACAGAGGATGAGGAGACCTTTGGCCATGGCTGAGGAGGAAGAGGAGGGAGAGGGGGAGGTTGAGAGGGGAGATTCAGTGTCACTTCTCACAGGGATTTACCCAAGCAGGACGGCAGCGAAGGGAGGGCAGCAGAGGGTCGCACTGCCCGCATGGCTCCAGGTGAGACCAGCATCCTTCCTCTTGCCCCACCAGCCTGCCACCACTCAAACCACCTCTTGTTCTGCCCGCCACCACCCCCAGAGCAGCAAAGAGACCCTTGAAGGGCCCAACGTGGGGTGCTCACAGCCCTTGTGGCTCCCCTTCCTGCCCACTTCCAGGAAGAGGCACCCGCACTCGGAAAGGTCCCTGCCACCACCACCCGCTGGCGCCGCTGGGAGAGGAGAACGCACAATGGGCAGCTGCAGCTGAGTGACTCAATGCCCTGGCGGGCCACACCACCGCGCTGCGCCACGGGGCTCCCGCCACGGGCAGCACGGCTGGGCAGGCCCCTCTGTGGCAGCGTGGGCCCACGAGCAAGAGGGCAGCAGCAGGACGCCAGCACTGACCTACCTGCTAGCACACCCAGGGGCCGTGCGTTGCACCACATGTTTCAGGGCAGGACACTTCTGAGCAGGGCTGCAAGGCGCACGAGCCACTTCCTCACTGCCTGCTTATGGGGAAGCTCGCCTTTTAAAGTGCCCTGTTTAGGCATCACTTCCGAAGGAGGCGCTCGGATTCAAGAGAAAGAACTAAAGTGATGACTGGGGGGCAATGAGCGGGGTGAGTCGTGGCGGGGCGGAGGGGAGGAACTGATGCAAAGCAGCCCCTGGTTTTGTTCTTCGATTCACTTCCTCGAGGGAGTCCTTGCAGCTCCAGCGCTAGCTCTGGGGCAGCCGGCAAACCCCTGAGAGCAGCCTTAACTGGAGGCCAAACACAAGGAAACCAACTTGGTAGGAAAGAGCCTCCTTGCGTTCACCACTTTCACTGATTTCTTTGTTAAGTGGAAGAGGTTCATGGCAATGGTAGCTACACATTAACCTAAAACCAGCCTCTGCTACCCATGCTGTCACCGAAGGGCAGAAAAAAACACAGGGTGACCAGCAGCAGCAGCAGCAGCTTCTGCAGCAAGACGCTGGGGCACGCTGGGCACCGGGCCTGGGACCGCAGCACGGACCGGCTGGCCTTAGTATGGCTATTCTGGGCCGTAAACCCAGGCGTGCCACAAACCCAGGTTCTAGCCCTTGGCCATGGCGTGGCTGCACCGCCTGCAGTCCTGCAGCCGCCCTGGAGGCCACAGCTGAAAATGCAGCCTGGGAGAGATGGAGCCATCAGATAGCGGTGCGGAGCGTGGAGAAGGGTTCCCCAGAGGACATGGGCACAGTGCTCCTGACCTCTCGGGTGGCACCACTCCTGACCGCAGTGCTGCTCCCAAAGATGCTCTTTGCATCAGAGTCCGTCTCCAAGGCTGGAGACTTGCACTGCTCCGTGCTCCTGAGGCTGGAAGCATTGTTCAGGGCTGCCACCTGGTGCTGGCACCACTCCCTGCCCAGATACCAGGATGCCCAGGGCTGCCTGGGAGCTGCCACGGCAGCCGTATATGGTAAACCCGAGCGCAGAGGGTGCCCGCGGCAGCGGGATGCCGTGGCAGGCAGTGGCGGAGGAAGTGGCCGCTGACTAAGGGGCTGGAGGGGGTTTCTCCTCTCCTGCAGTGGATGTTGAAGCTGGCAACAGCCAGCAGGGCCAGATAACCCAACGGGCTGCTGCAGGAGCGTGCACACCGCGGGTAGCGTGGGCACCCTGTGGGGAAACGCAGAGCCGCTGGCAGCGCTCGGCACCAGGTGCTGCTCCTGTACGTCCTCGCCAGGCCCTGGGTGTCCCCGGAGCCAGGCGTGCAAGGAAGGAAATGCAATCACCCAGGAGGTCAGCCGCAGAGCCCGGCCCGCGGGCGTTGCACAAAGCTGGAGCCCGCCGGGGTCAGAGGAAATGCTCCGGCAGGCACTGGGCAGCAGCTGCCAGCCGTCCGCCAGCGCAGCCTCCCCGCTGTTACATTGCTGCGTAAGAGTTATGCAACACCACTGGGCCAAAAACCGCTGGCCACCAGCCCCATGGCAGTGCAACACGGTGCCCAGGTTCAGCACAGCCTCGGGAGCCAATGCAGTTACCCTCGTGCGCGGGCTGGGAGCATCCCGGCTACCCCAGGAGCCTGCACCAGGTACCCTGGAAAGTGAAAGGAATTTTCACAAAATGTTCTTTTCTTTTCCAGACAATTTACCAGGTTTTGCTAAAATGAATGAGATTCCAGCAAATCTGCCAGCTTTGGGGATACCGTCACCATCAGAGGAGTCATGATGGGCTCTGATCTGGAGCTATATTCAGCATTACCCTGGCTTTTGGGAGGAGAGGGGCCATGGATGCAAAGCCTCTCACTCAGATCTGCAAAACCCCGAGGCCTCACGCCGTGCTCAGCCTTGTGACCTACCACATGCAGCACTTAAGCACCGAGACCCTACACGCACGGGACTGAGAGTAGGGGCTTGCTTTGCGAGATGCATTTTGGACCCCGCGTTACCTGGCTCTCAACAGGGGCATTGCCACAGCCCAGGTTTCGGGGCTTCCAGTGCCAGGTGGGTGATGGGAGAGCATGGGGCTGCACCTTGCCCTGGCAGGTGTCTCCACTGCCCCTTGCTTCGCCCGCCCATGCGGCTGCCCGCCCCGAGGCAAGTAGAGCGCCCGGCCCCTCCAGTTGCTCCCGCTTTGCCCTTCTGGCCGGCACAGGAAGCTGCCCAAAGCAGAATTTGCACTTTCAGATTGGAGGGACTCTGAGAAGAGAGGAAAACCCAGAAATAATATCGCTTTGAGAACGGAAGAGAGCAGCAGTGACTCATTTCCATAAGAAGAAATACTTGCTTTTCCCAAAATTTCTTCCCCGCTGCCTACCCGGCCAACCTGCAGGACTCCCTGATGCAGGAAACAAGGCATGTGTGGCATTCAGAGAAGCCGGTGGTGCCTCGCTCAGCATGTTGCCCAATGTCCCCAGGAGATGAGCTGTGAGAAAGGCCACCAATACCTGGTGTTCCTCCTCTGTCGCCATTTGGTTCCTCTGCTCTCAGCCACGACCCATGTTTCTCTACAGAGATGCCCCCAAGGACACCTTGGGTGGCCTCTAAAGGCTCTTTCTGCCTTGTCCCACCCCACCACCCACCGCTTTGTCTGTACGAGAGAACAAACAAGGGCTTGAGGCCAAATGGACCAGGCTGGTCATGTCCCTGGGGCTGGATCCTCCTTCTCCAGGTGTCATCCAGGAGAGCAGGAGCTGGTACCAACCATGTCCACGTTGGGTCCTGCGCAACCAAGCAAGCAGCTTGGGGAGATGCATGCGAATGCACAACCACAACCATCAGAGCCGCTCAAGCACCCGCATCAAACACATCTGCCACGGTGACGCTTCCTGCAGTCCTTGGCAGGACCCCAGAAATACGATGGGGCTTTGTGGCCCCAAGGGCACTGATGGCACTCGAGACCTGGAACGCAGAGGGCTGCCACAGTCTCCTCCAGCGGCCGTCACGGCTGCCAGGCATTGACAGGTTGTAAATAGGATAACGTGGGAGGGAAGAAGTTCCTTATCTCCAGGAGAAATTACACCAGTGTGACAAAGACAATTTGTTCAGCCACCCACCAGTCCATCTACTCCATCATCCACCACATCCATCCATACCCATATGTATTCATCCCAATGACCTATCCATCCATGTATCCATCCCCATATGCACCTATCTATCCATCCATGCACCCCGTCCACTTATCCATACATGTACCCATCTATCCCAACTATCCATACACCTATGCATCCATCCATCCACTTGAACACTCATCGATCAATCCATCCATCTAGTGAACCATCCGTCAATCCCTCCCTCTCTCCCTCTAGCTGTTCCAAACCAAGCTGGCTGCTCATCCATTCACATCCATTCACATTTAGAGCAGGCTGAGAGGGAACCTGGTCAGTGTC
>VWPW01024650.1:0-12066 GCA_013389825.1 Crypturellus undulatus | reverse complement strand
TTGCTGCGCCCTCAGCTAGAACCGGTCACTGTTTGGTAGAGCGCTTTACGTTTTACACCGAGTGCCTTTAGGATGGGCTTGGAGTGGGGAAATTATAGGAATTGGTGAAATGTGGTTAGTTTTTCTGAGCAGTCTTGTATGAGTCCAACGCACTGAATAAAAAAAAATAATTAAAAAATGAAGTCAGATGTAGTGTGTGGTTATTCACCTTCCTTGTGCAGGGGATTGGGGGCTGCTCAGGCTGTGCCCACAGTTTGGCATTGCTGGAGCCACCCCGGGAAGGGGGTTCATAGGCATCTTGTGCCACCTTTCCTGCATCCCTTCTGCTTTTAGCATTATCAGCAAACTACCAGGGCAGACCCGTCTCTGAGGACGTCCAAAGCAGGAGCACAAACCCATTTCCAGGCTCATTAACCTAGGAAAAGACATAGTGTCTTAATGCAAACTCTGTACAGCTCACGGGGCAGCTGAATGAGAAATGCTGCCCTCACAAATGGCAGCAGCTCTAATTTCAGTTGCATGTTGGCTGTAAATTTTGACAAAAGATGGCAGGCTCGCTCTAAAAACATGCAAACTTCTTGCACGAGTTTGCAAAGAGATGGAGCCATTCACTAGGAAAGGGATGAGTGGGAGCTGTTAGCAGGGTGCTCGGAACATGCCCTGATAGTCTCCAAGTAGCTCTTTTTCAGCAGTTTTCCACCTTATCTTAGTTTTAAGGACTCCTTCCATTAAAACTGAGCACTTAATGATAAAAGTTACACTTTTTTTTCCTTTCCAGCTTGATTCCCCCAAAGGGCCGCGTGAATCTACCTGAAGCAAAGGTGGAAAGCGCCGTCTGCCAGGTTGGTTTTTCCAGCCGAGCTGTTTGCCCTCCTGCGGGATTTGGGGAAGGGGACAGATTTGGGCAGCAGGAGCGGTGCCACATGGGCAGGACACCGGTCCCCTACCCAGAAGGTGGCAGCAGCCTCCTGTCCATGGAGCCCCCCACCGGGGGACACAGGGAAGAGGCAGCCGCGCATCCTGCAAAAAAAGTCCTTTTGTTTCATTTCATTTGCTGGGATTTTCTTCCCCACCTGCTCTTTGCAATTTGCTTTGCTCTGTTCGTGTGTGTCCCCAAGTGCTACATTGCAGGACATGAATAGTCTGTTCTTAGCTTCTTTAAGCCCTTTGCAATTATTAGACGGGTGATATAGTCTCCCTTGCTTGCCCCCTTCTTTTATTTAGGGAAAAGAGCCGTGGTGCATCCAAGTATCAGGGAGCTGCTCCCTGCCTCCAACTGCTTCCTTGGTACCTTTCCCAACTCTGTTCTACCTGTGATCATGGGGTTGTGATGGTATTTGAGCTGGGTTTGTACCGGAGCTCGGCTTTGTTTTCTGTTCCTCTCCTCATCATTCCTCACATTCCAGTTGCTTTTTGACCCAGAATAGCAACTGCAGGAGGAAATCAAAAGGCACAATTATACTTAGTCTTTATCTATATATTTGGGCTTTACTAGTTTTGTATAAGCACTGTCCAGAGCTTGTCCTTATTTCTTTTTTTCCCTGGAAAAAGACCCTGTTTGGGTCGTTATGTCCTCAGCCAGCAACACACCAACCCCAGGTACGTGGTCAGGGGCCAGGGCTGTCCTGGGTTTAATGCAGGCCACAATTTAGCAGCACTTTGTCTTGCCCTATTCAATATGTTGAGTCACGAGGCTGTGATGCAAATAACGTGGCACTTCTGGAGAGAAAAGGGATTCTTGTGTTGTGTTCCCTGCAAGATGTGCTGCTGCTGTATTTATATCAGTTCCAGCAGCGTTCATTAAAAATAGATGGTAATTGCAGCACTTTTTAAGCAAGGCGATAACAGAACATAGCCATAAACAGAATGTGAAAATGTAGCAATTTCCACCCAGCACCTAGCTTTAATGGAAGGGTTTATCTTCTAATTAAAGCCCCCTGATCACATCTTTCTCTGTGTGACTGGCTTTGCTTGGAAATAGACTAGGTGGTACAGAGCGTACGTATTTTGAGATGATATCTGTTCCAAATTACAAGCTGGTTCTCTGCAGAGCTGCCGTCTTACTGGCCTGTTTTGCTGGCCAGGAAAAATATTGAAAATGTGGTGAACTGAGGGTGGTTGACACCCTGGTGCACACACATGTGTGCACAGACCACGATGCACGTGCAGATGAGGATGCATGGACCACGGTGCACACGGAAGCATAGTGCATGGATATGAAGGTTTGCGGGTGTATTTGACGACTTACTAATTTATAGCTGGGTAATTTCCTGCTCGTTCGGCTGCTGAGGGCTGCAGATACCTGGGGCCGGGGGCAGAGCCGCTGTTATCTCAGCTGCCGCTTTCCTGCTCTGCCACGGGCACGAGGAACGTCCAAGCACCACGGGAAGGGGAGGGAGGCTGAGAGCAGCCCCCGGCTGTTCGGGATTCCTAGGGATGCTCCCACTCAGCAGCTGCACGAGACTACTGCCTCCCTGCCCATAAACTGTCCTCAGACCGTATCTTTCCTTGAATGCCCTTGCAATGCTCTTTAGGCTCTTCTGAACATCAAGCGCAAGGTGAAAACTCGTCTTTCATTAGAGCCAAGAGAAAGAATTTCTTTAAAATACCAGAATTTCTTTAAAATATCTAGATCTAATCATTTTAGTGGCAAAGATGATTAAGCTTTGGTTGCTCAGCAAACCTGGAGCTCCCCAACAAAACCAGGAATGTCCTCGTGAGGATGCTGTGNTGCAATGCTCTTTAGGCTCTTCTGAACATCAAGCGCAAGGTGAAAACTCGTCTTTCATTAGAGCCAGGAGAGAGAATTTCTTTAAAATAGCAGAATTTCTTTAAAATACCTAAATCTAATCATTTTAGTGGCAAGGATGATTAAGATTTGGTTGCTCAGCAAATGTCCCTGGACTCCTCAACAAAACCAGGAATGTCCTCGTGAAGATGCTGTGTGCCACCAAGGGATGCTGCTGGGATCAAGCATTTTTATATCGGCTATTAGTTATACACCAGCATCCTGACAAGACGTGGGACATTAAATCTTTCCCCAGGTTCTTTTGTCTCTGTTTTATCTGGTTCCACACCCGTGTGGTAATTTATGGTGCTGTTCCACCCCATAGCAGAGCCTGCGTTATAAAGGTCCCTTCCCAGTGGCTGTTGTATCCATCAGCTTGTTTGCTTCTCCTTCCTTGTCAACCACAGGGATCCATAAGCTGCATGTGCCCACCACAGCTCTGTCAGGAGAGAGGGAAAAGTTAAAATATATATATTGTTTAACAAATATTCAGCAAATGGCAGCATGGCATTTATGGCAAGGCCCATCTCTGTGGTACCCATGGGCTTTGCAGCAGCAAGAACTTTCCTCCTGCCCAAGCCCGGACGATGGTTTTGGATGGTGCAAAAATGCCCCCCGTGCCTGCTTGCTGCTGCACAGACAGTGAGAACTTCATGTGTGTCAGGGCTTTCAGATAGGTCCCATTTTTGTGTCATTTTAACCCATATTTAGACAAAAACGTTAGCGAATGTCTAGTGGTCACTGGGTTCTCTTTGGCTCAGTCCTGCTGACACAGATTAATCATGTTTACTGAACTATAGAAATGCTCGATAAGTTTTTTTTTCCTTTTCCCCCACTTTTTTTTTTTTTACACTCAGCATTCCCAGAAATTGCTGGTTATGTTTTAAAACAACTGACAAAGTAAAACACGCACAATGAAAGAGAGCGAAAAGATAGCGCCACAGGGTATTTTTGCTCAAGTTGCTAAACCGTATCAGCACCGTCAATAAATTTTCTCACTCCCCGTGCTAAAAGTTGCGACATTTCGGCCGCAATTGTGTTATTTGCTTATGTTTTTAGAAGCGGCTTCTGGATGGTCTCGTGCTTGCGGCCAGCGCTGCCCTGACGTGGACTTTGTGCTGCTTTTTGTGCCGGATGGGTCAGCAAGTGCGCGTTGGATGTTATCATAAGAGCTGCATTGTAAAGTGGTGAAATCACATGAAATCACAGGCTTAAGAGGCACAGCTCAGCTCGTTCCCATTAGAGCAAGCTCGAGCCCGTACTCTGCTGATGACATTTGACAAGAAAATCTGTTATTTTCCAGCAAATACCGAGGGAAAGTCAAAGGCGAGGGGTATTTTTCATCATTAGATCCTGTCCCTGCACTTTCTCTCTGCTCTGCCCAGTAAACGCAGAGCTTGGATGCAGCGGGAGAACTCACACACACGAGATGTGAAGATTTTCAAGCTTTTCAGAAGTAAAAACCCTCCAAGGCTCCAGCCCAGGTTGCCCAGATGCAGCTGCGCTTGAGCCGCTGCTTGTTACATTCCAAGCCCTTCTCATTGCACGCTCCTAGCTACTCTGCATACGACTCAGTTTATTATCCTTAACGAAGCCACTTCCAGCTCTTCTCTTAAGGCCACAAAACCCCTTGCTTGCTGCCTCCTATCTCTCCAAAGCGCAATTCACGGGGCAGCCCGTTGCCTGCTGGCACTGACCTCGCCGTCACTTTTCCCATCATTTTCTAGCTCCTACTGCCACTGTGCGCTGCGCTGGCAGCTGCGGTGGCTTCAGTCTCTTTATCCGATAAATGCGTCAGCAGATCTGAGAAAGCAAAAAGCTTTTCTGTGCCACCAAAGCCAATGCACGGCTGCTTTCCTTTCAGACAAGTACGGTTTGCTAGAATGTAGCAACAGTTATTGAAAAGGGTTTGTGTCTCCATTCAGCTTTTTTTTTGTCTATTTTTAGGCCTAGAATTTAGTGGTAACACTCAATTAGCTTTAAGTGTCTGGCTGAGCCTGAATAAGAAGTTTCTTGCATTATCTGTTAGGAGCAGATCATTTGTTTCTTATGGCATTCCCCAAGCAATGCAAGGATTTCACAGCACCTCTTCCATTGTCAAGTTTATTCATTTCAAAATCCTTAAGATCTACCGTTTGCAAATCTCAGTCTTCACATAGCTGCTTTTATATCTTTTAGAGCTAATCCACAGTAAAAGTCATGGCTCTCTACATTAATACTTAAGAGAATGTACTGAGTGATGTTGCTTTATGGGCTCGCAGATGCGCAGCTGGTGGCTGGTTTGGATGTGCCTTGTGTGCATAAGGGACAGGCAAGTGACAGCTTCGTCCTGATCATCACATACATCAGCGAGAATCACCTTTCTGGCCTCAAATTCAGCCCCGAGCAAGCTCAGGGCTGAATTGCGACCCCCTCCACAATGGGGACGAGGACCAGAGCAGCGTCCGTGCCGCAGCGCTGCCTCCTCGTCACCGCTCCAGCCCCAATTAGCAGCTTTCTGGAGTGCAAGGGCTGCTCTGATGATGCTGGTGCTGATGGATGAAACAGCCTTCCCGCAGCCTTGCCCCAGTGCAGACCAGGTCAGGAGCGCGTGTTCCCAGCAGCGCATCCAGACAGGGAGAACTTCTGCTTTGTTCTGTAATAAGAGGGACCCAAGGGGCTAATTAGGCAGGGCTTGGCCACTAATTGCGTAGCAACCCCGCTTGCCTCCGGATACCTCGTTACAGCAGTCGCACGGGTTTGTTTCGTGTCATCGGTGGCAGGAATTTGGGTGGCAGCCAGATCTGCCCATAGCAGTTCGGAGTTGCAGCTCGCGCTGGGCGAAGCAAAGCACAAACTGACCCCGATGTCCCTCCTGCCAAGGGCCATGGCCACATCAGGTCACATCGAACACCCACAAGATGCTTCTGGCTTTGGGCACACAGCGATTGCCATTTGGTCCCCACCAGACCCAACTAGCCAGTGCCCAAGGGAAAGCCTAGATAGAACCCATCAGTTCTGCAGGCTGAAGGGGAAATTGGGCAGTATTTTTCTTTAATATCAACTGAAATGCTCTTCTGCCCCATCCTTGTAGGTTTTCACCCTAAGCTTTTCTGCAAGGTGACCTGCACGCTCGGGACAGCGCTGGTTTTGGTGCAGACAACAGCTGGCACCCATTTCTACAGGCATTTTTCTTCTTTCAACACATCTCCCCCTTCAGACCACAGGCAAAATGTGTTTGCCGCACTTCCCCGGCTCTCCTCCTTGGTGCCGAGGAATGCCGTTTTCCAGGCGGGAATGATAAGCCCTATCATAATAGGGAAAAGTTGCTCTCGGAGTGTTACCACCTGTACCTGATTACCCAGGGGAATCAGCACCGTTTCACAAGCAGCTGGAGACACTCAGCCTGCACCGTGCTCAGTGTGAGATGGTTCATGGCTCCAAGATGCACCCTCAAACAGCTTGAAAACTTCCTGATAACATGATGAAGAGGGAGCAGCTCTGCTTTTCCAAGAGCCTTGAGGTTCCCAGTAACCTTGAATCCAGGCAGTGCTTTCAGCACATCATCACTGTCTTCACTGGTTCTCCAGTTGCTCTGGATAGAAAGAGCGTAAAAATATGGAATACACCAGCAAAACCTTTATTTCTTGAGAAATACCCTTCCTCAGCATGGCCATTGCTCTGGGTTTTGCTTGGGAAGATCCCTGTGGAGAATCCCAGGCCCATGGTAGCCCAGGTCAGTGGGATTTTGTCCCAGAATATCCATGCAGCTATGGCTTGTGGCATGGGGGATGCTCAGAGCAGCCTTGGGGTCCCTCCGTCTGCAGTTACACAGGCTCCAGGCTTGAAAGACACTAATGCAGCTTGAACAAGGAAACTGCACGCGCTGAGGTGGACAGCATTAGATGCATTAACAGCCCAAGGGATTTGTACAAAGCCAATAAGTCCTCCCCTAAACAAAAAAAAGAGGGAAAGGTTGAAATGTCAAATTCCTGCGGGAGAGAAGCTCTCTTTGCTAACTCGGCCCCTTATCTCCACGGCCACAAAATGCAGATTGCAGCCTCTAGCCGCGCGCGGAGCTCCGATTTCCCGGCCGGGATGAATCATCCCGCTGGAGGCTCCGCGGCAGAGCCACCCGCTCCAGCTTCCCCCTTCGGCACCGCCGCCGGAGACCGCACGGGCCTTCGGAAGCCCCGTCCTGCAGCAGCTCCGCGTCAGAACGAAGCAGCTCCATAAATCCCTCGGGTGCAGCCAGCGCGCTCCATTCCCCATGCCAAGAACTTCTGGATAGAGCCAGGCAAACAGGATTTCTTTAATCCCAGGGCAGCAGTTACTCTGGGGAGGCAGCTCCGTTTATGGGGAACCTCTTGGCTATTTTGGCCATGCCACGTGCATCTTCACCAAAGACAGGGTTAAATGCTTTGCTAACTGTGCGTAAGAGCCTGCTGCTTTAAATTTGCTGCTGATTTAAATGATCAGGACTGAGTTTTCCATAACATTTTCCTCCAAGAAATCCGAAAGCAAAATCTACTACCACTAAAATGCCGTGATCTCATTAAACTCTTCTCCACCACAATCTACCTCAGCATTGCTGCTAGAAACCTGGCAGAAAAAGGTGCACCAGGTAAGGCCATGGACAGAAAAAGCTGGAAAGAAAAAATTCTAAGGAATTCCAGGGATTATGAAAGCTCAGACACTGAACGAGACACTAAATCTTAAGCTGAATGGGGTCCAGTTCAATCTACTTTATAATAAGCAGCACCAATTTCTAAATAAATAAGAGTGGATTTGTCCCCTTTTTGGCTAAACGATAATGGAATCTGGTTCAAACATTGATCCACAAAATAAGTCACTTGTCCTGAGTAAACGTGAACATGTTTTGCTGCAAGGCCATAACTGAATTCTCCCATTGCTTTCCTTACAAACCCCTTTTCCCCAGTCTTGGCTGACGTTTACCCTTAAAAAGGAAGCAAAAGTAATTACTCTAAACAATGGGCTTGCTAGACATCATCTAAGCCTTGGAGCAGGAGATCCAGATTTCTTTGCTGAACTTCCTTGCCAAACCAAGCTTAGGGTTCTTTGACAAAACTGCTGCTCCTGGGTTTATATTTTGCTTTTTTTCCAGTCATAGTTACCAAATCCTGTCATTTGTTTGCATGGAAATAAATCTAAACTTTCCTTCATTTAGTAAAAGTCTTTTTTCCTTTTTTTCTTTCTTTTTTTTTTCCATGGATGATAGTTACATTTAATTCTGCAAGCCCACAGGAAAGTCCATCATAGCTGCAAAGTCCTGAGCCGTGATGATCCCAGGTGTCCTGGGATGTCATTTGCTCGAGAGCTCATTTTAGGTTCTACCAAGGTCTCTAGGCAGGATTCCTCATGCTTCGTTTGTTTTTTTATGGATGTGATTTCTTAGGGAACACATTAGTCCCATAAAAGAGCGTTGCCAATGAATATTTTCAGCCATAATATCCCGCAAAGCGCAGGGAACAAGGACTTGTAAACAGCAGTGCAAGGGACACGCATGGGCTATTGCAGCCCTGACAGCCCATCCTTGCAGGGCCCAAGTGTCTGGGATTCCTGGGACAACACCAGCTTCTGCAGGAGCCAAGGAATAACGTCAGAGGAGGCAGCACGTGATAACAGGGTTATCTGCAAAACCTGGGAGCTGCTGGTTTTCCTGGGAGCACCATGAGCCAGGCAGGCTGCAAAGGGCTGTCCTCCAACATTGCTGCTAATATTTTTCCAAAATAGTTCTTTTTTGTAGCCCAGATTCCAAACAGCTCCCAAATCTCTTATTGCCTGCAGATCTGGTGAGGAAATAGCAGCTCTGCCCCGAAGCACGTTGTTGTTTTGCTCTAGGGGTACCATGTAGAGAAGGTTTCCAGCACCACATTCCTGGGAAGAGCCAGATTAGGACAGTTAGAGAGGAAAAAGAAGGTCTTGGCCTGTGGTGCTTTATAATGATCTGCAAATGAGGGTATGCAAAGGAGGAGCAGTATTTACAAGCTGAGAGGCCCAGGTGCTGGGATGGTAGTTGCTATTTTTCTGCATTAGTTCCTGCTCCATCTTCTCACAGCAAGTTGCTGAGCAGGTAGGGGAGCTGAGGATCCCTTTGGGGGCTCCCATGTCTGTGTCCTGAGTTACTGGGGAACCTGTAAGAGTGGAGAACTTCTTCACTAAGGACTTGGTTCTGGTTTAGGAGGGTGGTTGGAAGGGCTTCATCCTGTGCTTCCTATGGAGACTATTGTGGGGAGCTCGGAGGTTCTCCTTGAGTCCAATGCAAAGTGCCTCCAGCAGCTCCTGGATGGCACCTGGGAGAGGTTTAGCTCTATATAGAGCATCAAACAGCTGCTCTCAAGGGAAGATGTGGCTATAATTTGCCTTTGAATTATTTACGTCCTCTGCTTGTTACAACGAGCATAGCCCAGGAGTGTCCGCTGGGGTCTGTGGCTGCGCTGCAGGGAGGTGTCGGGAGAGGGAATGTGGCTTGGGCTCCCTCGGAATAACTTGGGCTATTTCAGGATGATCAAAGCACCCAAAGAAGTTACAGCCCTGCTTTGACGTCCTTTGGTTATTTTTGATGCATGCTTGTCTACAGGACATGTCACACATCCGAGGTGGGTCCTGATGTCCCTGTCCCCTTCAAGCTGATGCCATGTGGGGTCACTCTGAGCGCTGCTGCCGGTGTTGTCACCCTGCATGTGGATGGGAAAAAGCGTGGGTTAAAATGCCTGAGTTATGGTAACCACCTGCTAGGAGCTCTTAATAACATCCTGCTCCTTAGAGTCCTGCCAGGGTCACCAACCCTCGGCTTCACCCGCTGCTTTAAGTGAAATTCCATTGGGATCCAGAAGCTCATTTCTCTTCTGAGGGGAAGGAGTGTGTGCACTAAATAAAAAGCAGCCAGGACAGACTTAGACTCTCCCTTTTTATGATGTGGAAAACTATAGGTTACTCTTGTTTCATTGCTCAAAATGTCAGATTTGATTGAGTGGGTTTTTTTTTTTTTTTTTTTTCTCTTTCCTCTTAACACATTTGGAGTTTGGCTCCTGTGTCCATATTCAGGCACCTGCCCAAGTTGTAAGAGGACCAAATACCCAGAATCTCCCACCAAGGTCAGACAGGATTTTTCTGAGGTCAAGAGAGCAAGAAGATTTTGTGTGTATGTGTGTATATATATATATGTCTGTGTATGTAAAATATATATTTATGTGTGTGTATATTCATAAATGCACTAACTATAGATGAGGCTCTAACTTTTGACTCTTTAATTATCCCACCTATAATCTAAAGGCAACTTGCAGTTGTCCTTGGAAAACTGTTAGGATGTTTCTCAGCTCTCCAGCTGGAGCAGTGTTATTTGCATCCTGGATTGATTTTTCATCCTTAAAAGGGGTTGGGAGAGGACAAGCTGCAAGCTAAAGAATTTATTTCATAGTGTAAAAACAAATATGAAGTTTTTTTGTATCTTTCTGCATCTTTCTTCAGGCAAATGCGCAGTGTCCAGGTAGTTCTTGGCATTTAATGCTATTATTATTTGGTCAGTGTGAGTCTGTATAACACATAAAAATAATATTGTCTTTATGCCTTTGCCATCACCGTGCTTGCACATCCCAATTCCATAAGTGCTAAAACACTTCTGCTTTTTCCCGGGAAGATTCCAGGCAGGTCCAGCGGAGATAAATCATAGTGATGGAAACGACCAAATCACAGTGATGGAAACGACCTGGCTGCCGTGAGCCCAGCGCAGTGCCCAGCGCTTGGAGCCTCAACTGCCACATCAGCATCCACGCATCCCAGTTCCTGATGGAAAAACTAATGCTATCAAGGATGAGCAGCAGCCGGAGGCTCTTGTTGAGGGATGCTGTGTGCATCCCCGTGGGCTGAGCATCCTTCAGCCACCTCCGCATCCTCCGCGGTGGGGAGAATCCAAGGATGACGCCGCCTGCCTTGCGGAGCGGCTCCTCGGAGCGCGTTGCTGCCGCTTCAATCCGCGCTGCTGACGTCTCGTGTGCTTCTTCAGAAGGCCTCATAGCTGCTGCATTAAGTCAATGTAAGATCCGGTTTTAAAGAGCTGCAGTCGGCCAAGAGGAATCGCATTACCGAGATCCAAGATAGACACCGAATATTCATCTCAATTAATCCCTGGCCTCCGAAGAGGCAGCGCGGATCCAGGGAAGAGCATCCCTGGGAGCCAGCACGCATGAGAGAGATTTTCCAGAGGATGTGGCTAGAGCAGAAATTCAGAGCTGTGGAGCAGAAGCACAGCTGGGTGTTGCCAGGGAGGCTGCAGCATTTTTGCAATAGGATATGAATGATTTTCTCCCACTTGTACCACTTTACCCCTGCTTTCCCCTGCCCTATCTCACATTTGTGCTCTGAGCCCCCAAGAATCGTGAATTTCCAGCAAAAATTCTACTGGCACAACCACCTTGGAAACATTATTGGAATAATATTCTCTCCAGCTCTGCATGATTTAATCCAGCTTTATAAATCAGAATGACCCTGCTGGAAATGGGCTCTGGAGCCACTCCAGAAGTTCCAGGACCTTCTGATGAACGCAGTGAGTTTTGCCCACTTTTGTACTTGACACACATTTACACAGATATAGATAATACCTGCCCGGGCTCGTACCTGGCTCCTGGAAAGTGTTTGTGCATTATATTTAAAGAAAATCTGTCATCAGTGCCAGAGAATCCAGATCAGGCCAAGAGCTCTTCCTCACTTGGAGGCGTGTGAGGAAAAGCACCATTAATATTAATAATAATAAATTACACAGGTTCCATTGCTGCTAAAAGGAGGTTGCTGAAAGTCCAAGAACTCCCTGTCTGAGCCAAGTAGGCAGCATTGCTGTGCACGTGGGTATATTCCAAGAAGAAGGAAAGGATGCAAGATGATATCTCTTGGAAGACGTTAATATAGGCAGTACAGCCTCATGGAGCGGCTTCTGCACTCAACCTGTCACCTCCGCTGCAGAATATTTTGCAAAAGGCCCTGCTTTCAGTAGCCCTTGAAGTGATGGGGAAATTTATTTTCTTTCTGAATTGTTTCAGTGCTTAATTCCATGGTTAGCTCTTTGCACCTTAACCTGAATTTGCTCATCTTAGGCCAATCTAAGAAGAGTTTGTAAGGGCATCCCTGCGTGGATGGGCTATGGTCAAGTCCCATTCCTTCCTTCTCTCGGACAGACAGACCGCTCTGCTCAATGCTCTCACTCTAAGGTATATTTGGAAATTAAGTAACTTCTGCATCTCTTTCAATGCACCCAGCATTGTGGAATA
Source organism: Crypturellus undulatus (assembly GCA_013389825.1). NCBI lineage: Eukaryota > Metazoa > Chordata > Aves > Tinamiformes > Tinamidae > Crypturellus > Crypturellus undulatus. The sequence continues at coordinate 15 of VWPW01024650.1, read as the reverse complement.
TGATTGCACTGGAAT
>VWPW01024627.1:0-16607 GCA_013389825.1 Crypturellus undulatus | reverse complement strand
GGGTTGGTTTTATTTATTTTTTTTTAAATCTTTAAACCCGGTGTTGTTAACCAAAAAAAAAAAAAGGGGAAAAAAAAAAAAAAAAAAAAAAAAAAAGAGAGAACTAATACTCTTTCTCCAGTTCTATTCATCTTCTATTGGACAGCTACATAGATTTTGGCTTTGAATTTGTTGAAGTATTATTCAATTAAACTATTGGGGGATGGAAATAATCACTACACCAGGAACCATGATACTTTAAAATTGTCTGCATCTTTAAATAAACCAATCGCCCACTAATAAACATCTATTCTTAATAACCAAGACACTCAGAGAGGTATTTGGGATAGAGCTACTATACAAATGACAGTCTCGTGTGACATAACTCTTCATGCTTTTAAAAGCTTTTTTTTCTACTTGTTTTTGTGTTTCCCTTTTGTTTTGAAGTTTTTCTTCAAAAGAGTAGAACTATTCTATAGCTGTGTGCTAAAAATAATTACTGTAAATTAAAATATATATAGAAGCAATAAGCAGATTCATTTACAGATAACAAAAAATGATGCACAAAATAACCAAGATAATTTCTATTTTATTGCAGGACTGGGATAATGACATAACATTATAGTCCAACAGACTTCCAAAAATAAAAACAGTTTAAGATACTGATTAGACGTAGGACATACTTTGTAATAAACCTTTTCATAGAATTATGAGGAGAAACACAGGAAGAGAGAAAGTAGCATATAGTGGAGAGAGAATATGTTTACTTTAACTATGAAATTGAAACAGGACTTAAACTAAATATTAGGATACTAAAGAAGACAAAGTTAAAATGTAGTCTATGTGCACAATAGAAAAATCAACTGAAGACTAACTGTAAACTGTGTGTGTGTGTGTGTGTATCTATATATCTATGTGTGTGTATGGCTAGAAAAATAACCAATACACAGGAGATTTCAATGTCCTTATCAAGCACATGATTTAAACAAGTGTGATTTATAGCATTTGTGGTACATAAGAGTTCCTCAACACTAAGAGTTCTTTTGTCCCAGATTCGATTCTGTACTACTGATGCACTTATAGTATCTTTAACCTTAACAGCTATTCCATCTCCTCTTCTGAGAAGCATCCAATGAAAAGAATCCAAAGAAAGAAGATTGTTGGAAGGCATGAATAGAATTACATTGTGCATCAAAGACGGGTATCCAAAATATCCTATTATATAGACAGAAAAGAACTGCTCTCCAGAAAATAAGGTTGTTTTCACTGAGTTTATTCTGTTACTCCCTGCTCAGAGACTTAAGTTGAGAAACTTTCCTTTAAAGGAACAGATAACTTAAAAAGAGGTGAAATTTTCCCTATCAGAATCCAATTTTCTTTTGCATCAGGTTCCAGATGTAAAATGTTGTAAAGAATATTTCTCTTAAAGTTTTCACAATGATTCAAGAGGTTCTTTAACACGCCCCTCTAATGAATGCTGCTTTCAAGTGCATATCTGAAGGTCTATTATGGACAGAATTTCTTCTGAAATTGATTCTTTTTCAACAGGACAGAGAAAATTTTGCTAGAAATCATGCAGTATAGAGTAGAACAACCAACTGCCCAACAAACCAGGCTTTTGAAAGTGAAAGTTTTAAAAACTTTTCCATCAGCCCTGAACTACATGTCTTCTGGGAATTCATTAAGAAACTCAAAAACTAAGTACACTTGGGAGCCCTTCACTTCACTCATTTGTGTTTTACTTCTGAACTTCCAGATGACAGGAAAAGTGTAAAGGAACAATGTTCATCTGTATTACTGCATGCTTTTCCCTGAAAGCCAAGTTAGACTTGAAGTGATTAAGGGAGAAGTGTTGAATATTGCTATTTTTTAACCCTCTCTATCAGACATCAGATCTCAGATATCATCATCAATTTTCAGAAAAAAAAGTTCCTGGTTTCCAAAAAAGGGAAAAAAAAAAAAAGGCACACACACACACTATTTACATGAGTTCTCCATCACTTTATTTATTCTACAATTTTTAGTAATAAGATGCTCTAACTTTATAGATATGAGGGCAAAAAGTGTCAACTGAATACATCTTTTCCCTCTAGAGCTCACAGTTTCCACCTGACATATATGAAGTCTCAGGCTTTTATAGCAGTTACCACTTACCTTACACAAAATATGTGACACAAATACAAAATAAACAAGATGAGTATGTGACTAAGGTATTAGAAAAAGGGAATATGTAGGACTATGTAAATACAAAAGAACAAATATAATCTTTTAAAAAGCCTCAAGAGTTAAAAACAGTACTGCAAAGTTTTCTCAGTTTCACTAAAGAATCCATGCCAGTAAAACCTCACAAAAATAATATTGCTAGACATAAATATGGTGTGGGAAAACATATCTAAGGAATGGGGCCTTCCCAGGGGAAGCGACTACAAAGAGCTGAGCTAAAGAAGATAGTGGATACTCCCTGATCTGAAGGAATGCGATCCTGGAAAGTCCCTGAACTGCAAGCATGAGAAAGTTGGGTGAGACAGAGCTGTAATTAAGCCTGTCAGTGAGAAAGAAGGACTTGTGCACAGACCAATGGTGTGAATACATGTCCGTTATCCACAACCAACCAAGTGCGGTGGAAGATGCATGGACAGTAGCATGTAACCAATCGTAGTGTATGCGTACGTGTGGCTAAAGAGCTTGCTTCTGCTTGTGTATATAAGCACGCTATTCGGGCTAATAAATGGAGCTTGATGCTAGCTCATATTGAGTCATCTCATGCTTCCACAAGCCTGTCTCCCACAATATGGTTAGTAAAGCTGTTTTCTTATTTATTGACTTTCTTTTAAAAAACCTATCATAACCCTCAAGAGACAACAGAAGTTATATGCTTCACAGTAGATTTCATACTTCATATATTCAGTGAATATAACAGACTGAATTTTGTTCTTAGATGCACTACTAAGTCTGAAGCAATTCAGACTTCAAAAATGTTCACGTTTCCTTATTAAAAAAAAAAAAAACAGTATATAACATTCAGAAAACATAATCATTAAAAATACAGCCTATAGGAAAGCTCATCTTTATTGTGGAGCTGTACCTTCCTTACTGTACTTCTAATTTTAAGTATTAATACTAAAATAGGAAATTATATGAAAGTTTTGTTATCTCCATGGAAACCTTTCTTAGCGATCCATTACCCAAGAAGAAAAATTCATCATTCCTTGGCTACAGGCAATATTTAAGCATTCCTAAAATGGGATATAGAGAAACATTAACCCTATGTCAGAATATAAATAGAATATAAGTCTTTTCTGTGTTATTGAGGATTTTTGATGCATCCTTTAATCCTTCTCCCAGGTCTTAGTAGAACAGGTGGAACTAGAATGATATGACTCCCAGGAGAACAGAAGATGAATATACACATGGACAACCCATCTCAAGGAAAAACAGTTACTGATAAGTAACCTATTTCTGTTTCATGCTATAGTCTGCATACACAGCCAGTAACTCCCCGCATCTACAGTTTACTTGGAAGTGTGTTTCTGAGCTCTTCATTACACAATAATTATAGAATTGAATCCAAAGATAGCATCATTTTCAGATAAATGCAATGTTCATTGTTTGGCAAAACTGTGAATGGGGCTCCATGTGACCATTCTACAGATGTCCAGAATGGAAACATTCATTAAAAAAAAAAAAAAAAAAAAAAAAAAAAAAAGCCATCAAGACACTTTAAGGTCTGATGGAGAGCATGATCAAATCCTAAGGTGATTCTTCCTTTGTAGTATTGAAATAGATAAATATATTGAATGTTCCATTCACTGGTCTTTCAGATTATTGCATCTTTTGATCTTTCAGCTAGGGACAAATATCTAGGGGGACCATCTGAAAGATTGGGTCCTGTGCAAACATGACAAGGTCTACTTTAAATCCAGCATATGAAGAGAGATAAAGCTTTAGAAAAAATATTTTTCTGAACCAAATTAAAAAAAAAAAAAAAAAGCGCAGATTCAAATTTAGATTGAATCCCTTATTCATCGAGTTCCCTCGAAAAACCTTACCAGACCAAATGAAAAAATTGAGACATCATCTCTAGAAGATGAGCTGAAATGGCAGGAAGGACTCTAACCACCTTAATAGGTAGATTATACTTCAGATCCATCAGATAATCAAAAATATCAATATACAAGTCTGTTAGACAAGGGACATGATTGAACAACAAAACCTGAACCTGATCTGTTTGGCTACTTATATCTGCCCTGTTGAAGTCTTCCTGTTACTTATAAGGATGCTTCTCTCAAAGGATGACCAGATTCATTTTAGCAAGGAGAGACATCCAGAACCTGAAAAAAGAAATCTGAGAATGTAGGGGCTTGGAATAGTGTAGTAGCCCCAACTTCTGGCTACACAAACTGTCTTAACCAGGCTAAGCTAGGCTTCTAAGGGTCCTTTAAAGCATCAGACACGCTTGTATTTTCTTGACTACTGGATTTGGAATATATCTGACAGAGCAACAATATCTTCTTGGAATCAAAAAACAGAAGAGGTAGACCTTGTAGTACTTCTGGTATTGAAAGATCTCTGAGAGCATCACTCCACAAATCCTATTAACGATGATGCAAACAGATGATACTTTTTCCTAAGGTATTCAGAGTCTTATGAAGTTTTACCACAGAATGGTGTACCTTATCTTCTGCATGGTATGATATTACCCAAGGGTATAATTTGAATATACCCTTGAAAATATACTATTTCTTATAGTAATATCATCATCAGAATGTGATGACATTGAGAAAAAAATTATAGACACTTGAATCACACTGAGTTCTCAGTGTATTGATAGGCAGATTGATTTTTCTCAGGCTGCAGGCACCACTAGCCTTCACATCACCAACGTGAGAGCTTCCTTAAATAGATGGGAGACCTTCATTATAAATGCCTTGGACAGAGAAGGTGGGTGGGGGGGACAAACAAACAAAAACATTTGTTTGTAGACACAACTAACCTTCCCTTGAGGTGAAGGGAAACTTTTTCTACTGCCTTTAAGTACAAAGTAACTTCCTATTGAAACAGCATCTTATGCAAGAGGCTCCTGGTAAGGGACAGGATAAAGGAATTGGATGGTAGAAGTATATGAAACTCACAGTGCATTGTGAGTTAAAGAGTCTTTACTACCCACTGTTCCACTGTGATACCAACACAGGCTAAGCTGAAATGGAAGTATCTGTTCCTGAGAAGGAGGAGAAAGGGAAGAACATAACACTGGCAGAAATAGGAATGCACCTGTAAACATGCTGCCTCAAGGCAAAAGGCTGCCTTCAGGAGCTGAATGCACAAGATGACAGACTGACTATAAGGCACAAGCACTTGTACCACTACTGAAAGCCAAGTCATAGCTCTGAGAGCACCAACAGGCCTTAATGGTCCTGACCAGCTCTACCCGGTGCCTCCATCCATACCCTCCAGCCAAGGGCCCAGGAGCTCTATTTAAGCTCAGGCCTGGGTCTTCAGTCTGTTCCTAAGCCATATTGTAGATATGGCTGCATCCAGGCCTATCTCCTGATCTATGCTGTTGCCTTATTTCCAGTCTTGTCTCTGGCCCTGTCTCTTGTTGCTCCTGACTGTATTCTCTGAATGGGCTCTGGATCTGGTTCATCACCTCACCTTGCCTTGCCTGGGACTATTGACAGACCCTGCTATCAGCAACCCTGTTCTGCCTACTCCACTCAGATGCTGTAGGACTGCACTCTGGTTGGTGACTACACTGCTTGTGCTGTGGTCATCCTTAGATCCTGGCTCATCTTCCCTTGTGGAGCAGTCCTGCTATTGCTGCTCCCTGATAATACCCAAAGGTTTATAGAACCTTAACAATAATAAAACTAATACTCTGGTGTCTACCTCAGTGTTGAGGACAACACTCTTAAAGGCACAGCATGGCCTTTAAAAGCTGTCTACTCTGGAACTGAGAAATTCTGTTACTTCAATTAGCAATAAGTTTTCTATAAGCTGAAACATCTTTCTGCAAACATCTTCTGTGGGTCTCATAGCTACTGTAGCAAAAATGAAATGATATGCTACATCTACTGCCTCTAGGGCTATTACAGTGAAACTCAGGCATCTTTCTGTTTCTTACAAAGAGAGCATGTAGCAGTCAGTTTGCAGTTTTTGGTTGCAGTCAGGAGAAGATTTATGTTTAGCCATGAGGGATTGGTAATTAGCAAATTTCAATTGGAGTATAACTGAGCACGTACCCAGAAAGTCTAATTTCATTATCACATTCTTTGCTAGAGTAGCTTTGCTATTTTTCCTCCCTTCGCATTTACTGTAACCAACACTAATTAAATAGGAAAAAGAAAGAAGGAACAAATCAAAAATACAGTGTTTCAGAATAGGCATAATCCCTCTCATCAACCTGCTTAGTCAAAAGATTAGAACAAAGTGAATTTTGGCAAACCTAACTGCAAGAAAATGCCTTTGCTTTACATAGTATTTATGTAAAATGAATCTAGCAGACCAACCTCCTCACTTAAAGAAAGGGCAAGTACTCCAGTTCTGCTTCATCCCTTAAGAACAGCTATTCCTGGGAGATTGTGGAAGAATTTAAAAGTTACCAGGGTGAGAAAGAAGAGAGTGATAGAATGACTTCCTCCCTCGAGGACAGTGTTGAACATCCCTGGAGAGAAAACAAAAGCCAGAGAGGATCCAATATCTGTCGATGATGTTGTGACTGCTCTCAAGGGTGCAGTCTGAAATATGGAGACAGACCTGTGGGTGGGCATCAAGAGAAATGGAATCCAAATTGGCTAACCAGGATCTGTGAGGACCTGAGCAGTTGCTAATCTGTGTCAGAGGCAGACCCCATATTCTTCTCCATAATACAAGAAAGAAATTTTGATGGCCTTATAGGCACCAGGCTTACATTCTCCATCTGCAGGCTGCTCATCAGAGCCATGCAGTTTCCCAGAGCAGAATAAACAAACAACTGCTTCCGTCTTTGGCAGGAATGCTCCTGTTGTGGGCAAGGAGCTTAAAGCTCTCCAGCGTGGATGAAATCATCTTCTATAGGAGATAGAAGGAAGAAGAAATGAGTTACTTCATTGAAGAACATAATAAGAAATGACAAGTAAGAAAGATTGCAAGGTGGACAGGTCTCATGGAGCCTAGTCCAAACCTAAGCATCCAAAAACAGCAATCATGCACAGAAGAAACAAGAACTAATAGTAGAATATGAACCTCAAAGAACAAGCACAGAGAGATGACAAATAAGATAACATCTGGAACTGAGGAGAACTGAAGGACACAGTGTACATTACCCTATTCATCCATGTATTCTTCCTCCCTGCTCATGCTTGATACACATACTCTACAGATACCAAGAAGACAAAAAGACTAATGTCCAATGCCGGTGCATGCATACACAGAGTATATGCACAACCAACCACTACATGGATGTGCATGTTAACTACCACTCAAAAAAAAAAAAAAAAAAAAAAAAAAAAAGTGGGACCTTGAAAGATTCATACCATGTGTCCCAAATGATGCCTTCTTGTTTTTTCTTATGTAAGCCATTAACATTTACCCAAGTTTCTATTAGCTGATAAATGCATAGATCTAGTTTGCTAGAAAATTTTAAAATAACTTTTCTCCACAAAAGCTCAAACTTTTAACATTTCAGACCAATCATGATTGTGATGTAAAAATCAGATAAGACATGAAAATACAATGACTCAAGATGGCAACTGGCTAAGAAAACAAAGCTGTGACAGATCATGTTATAGGAAGACTAAGATGATTGTCTGCATCTACTGGAAACACACAGCTAGATCTTAAGGTACCCATGAAGTAATATTGACATTTTGTAAATACAAGTCAGAGCAAGTCAGAGTAGCTTGACTATACTTTCTACTTCACCAGTGGCTTCCCCCTCAAATCTCTAACTCACTTATAATGACAGTATCCACAAAAGAAGAACATAATGTTTGTAATTATTAGAGTTGAATTATTTCTCACAAATTTGTACCCATTGTTCAATTAAATAATTCTGCAATGTTATAAAATTAATCTTAAAAACAGTTTTTGAAAGCATATTTTGAAAGCATAACATAACACTCATCTAACATTTTAGAGACAATATTTTTATTGTAACCATACTATGTGTCTAAAGTCCTGAGAGTTGTGAATTTAAGCATTTCCGTTTTTTTTAAGTAAACTTTCGCTTTCAACACTGTAGCTATCTTTTTCTTTTGTGTGGACAAAGATAGCTGCAGATATAAAATTTGATTGTTGCCAATACAAAACTGCATCTGAAAAGCTATATGATCCTCCAAGGTAAGTACATAAGTAAAAGTTATATCTAGTACTACCAGCTAGAAGATTTTCAGTTTGTCATCAACATTCTTGTTTTTTTCCCCTGGCAAAACTAAATTTAAACTGTAATTATTAAAAAACAACAAAACTTGAAATAAATATTTTAAAAGTATTTTGAAAGTGTGAATTGAATTTATCCTTAACAAGACTAGCTGTCTAGTAATAAGAAATCCCTGCAAATGCCACTGAGCTTACAGCACAAAGGGTCTGCTCAAGAACATCTATTGTAGGTTCTGAAATTTGTTTTTACTATAAATAAATAAAAACCCCTTTGCAACCTCACTCTGACTCAGAATTGATTTCATGCTCCCAATTACCCGATTTTCTCCAATAAACCTCTACCTGAAAGGAAGAACTGTAACCTCATGCATAAATATTACTTTTGAAACAAAATTTAATCAATTCAAGGACCAGAATTTGCTCCCAGTAACTTTTGCTTAGAATTCAATGAAAGAAACTGAATGTGAGCAGAGTAGTTTTTAAAGAAAACAGAAAAACAACTACAGAAAAATCCAACCCTTTCTTTACAGACAGGGATTTTGAGCTTCATAAAGTCAAAGTTAATAAAATCACAGGAACTTGTGAATAAAAATCTCATTACTCCCAGCATACTCATTACATTTGACAGAAAGACATTATGGCTTTTTAATATTTCTTTCCTTGGTTGTAATATTCAACTCCATCTCTTTGATTACAAGTTTATTCAACAAAATTCTTGGTTTAAACACATCAAATAATAACATATGATGTCCTCAAAATAATATCAGAAGCACTTACTCATCATACTTGATATGATAAATAGCTTCTTCATCAGTGTCCATACAGTCTGAGTAAGATGTGGATGGTGTACTGTCCAAATTATTTCTAGAATGATCTTGACTTAAGTTTCCATTAGTCCTTTTGTAAGCGTTACCACTCTTTCCTTGAGCTTTACCATTCTTATGTCCCTTTGTTGCTCGGGTAACATTTTCTATATGAGCTTCAAACCAGGCTCCAATGCTGACATCACGGGCATCCACCAATTCGTTTATCTAAAAGGAAAATTTGATAATGAATATTTATTTTCTATAATCCTGGTTAAGAAAAAAAAATGGAAAATTGAATGAACTATTTCATTATCAGTGAAACAGATTCAACACCACTGACTTCAATTGGTTGGGACTTGTGTAATTTAGAGCAACATTCATGCAAGTGTTGTACTTTAAGTATTTTATTTCTCTACTCTTAAGATCTATTATGAACCCCAACTCTTTTTGACTTGCACTGCTTCTGAATCCTTCAAAGTTCAAGAAAGACGGGGAGAGAGAGATATGGGCCCTCCAAGTCTAAGGAGGCTGTTGTCATAACCAATCAAGACTGATGTTTTCATAAATCTTTCAACTGTAAGAAACATAACTCATGATCCTTCTCATTTCTGTACTCATAATAATACTGCTATAAAGTATTGAAGTTACTCTACTATTCTAAAGCATGTTTGATGCTTCATGTTTCATGCTTCATGCAAAGCATGTTTCACTAAAGATAACACATTAACATAGTAGCCAAGTTCAGGGCATAAACAAACTTGATTTACTGCACTATAATACACATGAGAAAATTATGCATTTGAAAAAAAAAGTTTAACAAGCAGGTTCTTTACTGACATCAATAGAGCAAATGTAAAACTAATTTTCTGGGATAAATTTATAGGGCTGAATTGCTTCAGGGGCTGTGTTTACAGTTTTGCTTTGTTTTTAATGTCAGTTTACTTTGCCACATACATGCATATGGTTTAATCTATAGTCTTAATCAAGCAGCAAGACTGTGGCAGTTGTTTTTTTAATTTTCTTACCACACCCAAAGACCAGCAACTATAAACAAAACAACATGAATGATATTATCAGTAATTAAACTGAAACAATCATTAAGTAATTTGAAGTTCCTAAGCTAACAAATTGACCAAGAGATAGAGGGCAAAAGGTAAATATGTAATACGTAAAGCTTATATCCTACTGAGTCTATTTTTTTCTTATTTTTCACACACTTCTGTGAAAAAAGAAATATCCAAAAAATTCAACCTTTTCCTTGTTTTTCCCCATATACAATCCCAGCATGCAATTTTTATTCTTAACTCCCACAATATTCAAAGTATACTTTGTTAAAAAGATTAACAATTAATATAATAAACAAAAAAAAAAGGACCACCTTGCTTTAAGGCAGTCTAATGACCTATTTTAAACATAAAGAGTAGACTCTAGAGGGTATTTCTGTAAGTAAACCTTGGGAAAACATCCCTGCATAAACCTTAGGCATTTGAATTAGTTCTAGCTTACAAAACTTCTTAAATTCCAACTCTTAGTAATGCAGTTGAGACACAGACATTATTGAGGTTTCCCCATCTGTAGCTACAAAGATGCCAGAGAAGTCATGCCATTTGAGCCAAAAATCAGGCAGTTAAATTTTCCCGTATTCATTGCTCCCAAATATATCTTTTTATATTGTGATGCTCACACTTCACCAATAGACTTCACAGCCTTGTAGAGTAAAAGCAAATAATTATGAGTATAAATCCTTAAAGACTATATCACACTAATTTTTACGTACAACCCTATTTATAGTCGATGAACTAAATATGTAGACTCCAGAAGAGAAGTTCAAAGGAAAAAGAAGGCATTCAGAAGAATGTTAATCACTGGCATAACAACAAAGACTTCTTAAACTGTATAACTCTTATGAAGTCTTGCTTTCTATGAAAACTACATCAGCTTGAGTGTAAAAAGACCCCATGTTTGTCCTTGATAATTTAAAGCTATTTTACCATCACATTACCTCTGCTTTAATTTGAAACATTTAGAGAAGCTATACCCTTAATTTCAGTGCAACAGAAGCTTATTATCAGTCTTCATAAGAAACAAACAATATCTAAACTTCAGCTGTAGCAATATGCAGTTCGAGACAATATTCAGTTACCATGGAAGTTTGCTCAAGTGAGATATGCAAAAATGCTTCCAACTTTTCAGCCCAAGCCACTACTGCAAGCTCATTAATAAAAATACAGAACAAATCATCACTAAACACATTCACTACCATATATCCATATCACACAATCATAAGTGAAATAAAAATATTATGTGGAAGTACACAACATACATATGTACAGGAAAGATACCCAACAGACTTCATCTTATTCTGTCAGAAAGAGAATCTTGAAATTAGAAGGATCTGAGGGGTAAGAGGAAAGAGGACAAATACACTTAAAAGTAGCTCATATTGCTAATATGCAAAGACCCATATAAAAAGAACATAAAGACATATCAATACACTCTAGAAGATGTCTAGATAGAAAACAAAACAAAGTCAAGCAACATATGAGAACATATGTCATAATGATGATGCAAGAATGCCAAGACCTCGCACAGAAGAAAAATATAAGGTGCAAGCAAGAATAAAAAAATACACAGCCCATCACCACCACACAATGGAATACAGTATACACACCCCAAGTTAGTGTTGAAAATAGTTGTGCAATGCAGTTTACAGCACAGTTAAATAGATCTGGCAGTGGTTCTAATAAGCCTGCAAATAATGCTACTGTAAAACAGCTATACTTGGCAGCTGCAAGAAGCCTCACGATCCCAGGCCCTGGTCCTTATGGGGGACTTCAACCACCCTGATGTCTGCTGGAAAGATTACACAGCTAGGAGCAGACAGTCCAGGAGGTTCCTGCAGAACATTGCAAATAACTTCTTGACGCAGGTGTCTGATGAGTCAACAAGGGGAGAGGCGCTGCTAGACCTGATACTAACAAACAGAGATGGTCTAGTGGGAAATGTGAAGGTTGGGGGCAGTCTTGACTGCAGTGGCCCCAAGATGTTGGACTTCACAATCCTGCGAGGAGGAAGCTGGACAAGAAGTAAGATTGCAACCCTGGACTTAGAGAGAGTTACCTTGGACCTCTTCAGGGAGCTCCTTGGAGGAACTCCCTGGGCAAGGGTCCTAGAAGGAAAGGGGGTCCGGGGGAATTGGCTACTATTCAAACACCACTTCCTCCAAGCTCAGGATCGGTGCATTCCTGTAAGAAAGAAGTCAGGCAAGGCAGGCAGGAGACCTGCGTGGATGGGCAAGGAGCTGTCGGGTAAACTCAATGTGAAAAAGAGCACGTACGTAATGTGGAAGAAGGGCCAGGCCCCATGGGAAGAATATAGGAGCATTGTCAGAGAATGCAGGGATGCAATGAGGAAGGCCAAGGCCCGTTTGGAATTAAGAGTTAGCAAGAGATGTCAAGGGCAACAGGAAGGGCTTCTACAAATACATCAGCAGCAAGAGGAAGACTAGGGAAAATGTTAGTCCGCTGCTGAATGGGGAGAGTGCCTTGGAGACGGAGGATGCAGAGAAGGCAGAGTTACTAAAGGCCTTCTTTGTCTCAGTCTCTACTGCTAAGGCCAGTCCCCATGAACTACAGAGCCTGGAGACAAGAGAGAGAACAAGGAGAGAGGAGGACTTCCCGCTGGTGGAGGAAGATTGGGTTAGGGATTATTTAGGCAAACTGGATGCCCATAAATCTATGGGCCCGGATGGGATGCACCCAAGAGTGCTGAGGGAACTGGCAGGGGTCATTGCTCAGCTGCTCTCCATCATCTTCGGGAGGTCATGGAGGGCGGGGGAGGTGCCAGAGGACTGGAAGAAAGCCAATGTCAGTGCAGTCTTCAAAAAGGGCAAGAGGGAGGAGCCGGGAAACTACAGGCCGGTCAGCCACACCTCAGTCTCTGGAAAGGTGATGGGGCAGCTCATCCTAGAGACCACCTCTAGGCACGTCAAGGAAAAGAAGGTGATAGGAGTAGTCAGCAGGGATTCACCAGGGGAAAGTCGTGTCTGACAAACCTGATAGCCTTCTATGACCGGCTGGATGGACGACGGGAGAGCCGTGGACGTTGTCTACCTTGACTTCAGCAAGGCTTTCGACACCGTCTCCCATAACATCCTCACGGGGAAGCTCCGGAAGTGTGGGCTGGACAAGTGGACAGTGAGGTGGATTGAGGCCTGGCTGGATGGCAGAGCCCAGAGGGTGGTGATAAATGGGGCCGAGTCTAGTTGGAGACCTGTGGCCAGTGGCGTCCTGCAGGGGTCAGTACTGGGCCCAGTGCTCTTCAACTTGTTCATCCATGACTTGGATGAGGGCACAGAGGGCACTCTCAGCAAGTTTGCAGATGACACCAAACTGGGAGGAGTGGCCGACACTCCCGAGGGCTGCGCTGCCCTTCAGAGAGACCTAGACAGGATGGAGAGTTGGGCAGAGAGGAACCTCCTGAGGTTCAATAAGGACAAGTGCAGGGTCCTGCACCTGGGGAGGAATAACCCCAAGCACCAGTACAGACTAGGGGTTGACATGCTGGAAAGCAGCTCTGCAGGGAGGGATTTGGGAGTCCTGGTTGACAACAGGTTACCCATGAGGCAGCAATGTGCCCTCGTGGCCAAGAAGGCCAATGGGCTCCTGGCTGCATCAGGAGGAGCGTTGCCAGCAGGGCGAGGGAGGGGATCCTGTCCCTCTGCTCAGCTCNCCTGAGGTTCAATAAGGACAAGTGCAGGGTCCTGCACCTGGGGAGGAATAACCCCAAGCACCAGTACAGACTAGGGGTTGACATGCTGGAAAGCAGCTCTGCAGGGAGGGATTTGGGAGTCCTGGTTGACAACAGGTTACCCATGAGGCAGCAATGTGCCCTCGGGGCCAAGAAGGCCAATGGGCTCCTGGCTGCATCAGGAGGAGCGTTGCCAGCAGGGCGAGGGAGGGGATCCTGTCCCTCTGCTCAGCTCTGGGGAGGCTGCACTGGAGTATTGGGTGCTGTTCTGGGCTCCCCAGGACAAGAAGGATATTGAGCTGCTTGAGAGGGTCCAGCAGAGAGCCACGAAGATGATTAAGGCACTGGAGCATCTGTTGTACAAGGAAAGACTAAGCGAGCTGGGCCTGTTTAGTCTGGAGAAGAGAAGGCTGAGAAGATTTGATCAATATGTTCAAGTATCTGAGGGGAGAATGTGAAGAGGATGGGGCCAAACTCTTTTCAATGGTGACCAGCAACAAAATGAGGGGTAATGGGTACAAATTGAAACCCAGGCAGTTCCACCTCCATGTGAGGAAAAACTTCTTTCCTGTGAGGGTGGCAGAGCCCTGGCACAGGCTGCCCAGAGAGGCTGTGGAGTCTCCTTCTCTGGAGATCTTCCGAACCTGCCTGGACGCCACCCTGTGCCACGTGCTCTGGGTGTCCCTGCTGGAGCAGGGGGGTTGGACTAGATGATCTCTAGAGGTCCCTTCCAACCTCAACCATTCTGGGATTCTTTCCAGGGACTGAGGTAAGGCTGACCAGCCTACAGTTTCCTGGATCCTCTTTATTGCCCTCCTTGAAGATGGAGATGATACCTTTTTTACAGTCATCGGGAACCTCCTCTCATTGCCATGACCTTTCAGAGATGATAGAAGGCAGCCTCACAATTAAGTCAGCCAGCTCCTATCTGATTCCATGGACTTGTGGGTTAAGTGATCCCTAACAACTCATCCTCTACTGTGGGTACTGCTCCACTCTCTCATACTTTGCTAGGAGGCTCAGGGACCTGGAAAGGCTAAGGGTAGATGTTACCAGTGGAAACTGAGGCAAAGATGGCACTGAGTAACTCAGCCTTTTCCCCAAAGGTTTTTAACTAGGTCCCCTATCCCAATGAGCAATCAGCACATACTTTCCTAGGCCTTCCTTTGCTACCAATGTACTTGGAGAAAGCTTTCTTGCTGCCCTTCACCTCTACTGCTAGTTTCAACTCCATCTGAGCTTTGGCTTTACTAAGTCCATTCTTACTTGTACACGCAGTGTCTTTGATTTCTCCCAAGTAGCCCTGCTTCCACTTTCTCTGGGCTTCCTTTTGGGGTTTGAGTCAGGAGTCCCCTCTTCATTCACACTGGCCTTCTGCCATGCTTGCTCAACTTCTTCCATTCCAGAGCAGACTGTTGTTGTGCTTTGAGGAGGTTGCCCTTAAAGGTCAACCAGCACTCCTTGTCCACTTTGCCCTCCAGGGCAGTCTCCCATGAGAGCCTGCCAAGCAGATCCTTGAATAAACTGAAACCTGCTCTCCTGAAGTCAAGTTGTGATTCTATTTCTCTTGCTCACTTCTCTGATTCTTAAACTTCACCTTCTCATGGCCACTGCAGTCAAGACCACCATTAACCTTCACATCTCCAAGCAGATCTTCCTTGTTCCAACAGAACATCTCCTCTAGTCAACTCATTGATCACTTGCATTAAGAACTTGTATTCAACACACTCCAGAAGTTTTGTGGATTGCTTGAACCAACCCAGCATCTGCTGGAAGGGCAGTAGGGCTGGGCAGAAATTCCCATGAGTACCAGGACCTGTGACTGTGAGGCTTTCTCCAGCTGCCTAAAGAAGACTCCATCTATAACCTTCACTTGAGCAGGAGGTCTGTAGCAGACACCTACTATACCACCACCTGGCCTGGTCTGTCCTCTAATCTTCACCCACAAGCTCTCTACTACTTTGTCACCTGTCTCAAGGTAAAGCTCCATGCATTCAAGCCACTCCTTTGCATAGAGCACAACCCCTCCTCCTCTACCTCCTCACCTGCCTGCACTGTCTTTTCTGTAGAGCCTGTATCCCTCCATTCCAGCACTTCAATCACAAGAGCTATCCCACTATGTCTCTGTAATCCCCATGAGGTCATAGCTCTGCAACTGTGCATGGACTAATAATGCCTCCTGCTTGTTCCCAATGGTATATGCATTGGTGTACAGGCTTTTGAGATGAACCCCAAGACATGCTGCATTTACAGGGGAAGTGTTAGAGACTCTCCTGTCATGTTTTCCCCAGATACATTTGTCCTGCCCCTTGTGCCCTTGCTTCTCTTTGGGTTATGGTAACCCTCCCCCTGCATACGCAGTTTAGTGTCTTCCTCACTAGGTTAGAAAGCCTGTTTTCAAAGACATTCCTGCCCCACTTAGTCAAATATATCCCATCCTCCCTCAGTAGCTCTCAACTCCTCAAAGAGCGTTCCATGGCCACAGAAGCCAAAGCCCTGCTTGTGATAACAGTCACAGTAGCAGGTGTTAACCTGGTGGACAAGTCCACTTCTACCCAAGCCTTTCCCCCTCCCTGGCAGTATCGAGGAAAACACTACTTGGGTCCCCACGGCCCTCACCTGTGCCCTAGAGGGTGGGAGTACTGTTTAATCTTGGACTCTCTATGTTAACATACTGGAAAAAGAGTCCAGTAGTGTAGAGGAACTTGTGCAGGACTG
>VWPW01024624.1:0-44922 GCA_013389825.1 Crypturellus undulatus | reverse complement strand
ACCTGCACCTCCTGCCTGCGCCAACTGTTAATTTGTTGTAGTAGTTAGGCCCTGCCCAGAACCACTATGAGTCATATAGAGCATTCTCCTCTTAGAAGTTCATGTAAAAGTGCTTTTGAAGGCATGTGAAGCAAAAGGCTGGACTCTAAACCTTTTCCAAACAATGTACATTATAAAGGGTATGGGAATATTTATCAATAGAACCACTATTAGAATGATAGAATGATCTGAGAGAATCTTTTCAATCCATCCTGAAGTAAAGGCTGGATTTTTTTTTAAATAGGGAAATTGTCTTCATCTTTGTTGTTGCTCCCCGAACATGCAGCTCAGATGCTTCAGCGGTGGCTTGTTATTTATCTATTCTTGTTATTCTTGTTATAAAACTTAAAAGCTTTTAAGTGGCTCTGAAAGAGACACCTCACTGAAATTGCTGGGTCAGTCTCCTTTCTACCTTGAACCTGCTTAAGGATATTGCTTGTGGATATTTACTTGAAAGTCACAAATGTGCTTCTTTTAGTCATGATGTGTGAAAAGATATTCAGCTGTGTATGTATGAGTGAGAAAGATAAAATAGAATAGCTAAGCTCAATAATAAATATAATGGAGATATTAAATGACACACAAAAAAAATATTATCTAGGATCTCTGTCCTTTGGTACTTGACACAGATAAGTCCCTAGAAAAACTATTTTCCATCTTTGTTCCTTACAATGAACTGACAGTGCCACACAGTTCAAACTTCAGTTTTGGTTTGATACAAAATAGAAGTGAGGAAGGAAAAGAGAACTGAGAAATAGTGCAAAATGTTTAGATAATTTATAAGTAAAAGAAAACTGTCTGATTTGTTCTTCCAAGATGAGGATTCTCATACTCTGGAAATGTTTTCTGAAGGGCAAATGACAGAGGGAAGACAAAGCTAAACTAGATTTACACATAATATTGCTTTTTAGATTAACAACAAAACCTATTAGGCAGCAAGCTTTGTATGTGGAAAGAGATTATTCCACTGGGTCTCATGTTTTACTTTATTTCCCTTAGGTCAATGGGGTATCTACCCTCCTTACTACTGACAGTTACTCAGAATAGAAATATGTTGAGGAGATAAACAGTCAACACCCTGAGTAGGAGGCAGGTCTCCGGTCTCCAGATTTTCTCCTTGTAATTATTTTGTGCCCGTGGCAATCATGTCATTCAAACTAACTGTTGATTTACAATTTTACCTTCAAGCCTTTGACTCCTGATAACATTAGCACGAAAGCATTAGTACAAAAGATCTCAGATAGAAACACAATGTTATTTGGCATGCCTGAGAAGTATTTCTCTTTTTTATGCGTGTGTGTGAAGTGAGGGGAAAAAGAAGACTATTAGGGCAGGGATACCATACTTTTGACATTGAACCTCTGGCATTTTCTTGCTATAACAATGCCATCTATTCTCAAATGTATAATGAAGGTTTGTTAAAAAGATATTTCAATGTACTTGTGTTTTCCAGCACACATTTTATCTCAATAAACAAGTCTTCATCCTGTCTCTGGGCATTGGAGGTCCTGTCACATTGCTGAAAGAAGCACCAATGCTAGCTGATGGAAATACCATTCAGCAATTATTTGCATCTTTCATCTCTCATTAAATACAAAGAAGAATCTCGTGGAAAAATTTGAATGTAGCTACAACTGTCACATATGATATCTGTCAAAATATAGTAAATTGACAATCTTGTCTTATCCTCCTGTTTGGACTGAAGAACTAGAGGAAGGCTCTGTTTTCTTATGAATTATCATTACACTAATGCATTCACTATAATCTCTTCCACTGAGATATAAGGGCACTATCAGAAACTAGTGCATAGCTTTTTGGCTTAATCAGATACTGCTTTTCTATCCCCTGTGTATGTTACCTCATGACTGGAATGAATTTGCAAAATTTGTATGATGGGCAGCTGTGGCCATTCAGTGGGTAGGTGGTAAGTTATGAAGCGTTTATTCCTCTACTAAGGTCTGCCATGTCTGAGAAGCTCAGGTGGCCCTCAGTTTCAAGGATTTCTCAGGTATTGCACAGAATACATCAATAATGTATCCCCAATAGCCTGTTACTTCACCCAGCAATGTTAGCATTCTGAATTTTCCTCTAGAATGAAGAAAACTGTGTAGCTGGTTAATAATCAGTTTCTGGTAGGGGGGTCTCTCTTTTTGCCTTTTTTTTTTTTTTAAACTGTGAAGTGTTTGCTCTCTTAAAATGGCGTGAATTTCCCATTTTTCAAATACTAGTTGGTTGTGTTTAGGGGAAGAAGTGAAGGTAAATATTACAGACGTTTGAAACTACATGGGGAATTGCAGGCAGGCAAAATGAAACTTGCAGATTATGTACTTGATGGAGATGCTGGAGGCCCTTTTTTAAGTCATTATGCTGGATCATTCTTCCATTTAGTGTAATTTATATTCTGTCGCTTGAATCTGTGCAGATATATTTATTAAGATACTGTATCTATTCTAAAATAGGTACACATTTATCTGCAGTAAAATTGCATTTGCCATATACTAGACCAGGTGCTTAATATAAATGATACAGTTCTGGTTTTGATTGCACAGAACCTAAGTGATTTGCAGTGTTTCTATGGTAATTACCAACTTGAATTTTTTTAATTTATTTTTAACTGTAAAAAAAAGTCTCATTCTTTAGATTTACTGCAGGTGGAGCTTTCTGCAACCTGTTGCAAATACAGTTTTATTTAGCAGTATACATTTTAGGACAGATTGGTCAGGAATAAAAGTACAAGCTCATGTTAATTCTTTGACAAACCTGGTAATCTATACACTCTTTTATGCTTAAAGTCTCTAGAAATGTAAGCACAATGCTTAAGCCTCTGTCTAGGCTAGGCTTTGGATGGACCCTCCTTCACATACCTGAATGAGCCTTCATCCATGTACGTGAAGGATTTCAAAAGTAAAAAGGTAAGAGACTCTTAACCTGCAATGAAAAGCTCTTTTATGAAATACAGAGTCAGTGAATGTTTATGAGCAACAACAGAATACTTAATGATTTACTGTGTTCAATAGGACACTTAATAAAGTGTATGGAAAAGCATGTTGGGGACTTACTCCTTAGTGAGGCAGTGACTTGCATAGTCATTGTCAACTAAAGTAGGGAATGTGATATTTATTGAATCATCCAAACCGTTTCTCTAAACATATTGGAATTGGAATTTCTAAATAGACTAAAAAGAGAAGGCATACACGTAGCTGTTGCCTCTTCCCTTTGTTTGCAAAACTAGCCAAAATCACATTACTAGAGGTACTCCCTATTAAGTTATTCACCTTCATGATGTGGCTGAGAATTCTGTACAGTTGCCTTCCTTTTTCTTCTCTACAGTTGTGCGAAGGAAAGTGTGTTCTGTGTCACTTTGTCTTTCAGCTGAAAGACACACACTTTCCTTCGCACAACTGCAGTTGAAAAAAAATCTGTTTTTCTGACTGTTTTATTCTGCTTTGCTCACACAAATACATTGCTTCACAGGAGACCTGAAGCAAAACCTTCTACTTGAAGTCTGGCTGATGCTGAGGAAGACAGAAGGGTCACTTCATTCATGTCATATGACTTTCCCCGTCCATTTGCTTGGTTTGCCTTACACTGTTGATTTGTGTTCAGGTTCCAGATCCTTTACTAAAAAGCTTCTTTCTTTAGCAGTTGTTCCACTTTCCATGTATGCCAATGGCTATAGCTGGCTAATTATAGTAGTTTGCTTTTGTCACTATATATTTCAATGTACTTGTGATCCTTCTCAGGTGCTTGCCATTCTCAAATTTAATATATATTTTTCATATACATAGGCTAGGAATATACATAGGCTACCTAACATCATTAAGGAATGAACAGTGCAGGTCCTTTCAGAATCTAATTTGGCAAAGCTGGCAGTTTTAAAAACTTTAGTTAAGATCTATTGCTTTTTCCCTGGCTGCAGAACCTGCCTTTCTACCATAAAAGTAGATTGGTTTTGCAAGAACTCTTCTTTTTCATTTTATTTATCATTTCTTTCCTTCTTTGTGTTTTCCACATGGCCACAGTTGTTCTAGATTTTTCACAGGAATTCCCATGATTTGATTATATTTCACTGGCACCCCTTCCGTCCTTTTCTTTCTTTATTGCCCTTTTCCGATCATGTACTTGTTTTTAAAAAGGTCCCTAAGCAGTCTTGATTTTGTTTCCAGTCATTCCTAAATATGTTAGGATGAAGCACAACTGATATTAAAAGCATTGAATTTATTTAAATACTCTCTAACCTGTTTTCCCAATCACATTTTAAGTTATTCCTTGTGGCATAAATTGTGCTAAATACAAGCTAATATTTTAGCTTAATAATAAAAACTGATGCAAAAAGAATATTAAATACCATGGCCTTGGGCTAGCTGATAATAACTTACATACTCTCTGGCCACTCGATTAATTCTCGCTCTCTCTCTGCCCTTGCTGTTGCTACTCAGGTACAGGTATTCCTACAATGATTTGTTATTCTTGAAGTTTTGTGTTGGTCACGTGCTTCTTTGTTTCTTAGACATTTTAATTATTTTTCTGATGTCCTAATCTTTCGTATTTTTCCCTGATAGTCTAACATAATTCTTGCTTTTTCTTGCTTAATTCTTATGTTTGAGATCTTGTAGATCCTGTGATTTACCAGCTGAATGGCAAATCCCTCTTTTTCTTCTAGGAGGGAATCAGCAAACCCCACCCTCTTCTGGAGATCTGCTCTGTCCTGGCAGCACAGGTGCTGGTCCAGCTCCCTCCAGTTTTCTTTACCAGTTTCTTCATCAGAGTTGGCTGCAGGAAATACTTGGAAGAGATGATGATTATTGTACTGTGCCTATAGGAAGTTTAATCGGTAAGTTTTATTCAATCAAATAACTCCATATTTATGTGTTTAGTTAATTGCCCCAGGAGCGCACCACTGTGTATTTCCCTTAATTGCTAGGAATTGCTAGGAAATAATTAGTTAGACTTTTTGGATTTGCTTGCTGGCCTTGGTATTTCCACATAAAGAGAAGTTCTGGCACACATAAGAATATGTATTGAGTGTTGTTTCCCTGGCACAAATACGGGTGTATTCTTCAGTGGAAATTGTTCTAAAAGTAAACTGTAGTGTCATATGATCTGTATAGCTCAAACTGTATAAGAAAGCATTCTCATAGAGACAAGGGACAGAAAGGAGAGGCTTGCTCAGAAAAATACCTATGGCCCTGTCTTTAGCTACTATTCATTGCTACAACTACTGTTTAGGCAATAACTTCTTCTGTAACTGACTGGAATGAGCTAATGATGGAGATGATTACCCTGTGTTTTGAAAAGGACAAAAAAACCCAAACCAAACCAAAAAACAGTGGTTGATTACTGGGCTGGCATCACTCTTTTTGCTTGGTTTAATCAATTTGTTTTTCATATTTAGAAGAATAAATCCAAATAAACATCTGAATTAAAAAGGAGCATTAAGGATTCACAGATGCTAGACAAAGTATCCTATTAAGAAAATTCCCGTCTTATAAAGTGGAAATGTATGCATGAATTGTTTATAGTTATATTGCTTTTGTTTCAGTTTTTAAAATAAAGCCATCCAGTGCTTATATACTCTTGAAGTATGTAAGCACAAGGAAACAGGAGAAAAGTGGGAAAAATCATGCTGAGCATTATTTGCAAGTGTTATATAAAAGAATATATTCTTACTGAGATTTTCTTCTAGTTATGCGTTCAAAGAAATCAAGTGACCCTGAAATACCACAATCATCTATCTTTTATCTTTTTTCTTCAATTACACATAATTTTAAGAAAGTGCTTTCGAAATACCAAAAGCCATCTTTCAAATAATAAAATCCCTGCATGTGCTTATACAGTGGCTATTTGTGTTACTTATGAACTGTGACTGTTGTCAGCTTGTGGTTGCGAATGTTGTGAATAGCTGGGTTCTAATCCCTGAAAATAAAGCTGTGAAAGCATACTACAGGTTTAAAAAAGATTGTGATGATATAAAGAAAAGAAACACATTTTCAAAAACAAAATACTTGTCATTTTATAGAGCAATTTTGTATGTAGTAGGGTTTTTTTGATGAGGAATTGTCAGAACCTCTGAAAATAAATATAATTGTCCAAAATATTCTATAAAACTGAATATCAGTATGTAAATGTATTGCTATGTCACAGACAAGTATCAAAGTATCGTCTACTCTTGCTAAAGACTATATTATATTGTTTTTTTTTCCAGGGCAGTCTTCTTACTTTTGCTCACCAACTTCACTTTTATTGTACTTGTAGCTCTTCCCAGTATCATTTGTGCCAAGATTTCACTTTGGCTACAGAAATTTCTCTCCTTGTGATATTTAACTAGTGTAAGATTTGTTGTGATGTGTTTTTTAATTGTCTGAAGCCCAAATGTGATTCACCTGCTACCACCTGTTTGATTTATTCACTCTCGGTTCCATTTTTAATGTCATGCCTTCTGCCTTCTACAAATGAAAAGCTGGCAAGTATGGCACCTTTCCCCTGAGTCTCAGAATAACACACATGGGAAGGGACCTCGGCAGATCTCTCGTCCAATCTGCTCCAAGCAGAGTCTTCTGTGAGGTCTAACTATGTTGGTCAGGGTTTTGGTGCCCCTTCCCTCATTAACATAATTCTTTTTATAGATATCTTTGCAAATTTATCACTTTAATGTAATTTTTGGCTTTCAAATTTGAATATGCATATCCATAATGCTTCTGACTGCTCAAAAAGGCTTCAGCTAGAAGATTAATGACCCAGAGAGTGGCACCTTATGTTACGTTGTTCGCTGGTTGTCCGATCTAGCACGGCACTTCAAATGAATGAGTCCCCCCATCGCTTGGGTCAATATGCCTACATGTAACAGGGAAATGGTAAGCTACTGCAGTAAAGTGACTGATCTTCTGAAATCAGAAAATGAGACACTTGCAAGGAAAAAAAAGGTATTTTGGAGCTTATCTTAGAATATTACACTGAAGAAATTTTCATCGAAAAACTACTGTCTACTCAGTTCCACGACATATATTTATGAAGCTTGAGAACAAGTTTGGCTTCTGTAGTCTTTTGCCTTTGTGTTTGTTGTTTTTTTGTTTGTTGTTTGTTTGTTTTCCCATTGTTTTCTGTGTTTAAGACTAGTTCCTTTATTCATCAAAGTTTTATTAAATGGGTCTTTGTGATGAGAGTTCTGAGCAACATTTGCAACCTGCCAAAGCAGTGCAACTGTCTGTATAAAAGCTGCACCATGAAATAGTAAAAGAAAGCTGATATATATTATGTTTTTTAAGGATCTGAAACTAAGGGAAAGAAAGGGAGGAGAATATGCCAAGTAAACCTGTTGAGATGCAGTCCTATTTGAGTGTAGTGCTTTATTTTTGGTTTCCAATCTATGCAACAAAACAAGCATGAAGATAATGGAATAAAAATTCATTTATTTATAGCCCTCTACTAGCACAAATTACAGTCACTGAAGGAGTCAATAGCTTCTGCCCCTTTGAAAATGTATTTTTCTACTTATACAGGCCCTCCCTGTGTTTGTTACAATCAGTTATAATTACTGTGTAGAGGCATCACAGAGAGTAAACCTGTTAGAACTGAAACATGCTCATTCAATCTCTCTTGAATCTCAATCTCTTGATAACTCATTTCAAAATGGGAAGTGACACCTCATCTTTTTGTCTTACCTAATCAAATCCTTTCTTCTTTCATAGACTGCTGTTCAGGGGAAATTGCATTTTGCTGTAGTTTCAATGACTTCTGGAGCTGTGTTACAGGTAAAGAGATAGTTGAAGATATAGGGGCTCGGTTTTGTCCTTGTATGAAGGCAAAGTCAATTTGTTTTGTATCAAATAGAGCTCAATAGAAGTTTCATGAGTGCAAGTAAAAGAAAAAATAACTTACCCCAGTTGCTTTAAATTTTGTTTACTTTAGATGTTGAGGGGCTGATAAAAATGGTGTTAGTTTGTA
This sequence comes from Crypturellus undulatus, assembly GCA_013389825.1. NCBI lineage: Eukaryota > Metazoa > Chordata > Aves > Tinamiformes > Tinamidae > Crypturellus > Crypturellus undulatus. The sequence continues at coordinate 36,939 of VWPW01024624.1, read as the reverse complement.
CAAAAGACAAAGCTTTTCACTGCAGGTTTGGTAAAACATCAGAAGCTCTTTTGATGACATTTTCTACTTTCCAGTCAGAATCTCTACTGCCCTTCTTCCTTTTGCACCTAATTTTAGCAGCTCCAAATGTGTACCCAAATCATAATGATGGCTTGAAAAAATATATGAAAATCTTAATCTAATATATTTTTAATGCAAGAATCTGGGCCCTTTATTGTAGGTATGTGAATAGACAAGTTTAGTCCTGACTAAAAGTACTGAGTCCTCTTCAGATCTAAATTGCCTTTATGGACTTATCTCTGTTTATAGGTGAGAGAGTGACTCCAGCTTCATTAACCTCCCCAAAAAGCATGAGTGGGATATGATGAAGCTGTGTCATGATGCAGAACCAAGTGCCAAACTGTGAATACACACCTGAGAAAACAGAAAGCCTCTGTTTTACAGACCTAAAGAAGGACCTAAACTAGACCTTCCCCCCACCAAAAAAAAAATTGAGTCTGATTCTCTGTAACCTCAAAGCCCACCCACTTTGTGTCCTAAGTAGGTTGATGCTTGCTGTATGTGCGATGCAAACTCTAGAGCTCCCTAAGCAGACAGCTCGCTGAAGAAGCGTCCTGACAGAAGGAGATTCAGCAGGAAGATCTACTACAGAGTAAAACTGCTGAGCCTGTACTAGTTTGTGTGCATCCCCTGATTCTTCTCCACCAGCAATAGACCTTATTCTTACTCAGCTCAACTAGAGACTGTTCAGCGTAATACAGATTATGCTTCTCTGTCCTTGTAAGGAAAAAAGGTATCACTATCTTACAACTGAATTAATAAAAAAGTGCAAGCTCTACACAGTGCAAAACCCAAGCCTCCAAATCCCTAAGATGTTATACTTAGGTTTGGGAGAGCAGAATGGACGGATTCTGCTGTGACTGCAGAAGAAACCACCTTCAAACTGGAAAGACAGAAGATAGATACAGCTGTGTATGGATCATACTTAATTATGTTCATGTTTGTTTTGATCTGCAATATAGAGCAAGAGTGATTCTTCTGCCAGTGGGGAAACAGACTAGTGTATCCGTTCTCTTGTGTACTCAGAATGCTAGATTGCTATGGACTCTGCAAACACCGGGTGCTATCTGAAGAAATAAGGTCCTTTCTGTTGCTTTTTTCTTACATAGACAGTTTTCCTGATAGTTCTCATCGTTGTTTCTTTTAAGGATATTGCTTGAGGTCTCCTATGCCTCCATATTCCCTGTAGTTTACCAACAGAACCTCGCTATTCATTTTGGGTAATTTATAGGGAGCATAGTAGATGTGGACATCACATTAAGTTGCTCTGTTTTTTCATACAGTCAAAATCTGGAAATCTGAGATCTGTTGAATACTGTTGGAATCATAATTAAGGGATAGTCATATGTTCCCCTTATAATTTATTTTCTCCTTGTAGTGAAATATGACAAACTTCTTCATAGAGAAGAAAGATATGATTTATGTGAAAATAGGTGCAAATCCTATGTGAGACCACATTAATAGGTACAGATGCAAGATGAGACATGATTTACACACAAACAGGATGGGAAGGTAGCTGTGAACTTGCAATACCCCCCTTAAGACTATACCATTTTGGTATGCATTTCCCATATTTTCCTTTGTTACTGGCTAAATTGGGATGATATTTACCTAAAACAACTAGCAAAGATATATGATGAAGGTTATTTCACTGTTTTTGTGAAGTAATAAGCATTGAAAATTTAAGAGTCAGTCTAAAGGTGGCACAATGTGCTTAAGAGTTCACCTCTAAAATATCTTTCTGGATGAAACCAAAATACTGATTAGATGAAATGATCTACACGGAAGAAACAGTCTTTTTCCCTTCCAGTTTCCCCATGCCATGTAAGGGAGGATATAGGCAAACTAATGCAGCTTGAATTTTTAAATCTGAACAAACCATGAGAAAATCCAAGGTTTCCAGATATGCATTAAGAGAGTGAAGAGTTGATTAGGCCTTGCTTAATAGATCATTCCACGGTTATCTTGTGCAAAGCATGTAAAATAATAAAGGATTTTTGTTTGTTTTAAAAAAGTTGTTCTTATTTGATGGATAACGTTATTTAAAGATAAACCAAAGAAAAAAATTCTGCCTTTTTTATTTTCCTTAAAGTCTTTTTCTGGATTTTAGTATCATTTTTTCACTGGGAAATGCATGGGGTTTACTTTTGATTTTTCCTTCTGTATTTAACAAGAAAATTAAATTAATTTAGTTTGCACAGGTATTAATTAAGCTTCTGCACAAAATCCTATCAACTCAAAGAGAGAACACCTTCAAGAGAATGAACTGTGGAGCTGGAGAAAAGTGGGAATACCACTGTTGTAATCTTCATTAACCCCAAGAATTAACCATAACCCACTCCCTATATAATAATCTTTGTAGAATACCCTACAGGGAAGTTTAATTAGAACAGACTATTGGACTCCACATTGTGGTTTTTTTTTTCAACAGTAGTTTGAAAACACAAGAGTAGTAGTACAATTTTGCCCAGAAGATTATAGTCTTAAATGTTTTCTTTGGAAAAGATATAAGACAGGATTTATAATCTTCCCTTAAGTCCTTTCATGGCTAACTCCTTGTAATTAATAAGGTAATAACAAGATAATGATTAGGTGACATATGTAACTACTAGGTTCATCTCATAGGAATGGATGCTAAATCCAGAAGACTGATTTTTGTCAAAGGTCATAGGAGAGCAGAGGTTTGAACCCGCACATTTCAGATTCCCCAGTCTGAAGGCTGGCAATATTAAGGATGATAATTGAAAAGAAATCTCTTGCTCTGCTTGTAAAATCACTATGGGAAAAGTGTGTTTGGTCTGCAGCCTGTTATATTTTAAATTGATTGTTGTATTCTACCTTTAATTAACAGAGAGGAGTAGTTCGCTGAATGTTGCTGGAAGACCACAAAACATTGTACTTTTTAATTTTATCCTGTGAGAAATACCACTACCATTCCATTGGAATGTATCACTTAATTCTGTATTTCAAGATTTTGATTGGAACTGATCTCATCCTGACTCCCTACCAGATCATGAGAAGACTACAAACAGAACAGCATTTGCAGCAACTATGTGAATTATATATTGTGCTAAATGGGGGTCTAGTCATGAACTACCATGGAGACTAGTAAATTATCTCTCACTCTTTGGTAGAGTGGTCCTCTGAAGGAATGCTCAGAAGAAAGTGTAATTTCCAGCACTACTTGTGAGATACTGACAGGAAAAAGGGATCTCTTCATATTTTGGCACTAATTATTCCTTTTTAAAGCTATTTTAGCTTTCTAGAGAAATAAATTGCAATATCACAGCATGTTTTTCATTAACACTGAACCAAGGTATCCCTTATTCTGTATAGTCAGCATAATTAGAAATACTGCTGCTTAGGTTTTGTGTTTCTCTCTGGGCATCTTTTAAAACAATTATGAAAACCATTGCATAGTCTTTTTATTTTCTTTTATTTATTATTTTTCTTTTATTTATTTAATCTCATTTATATCTCATACTGAAAGCAATTTATATTTTTGGAGGTGAAGCAGTAGGTGTAGAAAGTCACCAAACTGCATGGTAATATTTTCACCTTCAGTGCAAGGATGATACATATACACAAAACAATTTCCTTGGAGGACTGAAAGGAGGATGATGATGATGATGGTGATGATTATTATTATTGTTGTAAATGCATATTTTTGTTGATCTGGGGTCAACTGAATTTAAAGCAAGTCTGATGGGGCTTTTGTTTGATTTAAATCTTCAGTTCTGAACTATTTATTTTCAATATTTATTGGTGATGCTTTGTTGACTTCTGCTTATATTCCATCATGAAAGAAGTCTCCTTTCTACGGTTCGTGTTTGCAGTGCTTTACCACTGCAGTGCTATGCTATTTATTAAATTTATCTCCTTCTTTTCTTTTCCTTGGTTAACTTCCCGCTACATTATTTATATTTTGCTACACATTTACTGTGTTTTCATTTGATTTCCTCCAATCTCTTTCCTGCTGCTCTGTGTAAACAGGAAAATAAATTGTACATTTAACAGCTGGCCCAGATGGGGAAAGGAATATCATAATTCCCTCAGCTTTCACACAAATATTCCTGTTTGTTTCTTCTTTCATTAGCACTTCTTCCCTTATCAGTAATTTTTCCTGAGACTGTGATGCCTTGAGTATTAATACTAAATCTGTGCTAGACCATGAAGCAGAACCAACTTAATCAAGATAGGCATGGTACTTTTTTATTCCTATTTTTGGTTAGATGTAACACTCAATGTGAAGTTTATGCTACCTGTATAATTTTATTTTTGATTCAAAATATTCTAAGAAAATGGGAAATACATGATATAGTGTAAAATCACTTGGTGTCAAGAGATGATACTGATCCATTTTAAAAACTGATTGTACCAATGATCATTGCTGAAACTGTGGCTTTTCCTCTGCCTTTCTCTTTCCTGGCTGTGGTATCCCCATGGAGGAGGGAGCCGAAGTGGGAGGCAGATCACAGCCTGTCTGCACTGCTCAGGAAATTCTGACATAAAATCACTGCTAAGAAACCAAGTGATGTAGTAGAGCAGCAACACAGCTGCACAGTAAATTAATTTGAGCATTATCTATTGCATTTAATAAAGTTTATGCCTCAGCATATGCCTTCAGTTAAACACTAAGGAAAGAAATCTACAGCTAATAGATCAATGATTCATGACAAGAAATACCATCCCTTAAAGTAGGAAGTTAAAGATCATTTCCAATTCACCTAAGGTAACATATTGTTCCCTCTTACACTGAAGTGGTAAAGAAAGGCTGATGGAAGATCATTGTATGTCTTCTGGCTTTAATTTTTCACCCACTATAAAGTAATGTTTAAAATACGTTAAAAGCTGCTTAGAATCAATATTTAGATTTGTCTTTTGATTAAAGTGACCTAATTGGAGATGAAAGTTGAATCTAGTAAAAATTTCAAGAGGAATTGCTGGAGGAATTGTGAAAGATTTAATAAGGTCAAAAAGGCTCAGAAATTAATCCTACTGCTTCAACCTGTTATTAAAATGGTCATTTTGTACATTCTGTTCTAATGGAACATAACATGATAATCATTATTTATTTTGAGATATCTCACAGTCAAATTGACTCATCATGCAGTCCACACACAGAGATAAGTATAGGCTCTGCCCAGGCTGCCTCAACTTGAATTTATTAATTGTCAATACCGATTATGTTTCTTTAAGATTGTTTTCAGCAAGCTGGAATTTTTTGTTTTCTGTTTTTGTTGTTCATTAAAAAAGAAGTCTAAAATTCCAAATCAATAAAAGCTCTCCCAGACCTGGAATATCTCAGTGTACTAAAGTACTTGTCAGTGAGTTTATATTTAACTATAAATTGAAAATTTAGAAACTATTATATCATTTTCAGAAATAGCTCATGATATCAGATTTTTTTTCAAAGTTAACCTGTAGTACTTATAAGCGAGCTTCACCCAAACAAGATAGGAGAGATGTATACATTAAAAACAGAGCTCTATAAAAATGAAGCTTATAAGTACAAGTCCTTAAATATGAGAAACATGAACAATTTAGTACTTCTTGTCTGGTGGGCTCAAAATGCTTGAAACAGAGCCCAGACGTCATTTTGCCAATACTGTAGATGGTGAAACTTAGGCAGAACATATAAAAATAATGTGTCTTCTTCTAACAGACCAGTGATGGAGCTGGCCAAATTTTAAGTTTTTCAGACTTCTAATGGCTGAGGTAATGTTGATTTTAAAACAAAAATGTTTCCTGGAGGAATTGGTTTTCTGAGTGGTATTAGTCCTGAGAATCCTGTTTTATATTTTGGTGCTGAACAAAATCTGTGTGCTTGGTGCTTGGAGTGCAAGGTCTTATGGAGTGCTCTGGTGCTGATTCACCCTGTAGTTTTAATTTTCTCCACTCCACTTTCACAGAATATGGCATACAAAGGGTCTCTATTTTTTGCAATCTGTGAATAATATATCAAGGCTTGCAGGAATTCATGCTATTCCTTTGAGCATATCTCCTGCTAAGACTTCTTGTCCATTTTTTGTCATGTCCTTGCTAAGGGGAGTAGATGGTCATAGCATCACTAGAGCATTGTTACAGGTGCATAACTGTGATGTTAAGGAGATCGTGAGCTTGTTATGAGAAACCCCAGAGGAAAATGTGCCCAAGGACATGATTTTGGCTGTTGTCACTGGAAGGTACAGACGAAACAGCAGATGTTCCTCTCATATCATGAGAGAATATGAACAAGAACAGCAAAGACCAGTTAAGGATGAAGATAAGGACCACCGTATCTTCAAAGGACTGTCTGGAACTGGGCAGTGAAACCTACACAAGGCCTCTGAGCCAAAATAGGACCGTATATGGAAGTGAGTTCTGGGATGACATCAAATGGACACAGCAAGAGGACCACCAGGGGTTCTCAAAAGACCACCAGAGACCACCAAAGGGACAGAGGGCGCACGCGCAGGAGGGTGGGGTATATTATAATTAGTTCCGGGAAATAGAATGAATATGTATAATCACTCCTAGAGCTTAATGCATATGTAGATAATAGAGAAATAAAAGTTTAGCTAGTGCACCTTAGGGTGTGCATAATAGGCGGAGCTATTCCCTATGCACCCAGCGCTGCAATAAAGTGAGTGCCTGCTTCTTAATACTACATTGGTGTTAAGAGGTTTATTCACAGTTTTCGGTGACAAGCTCTTCTGCGGATAGATGGGACTCCATGATGAGCTTCCTTGGTGCGGCCAGGTTGAAGTCTGTCCAGCTGGTAGATGGGGCCTTTTGGCGAGCCCTGCTGGAGTCACTGGTGCTCTCACCCTAGCAAGGATTGAGTACTGGAGCATGAGCTCCTTCCCTTTTACTGGTGCTGTTGCAGCAGAGATCTACTGTGGTTGTCGGTATTGCTCAACAAGAATTAGTTGAAAGCTGCCAATTCTCTTCCCCCCCCCCCTCAATTAACCTATCTTTGCTGCCTGGAGAGGAGTGGCGGGGCAGTCTGAGACCTTCTTTCCCAGCCACTTGATTCTGAGGTGCCATTTCTGAATGCAGAGATTTGCAGGGTCCTTGGTCTCCCTCCACCTTTATCCTTCTGTGGCTCTAGGCAGTCTGCCCTTCCTTCAGAATATTCATAGACTTTGATGTCCTTCTTACCAGTCGGTGACCCCAAAGCCAGAGATATGCTTAGAAGAAAATATCTTTTTGAGAGAGCCTCATGTCTATGAGTAGTATCTGATGGAGAGGCAGAAGGTCAAATATTTAAGTTTTGTGTACTCAGCTATCCCAATTATACCAAACTTGAAGACTTTAATTTATCTGAACTTCTATAAATTATTTGTATCAGTTAGACATTCTATTAGTCGTTATTGTAAGACTAGATGACAGTAATAATAATGTTAACTGTATGAATTTAAAATAAAGTAGTCATGATTTTTTTCTGGAAGACTAATAATTCACTCTCATCAAAAAAAAATTGATTATTATCTCTAATTTCAACCTCTGAGGCTGTGATTTTTTTTTTTTTGGTATGAAGACTATGTATTCTTTATAGCAGGTCATTGTTAAATCCTGATCAGATCACACATGACATTTTCCATGACAGTTTAATCAAACACTAGCTCTTAAGTCAGATATGTGAAGTAATTTTGACAATTTATTTTAATTTTTTGTATGTTAATAAATCAAATGACCTTCCAAGATAGTGAGTACTTTAGTCAATATTCCTCTCCCATGTAGACACACATATGTGCACAGATGCACTCAGTCTTTAATAATGTTATACCGCTCCTGTGAATATCATCAGCTTTAAAAAAAAAAAAAAAAAAAAGTGATATTGTAAGCAGCTTTCATTTAACTATTTTCGTTTCTTATATTATTTCTGCTGAGGGTTAATTTAGTTTCTTATGTTCACAAAATAGGAATTGAATCCTGCTCATTTTAAGATGCTAAAATTGAATAATGCTATTGTGCATGTCCTGTGTCATTTAAATAATTAAAGCATTCATACAGATTAATTACATATCAAACAACTTTAATATTCTTACTACTAATGCATTTATACTTATTGACTAATAATTTATAGTTATTCTTTTTAGATCTCAAGTTCACAATTGTGACAATGCAATAATGATAAGCATGTGCCATAAAACTGGGAAAAAATGGATGAATTGAATATCATCACATTCTACAGTGAAGTGAATAATGCTTTGTCACCCACTGAATTTGCTGTTGAGCCATAAATTTTCCCAGAAATTACCAGTTTTATCACTAATAACACATGATGCAGACTAAAAGAAAAAACCATTTATTTAAAGTCCTGTAATTTTTATAGAGATGGTAGGAAGGGTTTTATGTATTTTGTTTGCTAGTTTGTTTGTTTGTTAGTTTTGGTGATCCTTTGGAAGAGGCAAAACTGTTTCCTTAATTTTGTGATCTTGTATCACGTGTTCCTTAGTAAGTTGAACTGCTGCTGCTGAACTTGCATAATCATGGGGTGTTCAGGTTACTATGGTTGACAGGTTGAAATGACAGGGGAGAAATTAATTCCCTCCTTTGCTAGCAGCACAAGTTGCATGAGTGTATTTGCTGGCTGAAAGCATCTCAAACATCACAATTCTCTTTGAAATAAAATTGAATATGTTTTGGAAATTTTATTTTGGCTCCTCTCTGGACAATTGATAAGAAAAATCCCATCAAATTAGTGTTTTGGAGGTAGGTAAGACTTGTAATCTAGATCCTGAACACTGCAGATTATAGATCCACCAGAGTTACAGATTCTCTGAAATTGTCCTGATAGACACAGTAATTTTTCTTACTGTAGTATTTTTTATGAGACTCAAAAAGGAAGTGTTTCTCAAATTCCTCCATGTGAGAAGGAAATTTCTTAGTTTGAATGCTGCCTCTTTGTCACTCTTGGAAAGCTCTTGGGCCAAAGATGGACTTAAAAATAAATTAAAAAATAAGGGGCCTGTGTCAAAGAGAGAGGGTTTTTTCCAGGAGCCATGAGACTCCAATATCCTGATTTAAGGAATGTCATCCACTGCTGTCATAGTTTTTTTTGTTGCAATGCTGTTATGGCCTGCAGCTAAAATGTTGCTAGTCACTTCTGCTTTCTCTTAAAAGAATGTGAAATCCAGATGCCTGAGGCAAAATCTGATGACATACTACCTTGACTGTATGTGATAGCCTGATCCAAGCAGGCTGGATCATTTCTGCAAAAGCGATTTCAAAGAAGAAAATAGTATTTTAAATTAAGTGGTTACTTGTAGAAGTATTTGATTGTCAAAGAAGATTGAACTTTTCCTTGAAAAAAGCAGAAAAGTTTTGAAGTCTTTGATGATTTCTCTTTTCATATTTTTCTAAATCCCAAATCAGGTCATTCAGCTTCTCTTACCTCCTTCTTTGACCTGTAAAACAAAAATCCCTATCGAAAGAAAAACAACACACATACAAAAAAACACTGTGGCACCTCACTTTTTGAATTTAATTTAATGTCTTGTGCCTTAAGCTAATATTCACATCCTGTGGTGCACTGTGGCAACAGACTTGCAGTGCCAAATGACAGCTTTTTTATGAGTAGAAGTGACTGGAAATAAAATAATCTTGATACCTGCAATACAAATTCCTTGAAGCTTTTATAAGATCAGATAGAAGTATTGAGTGATGGGGACTGAGTCAGGGATTATTTGACAGACCTCTCATATCCATAAAACCAGACAGGATTCATCCAAAGGCACCAAGGGAGCTGCTTGATAGCATGGCAAGGTTACTGTCTGTCATCTTGGAAAGTTCAGGGAATTTGGGGAAGGTCACTGATGAGTAGAGAAAGGTGAATGTTCCACCCATCTTCATCAAGAGCAGTCAGCCTCATTGCAGACCCTGGGAAAATCATTCACCAAGTTCTCTTGTATTGTCACGTGAGGAAGAACAGGACTGGGGACAATCACCATGGATTTATCAAGGGTAAATCATGACTGACTAGCCTGATTACCGTCTTGGATAAAATGACAGGATTTGTGGACAAGTATGGTACCTTTCATCTTTGAAGAGACATTGCATTTATAGCAGTGCTAGTGGTTAAAAAAAAGAGCAGCTATGTTCTTACCACGCAAATTATCTGTATCTTGCAAAGGTCCGATGAAATTTAGTAATAAGGACTTCTTTGATGAAAAACCCTGTGTAAGTGTTCAATGTCTTGATTACAATAGTATACTTTTTGTAAGTAAAGGTCTTTTTCTACTTTGAGCTCCTGAGTTACTGTTTGAATGTCTCCAATTCTTCTACTGCATGGGGTTTAATATATGCAAGGAACTGTGTATTTTGTGGTATAAGTTGTGCAAGGTAGTTTGCAAGGGCTGAAACACTACAAGGAATCAGTTTAGCAGAACACCGAATCCCATATCCAGTTCTGTTGTGGATAATGCAGAACCTTTGCCATCAGCTAAACTTTTTAGGAGCTCAGTGACTAACATCATCAGAGCATACAGATCCTAATTTATATATGCATGCAGACAACAGGTATTCAGTTTCTGCTTCAAGCATCTCTGCATCCCTAGGCAATGAAATTAATGTAGTTTTTTGCTATTCTTTTAAAAACAAGACAAATGAATGACCCGATTCAGAACTGAAAGTCCTCTCTTTACTTGTATAAGTGGCTTTATATGTATTCAAGCATGCTCCAGAAGCCGTTGATGATGGCTAGCTCGTTCATTATATTGATTGACAGTAAAACATCAGGAAAAGCATCTATCTGTGACCATTTTGTCAAGAGAAGTACTGTCTGTACCCTGCTGTCTATGCTCATCTTGGCATTTTGGCACAATATCTAAATCACTAATGAATGAAAGGCAATTTTAACGAGCATGGTAGTATTGGCTCTGACAATGCTTTTAAAAAGCAAATAGAGAATCACAGAGCTACAGCTCAAGAATGAGGGCTTTGTCCCAAGATTCTTGTCTGAAAAACTCTTATTTTTTTTCTATCTTTTCTCTGATATCTATTTTTTATTTTAAAATCCCCTGAAAAGCAATGTTGGCTTTTTTTTCTTTTTTTCTTTTTTGTAAGTTTTTAAAATATTTGTGAATCTAGAAACCAGCGTTTCCTTTTTGTTCATATTTTTTTTCCCACAACAGGAAATATAAATCAATTAGGAGCTGTTCTAAAAATCCTAGCATTTCAGGTAGGGATTAAGCAGATAAATATTGTTCAGGAGGATTGGCTGCTTGTAGGACAGCCATTTGGAAAAGCAAGCTTGTCAGTAGAAGGGGTTACAAAATCATTTATGGAGATATACAATTAATAACGTAGACTGGTTTCTCCACTGCTATGAGAAAATGAGGCAAAGCAGTTTCCAAAGGACTATTTCAATGTCGTTGAAATCAAAAATTGCACCATTTCATTGTTAATTAAGAGAAAAATATCATGGCATTTTTTTGTGAAAGTCCTGGTAACCGTATGAAGAGAGGCCTTTATACTGGGCAGTTGAGCAAAGCAGTAATTGTCAATTCAAGTCAAAGCCAGATAAAATTGCAAGTGAATTGCATGGAACTTCAGAATCACAAAAAAAATTTCAGTTTTTTAAAATTCTGTGATATGGTGATGTTTCTATTACATTTTCAGCACATCTTGGTGCACAGTTAGCTGAAGGTGAAATTATAATCTATATACTTCAGAATGAATATTAGTAATGAAGTATTCATACTTCAGTATGAATAATGATCTTTCTTATACAGTACTATGTCATAAATCTGTGGCAATTTGAAAAAGCATTATCAGCCAACAATGCAGAGGAGTACAATGCTGGTGTATATATCTGCATATGTTGCCTTGTCTGGATTTATGAGTCAAATTTTAGAGGGCTAAGTGTGCAACCTCCAGATTTATTTGCACACACTCTTGTTGGATGCATTGTTCATTCCCAAAGAAATGGTAGAATGTAGGTGAAGACAGGTTTGTTCTGTACTTGGCTTTGCGATAAGAAGTGTTCAGAAATGAAAGAGCAAGGTCTGTGGAAATGTAATATTGTTCACAGAATTGTATTTTCAGACGTTGCCACTGAGAGGATTTAAAGTCTTCAGATGAAGGTTGAATTTAATAATAGGCCATACTTTTATGATACTTAATGTATTCATATCCTAACAAACTGGGAAGATGATCTTTTTTTGGAGTCACTTGTGGATTATTTTTGGAGCCACTTTTTATGTCTTCATCATTTTTTGCAGTGCTATATAAAACTCTACCATACATTTATGCAGAACCAATAAAATAGTTTAAGAAGGACATCCCAGATGAAAGATTTGAAAGCCCAGAGTTGAAAAGCGAGGCCCTTAGGTATGCCTCCTACTCAGCCTCCTTGTTTTCCATCTCAGAAAAGATTACCTATCTTTGGCTGATTGTCTAAAGTCCAACTTCTCTCATCCTCCAAAACATTACTGCAGTCTGCTGTACTGTGTCTCTGCTTTCTTCAAGGAGAATAAATAAGCCAAATCCAAATTAATGGCAAGTTTTGGATACTTAGGGCCTCCTGCAGCCATCTGGAAACAAATCTCTCCATTCACATCCAGATCACCTAGACTTTCTGTTTCTGGCTGTTTTCTCTAGTTCTGTCAGTGGCCACCAGTCCAAACTGCTCAGTGAAGATATTCTATATTTTTATTTTCAGTTTTTCCTCTTCATTGGGTTTAATTATCTACTTTTATCTCCACAATCCTCTTTTATAATGCTTTGAGCAAACATGAGTATGCAGAAACCAAGACCAGATATAAACTTCTACTCTAAAATTTTGTAATGAAGTTACAGCACAACACAAGAGGAAAAGGCCACAAACTGAAGCATCAAAAGTTCCACAGGAACTTAAGGAAAAATTTCTTGACAGTGAGGGTGACAGAGCCCTGGAACAGGCTGCCCAGAGAGGTTGTGGAGTCTCCGCTGGAGATCTTCAAAACTTACTTGGATGCAGTCCTTTGCCGCGTGCTCTAGGTGGCCCTGCGTGTGCAGTGGGGTTGGACTAGATGACCTCTAGAGGTCCCTTCCAACCTTAGGCATTCTGTGATTTTATTCCCTCCTACTTCAGGTCACTGCTTCATTGCCTTCAGTCTTTGGAGTACTTTGAATCTTATTCTCAACTTCAGTTTGAGCCTAATTCCACCAGTGACTCTCAAGAGTGATAAATGAACTTTATTAGTATCTGGATTCCTTACATGTTTTGGAAAATGATGTGTAATGTAAGATTCATAGGCAAAGAGAAAGTTTGGGCAGATTCACACAATTTTTGGCATATAAACTTAGACCCTAGGGTAGTAAAGTAGACTTCCTACAGAGTTACTCATGAGAGGTGCTCTGATTGAAGTGCTCTGAATCTCTGTAAGGAGACTCCTCATTCTCTTCCCTTATGACACTGCCAGTGTAGGTTCTTGATTTAGACGTGTGCTTTGAATCCTGCAGTTTCCACAATGGTTGGAATAGTTTCAGTAGAGAGAAAAAAATGGAACCCTTTTATAAAGCTCAGAATAAAATGAAATGATAGCATCTAAAACATCAGTTTCATCTTACTTGGTGTTTCACATACAAAGATGCTTTGGTCAAGATAACATACACTACCTGCTAGTGCAAAATAAAAGCCTGATCACTTAGCATATGAACAGAAATGTCTGTACCTTTTTGCTTGTAAAGGAAAGATAGTTGTAGAGAATATCAAAGACAGTATCTAAAAGAAAAGAAGAAAAATATATACTTCTATATGCATAAATAAAGACTATAATTTGAGAGAGGCAGAGGGAGAAATGCAAATAAATGGGAGAAAAATTGGAAAGTGTGGTGAACATAACATGAAAGTGTCGCAAAGAATATCAAAGCAACACGAAGATGGAAAGTGAACAATACTCTGTGGCTTGCTAAAGAGTTATTCCAAGAAGGGAACTACATGAGTTGGGCAGGGAAGATAAAAATAACTGCTGAAGCCATTTAGGTCTGGGTGGGTTAGAAGGGATGCAGCAAATCCTATAGTACTGCATCTTGAGCTAGCCTCCTTGAGGAACAAAGATGGCTTGTGTGCTCTTACAACTAAGAAAATGGTAGACGAAGCCATTGGAAGAAAGGCAACTTGCTGTCATCTCAAATGCATTCAAAATAGTTACAGTGGGCTCTTCAAGTGTATTCTTTATTGCAATTTTAGCAAGTATAGGATGGCTGCCTCCACTGTCAAGCTGGGAAAGCTGTTAGCTCCAATGATTACCTCAGTCACATCATGTCATCTGTAAGGCAGTAGGGTGGTAAGGATGGAAAGGAACAAGTTGTTTGGCATCATGCAGGGTTGGTCCAGCTCTGGGAAGGCATGAGTCAGACAACAGCCCATCCCTGGAAAAGATGCAGAGTAGAATGGGTGGTATGCACCAGTGTCCTCCTCTAGCAATGAACCTCTGCTATGGTTTTGTTGGTTTTATCAGCATATTTGTGATATGTGACCCTTCTAGGCTGCTTCTTGTACTGCTAAAGTCAGTTGAGAAAAAAATATTTTAGTTTATTTTCTTTCTTGTGTTTATTTCAAAGAAACTGGAAATATGGAGGAAGTTATGAAGGGAACAAAAAAATGTAAACTCATATATGTGTTATTTTGAAAGACTCTGCAGGCAGTTGGCATAAAAATGATGTCTATTTATTTATTCTAACAGCTCTTTCTACTTAAAAAAAAAGATTTGAATACAAAAAAAAATCAGGATTTAAGCTCTTTGTAAAACATGGGTCCACTGAGGAATCTTCCAGAAGTATCCATGAGGAGCCTTAACTGTTTGCATAAACTGAAAAATTACACAGATTTGCTTGGTGCAAGAATAGGTACTAGACTTCTTTATGGATGAGATGTTCAATGTGACTCTATTCACCAATATGTATTGCTCTGATATTAATAAGAATCACACAATTAAAACTCAGGAGAAAGTGAAGCCGTTTAACAAATCCATGTATTTCTGCTCCCTCAGATATGCCTTAGGTAACAACTAAATTGTTTGCTTCCAGTAATGATTGCAGACGGTTCTTTAGCTTGGATGATTGGACGTTACTCTGCTATGTAATTTGGCTTAAATCTTATGAAGTGTTATCCTCAAACTAACCTTTACCATAAACCTATGTATTGTCTATAGGCATTATTATATTCTCTTAGTATTTACTGAATCCTTGTAGTTCAAATTAAGCCAACGGTATGTTTTATAGCCCGGGACAATAGTAGTGTGCCCCTTGAAAAAGAGGTCTTCCACTTCCTGATTATTGGCGAGAGGAAAGCCTAGGATTTTATTGTTCTAACCCTGGGTTTTCAGAGTCTCTATCCAAAAATGAATTTAGTAAAGTTATAGAATGTAATCAGAAATTCAGAAACTGACTTTTGAAATAAGAAAGACAACTCGTATCAATTGGTCATATACAAATCGACTTCCAGATATATCAAATATTAAATGCAAGCCTCTGACTTCAGACTTGTATTTAAGTGGCAAATACAATTGACACTGACATCTGTTCCTCTGTGTATTCTTTAGCTTTCATTAATTTTAATTACATTTATCATACTTTATGAACAGTTTAAATAAATGCTGAGCAATGAATATAACAAATTATTAACGTCACTGTCATAATTCAAAGACATCTGGAAACGTGCATACATTTGTTCTTTTAATTTTCATGCTCTATTGTCAAAATGTAGATTATGCTAAGTGTTCTTTTGGGAATTATTAATTAGTCCAAATTCCATCAGTAATATTGAAGTTGTAGGAGTACTTTGGGATGATTGCATTATACTGAAAGCATACTGGATCACAGAGAATGAGAGAAAAAAAGTGTGATTGTTGTCTTAGCTCAAAATACTGAGCAACAGAATATCTGATTTCTAATCATGGCTCTTGACCTGCAATCACTGTAACATATTTTGTAATGATCGCTTTTTCTACTTCTGCATCTGTCAAATGAGAAAATATCTAACTCTGAGGGGTAATGTGGTACTTTAATATTTGCTATTTTACAAAGTATTGACACCACACTCGTCCATGTAGAGGAGAAAATTGACAAAATATACATGAAAACACGGAAACTGATATGTGAAGGGAAGAGAGATCTCAATCCTTAAATGTTTTTAACCCATGAAAATACAAGTTGGCAAAGCAGTTTTGATATCTTAATCATAAGAAAATCTCTGGTTTTAAATTTCTATATATGGTCTTCACAATGCAGATGTATGTATTTAAGTACCAAAATCAATGGAACTCCTAACACTGAAGTGGGATTTGTGAGTGCTTGGGAACTGTGATGTCTCTTTTCTGTGTAGATGTTTAACTACAGCATTATTGGACTTGATCCTTACATTTGAAAAATTTAGGTTCTTCCTAGGTAACATCCTAAAGAAAATTTTAATAATTTCATTGACATAGTTTTTATTGGCTTTACCTGGTATATTTACCCTATCATATCTTAAAAGGTAAGTAACTTGATTTTATAGTAATAGCAGGGCAGAGAATTACTATGGTATCTTTATGTTGCCCTGTAAACGAAAAATCATGAAAAATCTTACAACTTCTTATAACTTACAACAACATGAAAATTTTTACAACTTGATTTTTTCAGCCTATCATCTGAGTCCCTTGTTATAATTTTTAATGTATCTACATTCTGAACTATGTTGTGTGTAGGGACCAAAGAAACAAAGTACTAGTAGTAAGTAATTTTTCTAGAAAATATTTCTGGAAGTTTCTTGCTTTATTTTTGTTTGTTTGTTTGGGTTTTTTTTTTTTTTTTTATTGATTCTGTCTACAAATCAAATTTTGGAAAAACCTAGGAAAACATTGTAGTAATATTCTCATTTCTCTTTTACTTTGGAGGTACTTATTTCCATGTCTTCCTGGTCTTGGAGAGTCATTCAATGCGAAAGGAATACTTTATTCTGTGTATGTACTTCAGAGAATGGATGGGTTGTTAATAAAATACCATTTCACTGCCAAAATAATGGTAATTTATTATCATATACAATTAAAAAAAAGAATGTAACCTGTAATTGAGTTGATCTAGCATAACTTTCATGCGATAACAGTCATATCCAGATTGTTAAGAAATATATAAACATTTGACTAAATGGAGGTGCAGTTTAGTGATTCATTGAAGTTTGTAAAGGATTTGGGTATTTTACAAGATGAAGGAAGCCATGATAGATATGAGAGCATTATTATTCATCCTTGCCTATAATCCTCAGCATATGATAATCTTGATGATGAACATGTCTTGTTCAAGGTAGGTATGTTTTTGTTGTATCCCCCCAAACCCTCCTGACTACACCTGAAAAATGCAAAATAATGTTCAGCTTAAAACATGCATGCTTGTTTGTTTATAAGCAGGTGAACATTTTAAGAACTCTGTAATATTGTGCATAATATCCATAATCAAAATGTAGCCATAGTAACTGCTGCTAGTATATCCTTTCATTTCACTATTTTTCCTATTTGGTGGTTCCTGAATTTGACTTCAGTGGAAGTCCTGTATTTGTTATGCAGTTTGAATATCTGGCCATATATATTTTTGTTCTTAGTCCATATTTACATCTCCCGAACTACAAGAGTACTGTATTTCCATATTTTTTGCTTAAGTAAGTGCATTATATACTAGGTGATAGTTTACTGTAGTTAGCTGACCTGCTTTGGATATAACTGCAAGTTAGACAATATGTAGAATTCTTTGGAGTTAAAGAAAAGTGGGAGCACTATTTTTTTCCAGGAAAAAATACATAATATGAAAAGAGGAGGAAGCAGCTAAAAGAAGCAATCTCTGTTGCATTGTGTATTTCTATTCCATGTTAATACCTGGCTATGTAGAGTCTATTTTTCATGTTTTCAATTCTGTGTAGTGCCAGATCGCTCTCTAGAAGTTTATATCATTTCTTCTCTCTACTCTGTTTTCTATTTGTTTGTTTATTTGCCCATTGCTGCTGTTGCCACCCACCGGATTTCAAGATGAGATTGCTTTTTATCCTCAGAACTAGTCTCAGCAGATTAATCCATACACAAGAACATTTTGTGAAGCTTCTGAGAAAGCGAAATCTCAGGGTTTCTGAGGTGGGGTTTGGATGAATGCACATGTCTGCTGCTGTTGTTCCAGCAACTGTTACTGTGGCATATAAAGAAGATTTTTCCCATTAGGGTTTCAGTAAGAAAAGGGCACAAGCTTCCCTTTTAACTGACACAGTAAAGTGTGTCTATTGAGAGGTGCAGCACAATATACATTTGCAAAAGATTTGTATTAATAAGATTCATCAGGCTTTGAATTTGAATGTAGGCTCTACTCATTGTAAATAGGAGAGAACAATATCACTTTGCCACATGAACTGCAAGAGGTATAGAAATCATTATACGTATTGTGCTTGAAAGAGAAAAGAAAGAGTGAATGAGAGAGAGAAGGAAAAGAACAACTACCAATGAGAAGGGTGTTTCAACATATATTCTTACTTGATGTTACAACTCTCCCTTCTATATTATGGGCTTTCTAGCTTTTTTTTTTCTCTCCAGTTTGAAATATGATATTTAGGTAATACGATTTTTTGTTGCTGTTCAGAAAAATATTGTATAGGGGATATTAACTGTTGCTGACAAAATTTCCAGATAACATGGATCTCCATAGGGTCAATCCTAACTGGCAAGCTGAGCTACCTAAGTAGTCCCAGCTGCTTAAACCAAGGCTGAGAAAGGTCATCCCGCTGATGTTAGAGGGGAAATATGCAGGAATTGGGGTAAGTTATTTTTAAAATTTAAAGCCATTATTAGCTACAATCCCTTGTAAGCTGATGGGGCAAGAACAGTTTTAAATGCAACTTCTTTAATTATTTTATACCTTCTGTATAGCCTGATATGATGTGTTTTCTCAGTCTTTGGTATATATATTTACATTCCTCTGACAAAAAAGGCTTTAAAATAATTGCAAGTTTTTTTTTTTTCTAAATCTCTTGTGAGATCTCATCATCTACTACTGAATTTCTTTTGCTTACTGCAATTTTACTTAAATAAATTTACAGATTCTTTTTTTCCCTTACAGTATATATATATTTAAAGATCTGGTACAAAGTAAGTGTGATTTTTACTGCTGGACTTGAGAGGGTTTTTAGTGAGGCTGTACATGTAATCAGACTGCTATAGATTTATTCTCATATGAATTTCCTGTACCTACACTTCTATAAATTAAGATGAAGGTCACACCCAAACTCTTGAACAGAATCAGAAGTTAAAAACTTATAATTGATTGAGTTTGATTTTTCAGAAATAAATGAAATCAGTTTCAGAGATTTAAGAGCTTTAATGCATATACAGATTACTAGAAGTTTACAATTTACCGGGCATTGGCTGCTCTATAGTAAGTACCTGAATGGACATTTTTGCCCAGCAGCATTTGCAAAACATCTGAGGAAATCTATTGCTCTTTTGCTAAGAGGTAAAGCTATGTCAAAATACCCTGTATTTCCTGCACTAGCCATAGAGCAAGCCGATGCCCAAGGTCCTGCACCTGCGGAGGAATAACCCCAGACACCAGTACAGATTAGGGGTTGACCTGCTGGAAAGCAGCTCTGCAGAGAGGGGTTTGGTCCTGGCTGACAAGTTAACCATGAGGCAGCAGTGCGGCCTTGTGGTCGAGAAGGCCAGTGGGATCCTGGCCTGCATCACGAGGAGCGTTGCCAGCAGGTCAAGAGAGGAGATCCTGCCCCTCTGCTTAGCCCTGGTGAGGCTGCACCTCACCAGGGTGAGGTGCAGTTCTGGGCTCCCCAGTACAAGAGGGATGTGGAACTTCTAGAAAGGGTCCCGTGTAGAGCAATGAAGATTATTAAGGGACTAGGGCATCTATCATATGAGGAAAGACTAAGCGAGCTGGGTCTGTTTAACCTGGAGAAGAAAAGACTGAGAGGAGATCTGGTTAATATGTATAAGCATCTGGGGGGAGAATGTAGGGAGGGCCAAACTTCTCCTTGGTGGCCAGTTACAGGACAAGGGGTAATGGGTACAAGTTGAAACACAGGAAGTTCCACCTCCATGTGAGGAAGAACCTCTTGACAGTGAGGGTGACAGAGCCCTGGCACAGGCTGCCCAGAGAGGTTGTGGAGTCTCCTTCTCCGGAGATCTTCCAAACCCGCCTGGATGCCACCCTGTGCCACGTGCTGTGGGTGTCCCTGCTGGAGCAGGGGGGTTGGACTAGATGATCTCTAGAGGTCCCTTCCAACCTCAACCATTTTGTGATTCTGTGAGAATTTCTAGAGTTTACCTGTAGCTACACTTTTTAAATATTTTTCTTAGGGATTATCTACATGAGATCATTAAGAAAAGTTGGTTTCAGTATTTCTTAAGTTATATTGTTAAATTTCTGAACAGACATTTTTATTCAGTGATAAAAATGACATAATAGTTTATCTGGAGAGTGGTCTTCATGAGGATTTTCAATGAAATATATTGAAAATATTTTTTGCTGCATTAATTAATTCATATTATATTCCTGTAGATTTCTGTATTCCTGTAGAAAATATCTGTAGATATTTTCAATGAGAGATTTCAATACAGTGCCTCCTAAGTTATTTTAAAAATGACAGATAGAAATAAAATTCAGGCTGCTTTAGTACTTAGAGTTTTCATACATGCATGCATAAAAGTAAGATAACTTCATATACTTTAAATAATCTATATTCATTTTATTAAATTTCTATTTTCAGGTGTTTACTTTCAATCTACTTCCACAGCGAAGTCACTAAAAACTAATGTTGCATTAGTTACATTAGTTATGTGCAACTATGCAACTATGTAACTATATAATTATGTAGCTATAATTATGTAACCCTAATGCAACTAGTTATTTTTTCTTAATTTGGAATAGCTTTCCTGCATTATTCAGTGCAGACAAATTCTCTGTCTGTGGCTGAGGCAATTTTCACAGGCAAAAGTGTTTGTACCATCAATAGTCCACCATTTACATCACAACAGCTTTTCCTCAAGACACTGCAGTAAGTAACAAATTAAGTAACAAATTTGTCTTCAAGTGCTACTTCCAAGTACCTGAATGACTCTCTAAATTTGGAGCCACTGTCCTTATTGAAAATTCAGTGACACACTCCCTATTAATATAAATACAGCTTTCTATCAGAAAAATCTGTCCCTTCCCAGAATATGAAACTTCTCAGGGTTCTGGAGAAACAGCGTATGCCTCAGTGGAAACCTATTGGATACCTGTTCCACCTGACATTGCCCAAGGCAGTGTACTTAAATTTGGAAACACAAATATAAAATCTTGAATACTAAAGCAGTGTGGTTATACTAAGCAAATTTTGCAACCAGACGCGTATAGATACAGAATACATTTCCACCCATGATTGATGACCTCACAGCAATCATTCATAGCTGGGCTATGCTCCGTCACTCACAAGTTATATATAAGGTCATAAGTAATGACTAAAAATGAATAATGCATTTGCAATCACATAATTCAATATCCTTTGTCCTGAGCACACATCTCCTTGAAAATAGATCTCCCGATAAGGTTAGGACCTTATGAAAGATATACAGTATTCATAAATGATTAATGGATATTTATACAATTACAGTTTTCATAATAATTCTGGATTTTAGTTAGTAATGTTCATTTACTTGTTATATTCATGTTGCGGCACTTGCAGAGAGCACGGAGTCTAAAGGAAGTCCTTCACTGAATTCCCCAATATCCAGACTTTGGCACTTGATTGCTTAGCTGAACAGGATGGATGTAGGATTGGAGATGCTAAGGAATCCATTTATATCTCTATGCATATATTGAAAAGTAGCAGATCTATTGCTTCCAAGAAACTCCATCTGCCTGACTATGAAAAATTTAAAAAAAAAGGCAGCCCTTTGTGGTTCTTTTCCCATCAGTCATGCCCATTGATCTCTCAAAAAAGCCAGATGCAGGAATGCAGAGGGTCTTCAAGAGCAAAATGTCCTTGGTGGCTGCAGAGCCAGTTCCAATGGGTTTCTCCGAGGATGGCAGAGAACAAGAGAAACTGCTTGCCAGGGAAGGTAGATGTAGTTTGTGCATGGCTTGAAAGTTGGATAATCATATGCTTGGGAGAGATTTCTCTTGTTTCATCTCTGACCTTATGTTCTCTGTTCCCAAAGGCTGCAATATAACAACATTTCCTTCTTTCAGTTTGATTTACATTTAGTGAGCTGACACAGCACCAATTTTGCTCTCTTTCCGCTATAGTTAAAAAGCTCAACTGAAGAGTTCAGGATGACTAACAGCCTCTTAGCGAGTTTATTGTGCACCACCTCAAAACAGTCTCTCCAGCCTACCAGCAAGTACAAGAAGTGGACGTTAAGGACAAAAGAGTCATTTGTAATCTTTACCTACCTACTAGTAATGAACACTTGTTATTATGCAGTATAAAACCAGACTCCAGCTTGTTTTGAGTGGGGTTCGGTGGGGGAGGAAGGGAGGATTGGCATAAACCTGATTCTGAGCAATATAATCAGCCTGAAAAATGTTATCTTATTTCCTTTCAGAAGGTTTGTCACTATCTTAAAAAGAATTTGTACAGGGCCAACAGACTTATTAAAATTCATAAGGTTTTAACTTACCTGGCTATGTCACTAGCTGTCAGACTGTTTTTTATCTGTCTCCATTTCTACAATCTCATTCTCACATGAAAATGGGTTAGTTTTGAATGTGGTAAATAGAAAAATTTTGTCATTTTGATTTCTCTGTCCTCTGCTTATCTTATTCTTTGTCAGTCACATTATCGGTGTTACGCATCTGAAGCCCTTCAGTTCTTTTCTTTTGTTCCACTTATCGTTTTATATATGTATAAATATACATACACACACACACACACACACACACACACATACACATATACTCCTCCCACACATACCCATAAACACATGCATATAAAATTTGGAGATGCAGCACTGACAAGCCCCATACTTTAGCACGTAGTGATAAACAGATGTGGCACTGAATATGTCATAGCTCCTTCTATTGAAATAGCTCTCTGGCTTCAATACCAAGTTAAAATAAATTTTGCATTTTTGTTTTCTCCAGTCTCATTATCTGTGCAAGGCACTTGAAATATGAAATATTTTTGTTTCTTAGTCATGGGAACTCCTTCCCTGTGGCCTCCCCCCTCCCGCTCCATCCTCCCATAATGACATATTTTGCTGTTGTGGTTGTTTTTTAAAACTGCTTTTCTGAACTCGTTTGAAAGGAATGTAGTTAGAAAAAAACCTCTTCACCATGGATTGACTCAACACTGCTAAGGTCAATATGAGCCTTCCCGAGAGCTCAGTGACTTTGAATTTGGTCTCAGCATCCTGATAGTTCTTGCTGAAGCCAGTGGAAAATTTGCCATTGACATTGATAAGAACACAGTTTAAAAATAATTATTTGGGTTAGACTATTTTTGCACACTCCTCTCTCAATATTATCACAAGCTATGTCTAATGCTGGTGGTTCATTTTGAGTAGTAGAAAGGACAGGTGTAGCATTAAAAAGAAGCAGGGAAATATCTGCTTTGAAAGCAGTCCTGCATTACTGAGAGGCCAAGATAGTGCTGTGAGAGGTAAGATTTGTGCCTTTCTACATATATAAGATAAAGCTACCTGCAATTTGTTTGTAAAACCTTGCTTGCTGAATTTTGGAATATTGTATTTTATTCTCTTTATTCTCTCTGCCCTGGCAGAAGTCTTGCTTCTTACACTGATGGTGTCAGCAGACTCATTCCCTGCTGACTACATTTCAGTATCATTTACCAGTGCTGCAGATGTTTTGTTGCCTAGGTAACATATTCCATTAATTTCCACTTTTGTTCTAAAAAAAAAGAGAGGCTCTCTTGACTATATATTGGTGTCCCTGGACAGAGATTGAGCTTGTTGTTTGCTTAATTAAAGGGACCAAAAGTCACCTGTTGTCTTGTGGAGAAACTGCAGGCTTTGCTTTTAAGAGAGTTCATCAAAATCAGCAAAACACTGATAATAAAGGCTTCTTTCTTAGAATTTAAACATACTAATGGAATAAAATATTGCTTAAAACAGAGAAACTTAAATCTACTGTATGAAAGTAAATTTCTGCTGTGAAAGTTAATCTTTCCCAGGACCACAGTGTTCGGGCAGGATGATTTCTGTTCCCTGTACTTGCTTTGTAGCCCAGCATGTTGACTGCTTCCCTGTGCTTAACCAGCCCTCATTGTCCTCAGGCAGGGCCACAGTGGAGAACCCCATTTTTACACCTGCTTGGTAAAACGTGCACAGGTACACAGATATACACATCAGGTATGTTTATGGCAGTGGGTTCCTGCCTGCTACTTGCAATCCCATTTTTATAGCCAGAATTTTTGTGGACTTCAAAATGCAATCTGTGTTTTAATAGCAGTAATATATGTCCTTGAATTGCTAGAGAAAAATTGCCACTCACCTACTTGGCCATGTATACGGTAGCACTTTTCTCAGAGCTGTAAGCAATGGACTGTGAAATGGTGAGAAAATGGCTAAAAAATCCTAATCGAAACAGAGTCCGAAAAATATACCCTTCTAATACTACATTGTTTTAGGATTTACTAAGAAAACTGGTTCTGTTTCTGAATCAATGTCACACGCTGACTCTTATATTAGTCCACCGCCCGTTTTTCACTGCACTCAAAGCTAGAAAAGGTGCAGCAAATACCATCCATAGCAAATAGAGAAGCTCGGGAAGATGCTTTCCTCTGCTGCTAAGTGTTGGAGATAGATATAAAAATGAAGTCTCATTCACAAGAAAGAGAGGGAAAGCAAATATAAAAAGAGTTCAAGTCAAAGCTAGGACAAAAATAATGAAATGAATGTACAATTAAGCTTAAAGAAGTTTCATGGCATTTTGTGAAGGCTTCATTTCATTATTGACCTTTATTTAATAAAGTGAAAGAACAAAGCATATTGAACAAAAGATATTTTTGACCTGTCTCTTCCATTTTATTAATACTCAGAATGAGCTGTGTGACAATCTCAGAAATAATTTCTCTGAAAAGTTTTCAAAATGAGAAATACAGCTTCTTTTAATATAGACTCCTGGTTATTTTTCTCTTTGGAAACCTCTGTTTCAAATTCCTAGCTTGTCTATGAGAGAGGGAACATGTTATATATCTATCTGCTTCCAAACTCTATCTTCTATTCTGTCTTTGTACCACAGCTGTACAATATATAGCTATGTATGAGATTTTGGCAGAAAGCAAATATTTGATAGAAACAATATTAAGGACTCGACTGTGCCCTCATAATGCGAGATGGGCGCTTTTTTTTTTTTCTGTTGTACTCTTGAAGGTAAGCTCTTTATTGTGCTGTTTGCCATATGCTGTAACTGTACCTTTTGCTTCAGCTTTTGTAACAGATTTTGTTATCGGAGTAAAAGAAAGATTTCAAATTTTGTTATCTGTAAAAGATTTTTCCCGTTCTTAAACCTATATCCAAGGCTTCCATCATCTCATAATATTTGAATAACTTTTTGTGTAGGTATGCTGTTTAAATAATATGTTCCAATACTCTTAAATGAAAGCAAATAGATAATGTCACACACTCATCAGTCACAAGCAGCTCTGCAGTAATGAATTAATTTGCATGCACAATGAGGAGAGTGTAACTGGAGTTGCCTTCTATTTTCCTGTTTCTGAAGATTTTCCCTAACCATGGAAAAGATAGATAAATCAATAATTTTAGAATAAAGAAAAATACTGTGGCATATTGTCCTTGTTATTGTTATTATCCTTTAAATAACCACTTTTATTACATATTACTTCACACTTTTTATTGCCATATACTAGTTTCATATTAATTTGGACATAATCTGAAATTTGAAAGGGCAATTCTATTTGTAGCAAGAAGCCTTTGGACTTTTAAATAAGAACAGTAAAAAATTAGTACTACATTATGAGGCTAATAAAGCAAAGCTGGAACACTATACTATTGTATTTTAAATTATATTTTTCTCTCTCCTGGTGCATTTATTAGTTGTAAATTAGGTAAAAGAGAGGCTAAAAGTATTCTGACATGAATGCTGTCTAGGCTTTATGCTTTTTTTTTGTTCTTCTTGGTCATTTTGATTGTCAGACCTGCTCAGTACTTTTTGAAAATAAAATCTTTTATCAACACTAAACTAGCCCAATAGTGAGGCGCACAAAGCCCTTTGTTTTGAAAACATGGGGCACTATATTAGCATTTCGTTCCTCGTTTTGCTCTGAAGATCTTCACTAAGGAGTGCTTATGCTGCTGTAA
Source organism: Crypturellus undulatus (assembly GCA_013389825.1). Classification (NCBI taxonomy): domain Eukaryota; kingdom Metazoa; phylum Chordata; class Aves; order Tinamiformes; family Tinamidae; genus Crypturellus; species Crypturellus undulatus. Next base: position 10,624 of record VWPW01024624.1, on the reverse strand, counting down.
AATGGTCAGGCCTATTCCTATCTACTAAAAGTGGGATCTATTCCCATGTGAACTACTTGGGCACTTTCATCATCAGCGGTAGGGAGAACAGGGCTACTTAGTGATGTTGGGGAGGTGCTTGTTGCAGATCCTGGCAAGCCTGCTGGTGTTTCTCACTGAAATTGGGCAGCTGATGCCGTGCACCTCAGTCCAGAGCTGCTATTGAGGGGAATTAGCCTGTCATCATGGTTCAGTCCTTACAAACTGCTAATGGATTTTTCTGTATGTGTTATCTCAGACTCCAGCACTGCTGCTTTTCTATGAATATCCTTCTGGAAAGCCAGGTGGTTATAACTAATAGCTCCACATCATGTGTATGACTGGGAAGAAAATTCATCTCTGATTTTCTTTGGCTTTGTTCTTCTGTTATTCCAGGGTGGCACAGGTCCCAGATCCTCATTGTCACAACCATTTCCTTCATTAATTCTTCTTTTTTTGCGTGTGAGGGCATGTGAGGGCAATGTTCGTTTTATGTTTTTCAGCTCATAGCTCTGTATCAGGTAGCGCAAAGATGCGTTTAATCAAGTATCCTGTGCTAGCAGACAGTAGTGGATGCCTAGGGAGGAGCATGCAAGTAGGGCATGGACAGCTCTTTCCCATTGCCATGGCAGCCTTCAGTTGATGTTCTAAATAAAGAGCATTGAAGATGACCAGGTGGAGGATTCATTACCATTAGATTTTCCCAGGCAGTGATTAAACGAGGATTAAGCAGATGGACAGCTTCACTCAGGCATCCAAACCAATAACTGAAATGAATTCTCTTCAGGCCTTAATAAACAGCAAAATTGTAAGGGAAGATCAGAGACCTAGACTGAAAAGTTAGTTCTTGTGCTTATGTAGTTGGAAAAGCGTTAGGCAGCTTGGCTGTTCCAGGATTAAATCCTGTGTTCTTACTTAAAACATAGGAGAGCTGTAACATTTATTTAAAGATGAGGAAACCTAGTTCCTAAACAGGGACTATCTGATGCTCGTGTATTCATGAGTTGCAGGGCTGTGTTAGGCACATATGGATTTTTCTGGGCAGTGAGTTAGGTGAGTTTTAGATATAAGGTTTTATGAAAAATGACAATACTTTTATAGTTGTTAAATTATTAATCCCTCTACTATTTATGGTAATATTTTTACCATAATTAACCTACTTAATATTAATGAGGCTGTTACATGTGAGATGAAAGCTCTATTAATTTCGTAGTTAAAAAACGATTCCATTTTTATGCTGCTGCATCAGAATACGGTCACTACATTGTCAAAAGAATGACAGACACAGAGAATGCTATTTCAGCAGGGAGGGGGAAAACATGTCTCCTTTTCAAAACTTTGAGTTTGGCTGATGCCAAGCACTGCACCACCAGTGGAATTGTGTCAGATTATAGTCTGCTAAAATGTGTTGTTTTCGGTGGCAAAATTCTAACAAACAGGATGATGTTTCTTTTCATTATTTTTACACTTCTCTGCCCTTTTGTCCACTATCTTACTTCTCCTCTCGGGGGGTCTTTAACCTGTGAAAGCAATAGCCATGTTCTCTTTATAATAATGTCTCACATTACATGACTGAGCACGTTACTCAGTAGGACCTGGGGCTATCATCAGACCTTGATTTTTTTTCAGTAGAAATCCCTAGTGCTGTGGATGGGGATTTCTACAGAAAGATTGATTGCTTGATCGGATTCAGAGCTGCGCACCTCACAGTTATTGCATGCCAGTGCAAAGGAACACTGATCCTTCCTTCCTTCTTTCCTCCCTTTCTCTCTTCCTCCCTTCCTTCTTCCCTTCTTTCCCTCCTTCCTTTCCTCCTTCCTTCCCTTCTTCCTTCCATCCTTCCTTCCCTCCTTCCCTCCTTTTTCTTTTTTTTTTTTTTTTAAACTCTATCTTGATAAAAAATGTGGGAAATTAAGGATACTTTCAGCACATTTCCAAAAATAATTGATAGGCCAGACTCGCTACAAAATAAGATGACTAATGTTAGGAGTAAGCGAGTTCTGTATTCCTAACATAAGAACAAGATGAAGAAGCACCAGTAATACTCCTCCAAAAAGCAAGCCCTGCGGTCCCTCCACTCCGAGATCCATCCTCCATGATTTCTGCTAAGCGCTCTGTTAATAGATGTCCTCTTTATTCTTGCCCCATAGGTAAGTTTTCACTCTCCATCTCCATCCAATTTCCCTTGCTGTTCAGGGTTTCAACCTATGTCCACTGTAATGAAATTTTGCTGAATTTCTCCTGAAAGCCTACAAAGATATATCATCTACTTCTCTTGTTTTACAGGAATAGCCTTTTCTCCAGGCTCCAGGCCAGAGCATGACTTAGCTACCAGGCTCTTTGGTGAGGTATGCTGCTCCAGTTATCCTTCATTGGTCTGTGTCAAAAAGTAAGTGTTGCATTTTGGAATTTAAATCTTTTTAAAACCTCAGCTCAGGAAAGTTATGTTGAAGAGCAATGCCGCTACATAAAGGTTTTTCTTCTTGCTTAGGTTAATCAGAAAGAGAGAGGAGGATGTTTTTATATAAAATTACTCATTGTTGGTAGGTAGTCGTACAGAGGTGGTTTATTCTTATCGGTTGTAAAATATGCTTGTAATAACTTCTAGAATATTAATTTTTCCATCTCATTAACTCTAAATGAAAAACATATTTAAGACTCTCCATTTAATGTCTCATCAATCTAATATATTCTTTCTATGTCTATTCCAGTACGAAAATTATGATTGTTTGGGTTTATTTTTCCCAAGTATACACACAATCTCATATACACTTACATTGAAAATGTGAGCTGTCTTATGAATGCTTAAACAGTTTGGAGATTCTTTAAAGGAAATGCAGGCATACAACCACAGGAATAATATTATTTACCTGCATTTTATACAAAAAGCTTGTATAGACACAAAAAAATATGTATCAAGTCTGTGAGGAGCTTGACATATTGTGAGCCTCAACAGGTTAAGAAAAATAAGTGACAAGAATTATTATTTCAAGAAAAAGTGAATCCCTATTTGAAGGACGAAGATGAATTTTAAAAAAATCTTTTGACAATTTATTTTTATTTATAAAAGTTTATTATTTATTTATAAATTTTTATTTATTAAGTTTTATTAAGCTTTATTTATAAACCAAAGCAAAGGCATGGCAGGTTATCTAGGATTTGTAAGGAACTGACTTGGTCATCAGCAACAAAATATTTTCTTATGCTGGAATTTGAACACTGAATTTCTATTTAAGTCTTATGAACATATATTTGCTAATTCAGGAAAAAAAAATCAAACAAATAAACAACAACAACAACAGCAACAAAACTTATCTGGAAGTGGTACTCACTGACTAAATAAAAACAAAAGAATCAAACCAAACAAACTCCTTCAGTGGGACTATTACACCAGGAAAAGTTCATCTCAGATACGGCTGTGTCTTAAGTGCAAATTTCTTTAAAAGAAAAAAATAAAATCTTGTTTTGCTATGATACCTAAGTAGGACTTGAAAAGAATTGAATCATTCCAATCAGTTCCTATCCCCCAAAATCACCACAGAGGTGACAAGCTCGGCATAAGCTAGTATTTTTGCTGCAAAGGGCTCAGTACTGTCACCAGGCCAGGTTCTTGGTCAACCCTGAACTGCTGAAAAGAATGAATTGCGGAAGAATTCAGCACGTGGTAGAAGATGACCTAGGGTTTTCATATCCCGTTTTTGCCTAGTGAAATTTCTCCGAAGCTCTCGATCTGCTCTGTTCTCTTTACTCCTAAATGCATGTTCTAAAGCATATTCACCTCTCCTGGCTCACTTCAGTGGCCCAATTCTTCAGGCTGTGCATGGGTAAGTGGAGTTAAGGGTATTTTTTAGTATAATATATGACTGCCCTGGGCTAGTTGAACAACTGACAAAATGACACGGTGAATTTCCCCTCTGAAGCTACAAGTCTTAACTGTAGCAATTGCCATCTTATGTTTGCAGGGCACACAGAAAGCTGTGAATTAATTGAATGGAAAGGTGTTATGAAAATAATTTAACAAAGGAGACATTGTTTTTCTATATAGCACAAATTATCCTCAGTAAGCTTGACTGTGAAGATCTTGTATCCTCACAAGGGAACATGTTATCTCTTCTCTTGAGAGATGAATACAAAGAAAATTGTGATTTTTTTTCTTTTTTTTTCTTTTATTGGTTTTGGACATATAGTAGTTATGGTTACAGCTCATACCTGTACCTGTACCCTGCGTATGAGGAAGAAAAGTTTAATAGTGTATACACTTAATACTACAGTCAAAATATTTTATATGAGGCATTCTGCTGATGTCTCAAACATAAAGATGGGTACAAATGGGCTGAAATGGCTAAATAAACCCTTTAATGTAGTCTTTCTGTGGGCTGGGTTATGTCTAGGTCTGGCAGAACAAAAATAAGAGACTCACTTTAGTGCTTTGAAGGACTGATGGACTTCAAGGTCTGACGATGGTATACAGCGGCGAGGATAGCCAGGGAGCAAAACTGAGCATTGCTGTTTCTGTGGAGCAGAGAGATTTTCGTGCCATCCATGTCAGGTTACATTAGGCATCTAACTCGTGATTTTTCTTCTTCAACACCTTCTAATGACTGTGATCCTAACTTACTATTGGTTCATGCTGCCATTTCAGTACTGAGGCTATTTCCTTGTAAAACTCAGAGTCAGACATAGATACTTATTAATGATAAATACAGAAGTGAAAAAGAGTTGATTAAGAATTCCATTCCAGTTTACTCTTTTCTGCCCTTCTTTATTATATTTAGTTTGTTCTATTGCATAATTATATTTATTATACTCTACCTGTATTTAAGGTAAGATTCAGTCAGGTTGATTTCCCTGCATCTCCCTTTAACTGCACCCAATACAGAATAATCCAAATACAAGTTATACCATTCTCTTGTTTGAATGTTTTATGGATGCCCATAAAGTAAATGGTATGCATAACAGAATTTGTCAGTCTACGCCTTAAGACAGAAGCTGATTTAACGACAAGGATCTTTTGTCTGGCTCAAATAAAGTTTCATTACAATAAAGCAAATGTTTTCATCTTAGAAGCAATGCATGTAGCTTTAAAAGCATTTATAGACCTATCAGTTATTAATAGTGTAACTAACTGATTCATTGCTAATATTGTAAATATAGAATATTATATTTACTAGTATGACTACTGTTCATATTTATGCTAATTATTAGCTTTATTCATGTTTTCACCAAGTAGATATCAAACTAATGCTAACCATCCATGGATCTACCATCCATGCCACAATATTATATAAGAAATGCAAATATCACTGCAGAAATAGGATATTGTACTGTAGCAAATAGCAACAGAAAAAATATCAACAGATTAAGAGAAGCTGAAATTAATGAAACGTAGTTAGCAAGAGTAAAATTCGAATAAAAGTAACACGACACTCGAGGATAACATGAGTAACTCAAGAGAAGAACTTTAATTTTAGGGAAAATTCATTACCATTTTACTATCCTTAGAAAAAGTACATTGTGCACATTCTGAACACCCAAGGAATCAAGTGCATCAGGAGCTTGGGTGAAGGCCAGCATAGATTTTGGGTAGTGATAAAGGTAGAGGAAAGGTCCTCCTGCATTCACATCAAAACAGAGCTGGTGTACCCTAGGAATTTACAAATGAGAAATAAGGGAGCTGGGGAGCTTGAGCATCTCCAGGGTTCGGCGTCAGCTATACATCAAATTTCAGGATTTCTAGGTAGGTGTCCTCCACTGTGTCTAAATATCCATCTCAGGGATCTAAACGCTTCTCTTCAGACTCAGTCGCGATGGAATGTCCGGTCCTTTTAGTTATTTGCGAATAATTGCACAATTTAGTTATTGTCCTTTTTAGTTATTGGGATAATGATTTTTCTGAAGATATTAAATTACCGTATGTCCAAAGAATAATGCAATCTGAGCTCAGTATATTACTATGCAGTGATGAAACTGATTATCCACATGATGATTTAAATTTAAAAGAGGATATCAGAAAGAGCCTGCAAATTAGGACTATAATGTTCTATTATTCTGTGTTTGAGATTTCACTTGAAGATAATGGATACCTCATTTTATCAAACATCTGTTCTTTGACAGCTATTGTTCTCACATTATTATTTTAAACCTGAATAAGTTGTAAATATTTCTATTATACTGTGACAACTTCAGGGTTAGAGCTTGCTTGCAAAGAGTGTATAGAAAAGAAGCAATCCATACCTCAGCTGATTTATCTTCAGAATTAGTTTTAATTTACCAGCATTCTGTTAACAAAGGCTCCTTAATACTCTCAAAGTTACCCACTGACCTCAACTCCTTGATGAATAAATTCCTAAAATAGGAACCCAAATGCATAAGAAATGTTGAGTTATACTTTTTGATTTGCCTGACTAACTGTAGCTTCAGAGCAAAGTCCCTGAGATTGAGCTGCACAAGTATGAAGCACATAGCCAGACAGTTCTGAGGTTTTTTGGGTTTGTTAACTGCAGGAACAAAGCATTTTTTTTTCAAGTTATATCCCTTAATGTAAATATGAAGGTGATACTGTTCAAGGTTGCTCAGGTGACCCTGGTGGCTTATAGTAGTGATGTTAGGGTTCCTCTTCTCCACAACTGCCTGAAGCAAATATGGATTTTCTGCTAACAGGCATTCAATACTGTACTGCAATTCCATCTGATGAATATGCATTACGGAGCTTCTGAAGATCCAAGATTTCAAGTTACAAGGGTGATGATAAACTGTACACATTTGAGTGATGTCCAGAATTTCTGTCAGGATCAAGAGATTTTTATTCAATATTTGTGTTGTGTTCATACAGTCAGCCTTACATAGGTTTTAATAATTTTGATCAGCTCCTTGTGATTAAGAGGTTCCACCCACTGCAGAAGAGGCTCAGCCTCAGGTTGTGTTGAATTAAACTGAAAACAAAGTGGGGACCTTAATACTATAGTGCCTGAAAATCTTCTGATTGGCTTTTAGAGGTCCTAGAGTACTCATAGAATATGTGACAATGCTATAGAAGTAACTTGATTTTGAATGAATGATACCATAACTTTGGGAGATATGTTGACTTTTGTGATTAATATCCAGTTAACTATGTGAAAAGTGTGCAGTTTGAGATATTGACATATGGCAGCAAGGTCATAATTATTTCCTGCAGTCTTTCATGAAACATATGCACTTAAAAACATGAGAAAATAGATTTGTTTATAGCTTGTATATACATGTAAATTAGTTGTATTAGTTTAGATATGGATAAATTTAAGTATATGTATTCCTCATGTAGGATGGGATGGCCATGTTTAACTAAATTAAATCTATCTACTGCCAGATGGCAACTTCTGGTCACAATTGGCTGTACCTGAATAATTTAAATGTAAGAAACTCTATATCATATTATTCTCTTCAGACTTTTGCTACTCTCTGTAGCCATCCTTTTTTGGCAAAGTGAAAACATGAGATTAAGGAAGAGGTAAAATAACGTATTTTGCATGTGTTATTTCATGAAACTTCAAAATAATCTTAATTTAAATATGACTAAGTGTTGTCAGTGCTTGTTTCATGAAACATATCAATATAACCTTAATTTAAATATGACTAAGTGTTGTCAGTGCTTGAGGGGTATGAGTAAATGTTCCCAATTAAATGCAGGAAATTCTTTCAAGGAAAATCAGTAAAGGTTTAAAGGTTTTCTTACATATGAGGAGAATAGTCCAATTTCTAGCTAGGTCATAGGAAACTTTGATGTTTGTATTAGCTGGAAAAATATCTTTTGAGAAGCGGTTTTTAAAAGTATAAACTTGCTTCCAAGAAAGTTGCTGATAAAGATCTCTGTCTTAATGTAGAGGAAAGTCTATTTTTTCAAACCTGTGTGTCTCTTGCTTTTAGATACATATATATATATATTTGTAGTGCTTCTGCTGTTAAAATGCAAAGCCAGATTTTTCAAGGAAGCAACTCTTTGTAAGGAGATACTGCAACGCTTGCTCTATTCCAGGAGCAGAGTCTCATACTCTGAGGTCATGAGACCTACAGTGTAGAATACCTACACTAAATGTTGAATAACTGGGAAATGCCTCCCTTAAAGGCAAAATCTTCTTTGTCTTTTCACCATTAACACATATTGGACAGTCTCTTCTTGAAATAACATTCACAGAAATGACTGCAGACAGATTTGAGATGAGGAAATAACCAGCAAATACGTGGCACATGCACCATACAGTAATGTAGACAGGGAATGTGCTAATCCGGAAGACTAGCAAACCATTCCAAGCTTCCATGATTTTTGATACTTTTGGTGCATAACCAGAACATCAACTTTGAGGAGTTTTCCTTCTGTTTTGGGGAGGGCTGACCTTGCTGTGTTGCTGAGCCATACACAGCCTTTAGACATGAGAGCTGGTCTTATCTGCTCTTTCTTCTGTTGGGACTGCTCTTTTAGGTAGGAAAGTCGAAGGAGGATGAATATTAGCTTACAATTACAAATTTACTTCCAAAGCACAAAGAACTTGATATATCGACAGAAATCTAATATATTCCTCACTATTTAAAGCACACTACAGATCATGAAAGGTACAAAGGACTGCTTTATATATGAAACAATGATTTTTTTCATGCTGTAAATTGCTTCAGCTGTGAGTTTTATGCAAGCATGGTTCAAAGAGAAATGGACTTTAGCAACAGGTAGATGTTGTTTTCATTTCAAACCAAGCTAACAAAACAATCAAATGTGAATGGGACCAAATTATCTGTGGTACATTGTGTGTCCCAATACAAATTCTTTGGACACAGAAAAAAAATGTTTTTCATCTCATGAAATGTCCATATTTTTCTACAAGTAATGGAAGAAGTCTGCTATTACTTGGAGTTAGCTTCTAGGAAAAACCCATATTACAAAGTAAATTAAAATATTTAGCATTTGCACATCAGAGAAATAATATCAGAATATATAATAAGGATTACCAATAGTGGGTCAGATATCTGGGACTAGTAAGGTCTAAAATTAACAAGCTAAACTGACATATCACATGCAGTTATAGAACCTTATTCTGAGAGACCATAATCAAAACTATAACTGAGGACCTAAGTATGACCCAGATGTTGCCGTTTTCTCTTGTCAAATTGGTCCCTGCCTATACAATGTGCATACGTTCTTGTGAGGTTGGTTTTAATAGGACATAGTTGATAGTTCTTGTATTTTGTTAGGTTATATTCTGATCAATTGTTCTAAACATGTTCTAAAACAATATCTGTTGTTTCTAAAGCAAATATCATTTTTGAGTTTACTTAGTAAAAAAGAAAAAAATATTTGTTTTCTTGGCTGTTACCATCTGTACTTTTTATTGCGGCATGCTGCAGGAGGCATCGATGTAGCAGTTTATGTCACCTTAGGAAAATCTCTAAGGAATCATACTGTGGAATGTAACTTTTATATTTAATTTGCTCTACATTTTCATTCTTGAAGCACTTCTTAACCAGATATTTGGGATTTGGAGTCTATTTCCTATAAAATTTGTATTTATGTTTACAACAGATTTACACAAGCAGTTATTTAGCATAAAACCATAGTAAGGATTTTATTAAAATTTAGTGTTACAGATGGCTTACTAACCAAAAACAATTCTAGCAAACAACAGAAGTATCCTAGCTTAACAAAAACATTGTGCCTTTGTTTTCTAACAGATAAATAAGGGCACTATAAACTTTCTGAGTAATAGGATAGCTGTGATATAATACTAGAGAAACTGCTCAGTTCACCTTGATTAAGCAATCTTGTCAGGATTAATTTTTCCCCGCTTGTATTTTTGCAGATTGAGAAAACAACTCTCTCTAAAGTAAACATCACCATAACTGTCTTTGCTTAGATAAATCTCTTCTTGCAAATGTGGGCCAAAGCCACAGAATTTAATTAATGAGTGAACATAAGCAGATGAGGTTGGGAGAAAATATTTCTACTACTTTTCCATACAACTCTAAACCTTAACGTTTCCACTAGAATATGAAAAATGCTGCTTGCTCAGATTATTTAGAGGCTAAATATCACTAACACTATCTGTCCGATGACTCACCTTGAGGTTTCTGAATTCTATTTTTCCGTATTAACCTTTTCAGGGATGCCACAGATACCTGCTTTCTATATAATCTTCTGAAAATGTCTTCTGGGTTTCATCCTTTACTGAGTTAGTTTTTTTTTTTTCCTAAATTGTGCTTTCCCTTATTCAGTGATCCTGTTGAAGATGCTGTTTTGTTGAAGGTATGATTTTGCTTGTGGTTCATTTCAGAATACTTTTCCCATTATACTTTTGGAAATCAGTCCCTCTTATTTCTGGAAGACAAATGTGTAAAAATAAGGCTTGGATCAAGGGCCTAACAGTCTAGAGTCCTGAAATCCTACTGTGGATTGGTGTCTACTTTAAAATTACAGTTTTCTCTCCCTCCTTCCCTCCCTCTCTCTCCACCCTTCCTCTTTTACATATTTACTTTTAAAATTTACATTAGTAAGATTGAACATCTTGGATCTTACGTGCACTTTGCTTTGAATCCCATAGCAGGAAGATGGTCTCTGTTTAGTAATAATCATAGAATCATAGAA
>VWPW01024605.1:0-27101 GCA_013389825.1 Crypturellus undulatus | reverse complement strand
AGAAGAAAAAAAAAAGAAAGAAAAAAAAAAAAAAAAAAAAAAAAAGAAAAGAAAAGAAAAGAAAGAGAAGAAAAAGAAAAGAAAAAAAGAGAAAAAGAGAAAAAGAGAAAAAGAAAATTGGAGGGAGGAGCGCAGAAACATACCCCGTCCTGCTGCGCAGCGATAGGCAAGACGTGTTCCGGAGGGGACCCGCGGGGTTCGGGTCCCCTCTTCTGTCCGGGCGGGGGACATGGTAATTAATCAAATACCTCCCCCCTCCTCCGTGCGCCTCCCCGGGCTGCAGCATCCTCCGCCGCGGCAGCTCCGCTCCCGCCGCCCCCGGCCCGCGCCCGCCCGCGCTGCGCGGTCCCGGCCGCAAAGAGAAACCCATCGAGTATTCGGCTCCGGTAGCCCCGGCCGGCGGCCTCCGGTCACTTCCCGCCTCTGTCCCCGGTTCCCAAACGAACCTCCCGGGAGGGAGGCCGAGCTCCCTGCGTGGAGCTGGGAATGGGGGCACTCGCAAAGGGGAGCGTCGGGAGGGACTCGATGCGAGTTTGCATCCCGCATCTGCCATCCACAGCCCCCTTCCTCATGCCCTGCTCTGCACCTTCCTGTTTGCACCTCCAGATCACATCACCTGGTTGTATCCCCTCTCCCATCTCCCCATCCACATCCCCCCATCTGCACCCACCACCCGCATCCCCCCATCTGCACCCACCGTCTGCATCCTTCCCATCCTCATCCCTCCCGTCCTCTCCCCAGCCCCTTCCTACCGAGTCTCCAAGGGGTCAGTTTTCCCCCTCCCCAGGGATCAGGCACCTCCAGCGGCTGAGGCCGGGCTGATTTGCAGGACAGCGCCGGAGAGAAGGGAGAGGTGATGGATGTGGACAGGGCTGGGGGAGGCCCCGGGCAGCGAGGGGCTGTGGGCAAAGTTGGGAGCCCCCAGCCCTGGCCTGGCAGCCAGAGAGCAGCTTTGTGTCTAGAGAAGCAGGGGGCTGTGGCTGGAAAGGGTTAAACCAACAGCGAGCCCCAGTGAAAAATATTTATCTCTAGCAATACGCTCATGGCAGTGGCTATCAGGGAGGGGGGACTATGAGAAAGAGCAGGGGAAAGTCTTGCAAATCTTTCCCCCTTTTACCTTGGGATCCTGTTCTCTCCTTTAGTCCATGAGGATTTAACTGGTGCAGAAAATAAAAGGATCCCATGGAGACGATGCTGCTTGTTGTCCCCTCCAGATCCTGGCGCAGGGATGCGTCACCCTCAGCTGCCCACAAGTCAACAGCAGATGTAAAAGTCACCCCAATTCCTTCAATATATAGAAGGAACAACATGCAGAGCACTATTTGTGCCTCCAAAAGAAGGGCGACTTGGCATGCCTTTCATAAAAGTAAACTTTGTCTGGGATGTTTTTCTCCCAATTGTTCTAAATTTCCCCCTGGGCTGATTTAACAAAAAGCGCTGAGTTTCAGAACAACCACAGAGCCCTAAAGCACCAATTTTAGGTTCAGACCTGGCACTGGTGACATCCCCTGTACCAAGAGCACCCCAAAGGGCACAGAGGGCTGAAAGGAACCACTACATTTGGGCAAGGCAAAGCGACTGCGTGTATTTGATGCTGGGGGCTCTGCAAGGTGCTGATGCTGGGATGGGCAGCACATGCTTCCCAGGAGCGGGGTCAGGATCTGACCCTCATGGAAGTCACAAGGAATTTTACCCTGAGGAGGAGCAAGGAGTGACTCAGGGTCTGTGTCCCCATGTATGCACATTGGGGACACCTTTCGTGCACGCAGCCTTTGGTGCAATCAGACGCTCACGGGTTTGAGGGCAGAGCCAGCAGCGAGTGTCCAACCCGGCCACCCGGCACCGCTCGGCATGAGGGAGAAGGTGAGAAATCTCCCACGCTGTGAAAACGGGAACTATTTTGTGGATAACCCCAAACCCAGATGTGTGGAGCTGCTGGGCTGGCGCTGGCGATGCCAACCCGGTCCTGGCAGAGCCCAGCAGCTGAGGCCCTCAATCCCCATCCCATTTTCCAGAGCATGTCCCATTTGGCCAGCTTTCCACCAGCTCCCCGCTTCCCAGGCAATAAACGGTGAAAGAAAAGAAGAGAGGGGGAAAAAAAAAGGCTATTTTGGTATATTAACCTCCTTGTGGCCAGGTGAAAGGTTAAATTCACATGATTCATTGGCGGCTGAGAGACAGCACTTTGTTGCTAGGATTTTGGGGAATGCGGAGGGCTCCAGCGAAGGAGTCTCGCTAATCTTTAAGGGAGGGAGCCAGGCTCCTGTCTGACGGCTGCAGGCCCAGCAGCTCTGTGTTTCATTTCAGACTGTCACTCTCCTATCTCTCAGCTCACTCCCAGCTCCAGCTTGCTGCCAGATCTTGGGAACTGTTAACTCAGACAAATTTATAGATGGAAAAAAGAACAGTTGGCCATTGTTCGGGGGGCAAAGGGGGGCGGGAGGCACTGCGGGAGCTTCGGCGACCAAAGTCATGATGTAACCTGGGGACTGCAGGGCTTGGAGCAACGTGCGAAGGAGCTGGGTCTTGCTTTGCCAAGCAGGGGAGCTGGGACCGTTATTTTACTCCTAAGAGTTGGGAAAGGGGCTCTCTGGTGTTGGAGCGACTGGGAGATCTCTTGGAAAGGTCCTGTGAATAAGTGGAAGCTCCCAGCTGGACATCTCTGGGATATGAGCTCACTCCTTGGTTTCAAGGCCTGTGATAATGGGGTGGTTTCTTCTTCCTTAAAGCTTCGGATCCCAGAGTTCTGGGATCTAATATCAATGGAAATGTTCTTGTAAACAACATGTCTGGCTACGTGGGTTGCAGAGCATAAGCTGAAAACATGGAGATTTCAAGGATTAAAAAAAAATGGAAAAAGTGGATGGCCAATGCAGAGAAGCTCAGATTCGTTCCTCCTTAGAAATGCCAGGGCTTTTAGGAAGAAATACTGAATTTGGGGAACTTCAGCTTCTGCAGGGCTGAAATACATTTTCATCTACCCAGGGGAAGTTTAGGAAAGCAGCTGTGGTCCGATCAGGGAATCTATCCCAGTTTTCCAGTTGCTCATTGCCCTGAGCAGTCCCCTCGACGGAGAGGCTCTTTCCAAGATGAAAATGCCCTTCTGCCTTCCCAGCCCGGTGCTTTCCAGGCCAAGAGGAACCCATGTCTGAGGGACAAACCCCTTCTGTCTCCTTATAGCAGTCCTGAATCCAGCTCCTAGATTTTTTACCATCTTATACTTGTACAGGGTGGACGGGAGAAAGGAATTTTGGATGAAGAAAAGAAATTAGTAATACGTGAAGTGTTTAGTACATTTAGCCACTTGAGAATCTGGCCGCATGGTACACGGCTTCTTCTTTCAAGGTCTGGAGGGCTGTGGAAGTCTGGTTTTCAATCTGTAGAACATGCAGATTGATTCTGAAGGTCCAGAAGGCGTCATGGTCCCAAAACGCTACTCCCTCTCATTTTTCTTGCTGGAATTTTATTTAACTCTGCAAGAACGGGCAGCAGACTTTCCACATAAAGTCTCAGCCCAAAGTCAGCTGCAATATTAATGCTCATTATCTGCTCCATTTTTTTGATATCTGTAACTAGAAGCACTTCCTTTCCCCATTGCAGTCCCAGGATGAGGTTATTGACTCAAAACGCCGGCGTTTTACGCACTTTCATGGTCTGAATTAATCTCTGGTGGAAGACTTCCACTGCAGTTAGCAGAGACACCCTAGGGATGAATTTGGGGCACTCTCTGCACTTTGGGCTAATTTCCATTTTGCACCTCTCTCCTCATTTATTTTATGTGTCTGGAAATTATCTTCCATGAGGGAGAAAAGCACAGCAACTTCTGAGCAAAGTACTGAGAGTTTGTGATGAATGGTGCNAATCCCAGGATGAGGTTATTGACTCAAAACGCCGGCGTTTTACGCACTTTCATGGTCTGAATTAATCTCTGGTGGAAGACTTCCACTGCAGTTAGCAGAGACACCCTAGGGATGAATTTGGGGCACTCTCTGCACTTTGGGCTAATTTCCATTTTGCACCTCTCTCCTCATTTATTTTATGTGTCTGGAAATTATCTTCCATGAGGGAGAAAAGTACAGCAACTTCTCCTGAGCAAAGTACTGAGAGTTTGTGACGAATGGTGCAACCGTCCCTATCTACTAGAACTAAATTTCCTCGAATTGCTGCGCTACACTTGATTTTAATGCCACTATGTCTAATACTTTTCTTCTCTTTAGCCTGCAACACTCTCCTTTCTTTGCCACGTTGGAGCTCTTTGACCAGCAGACCTTCTCCACCGCTTTGCTGAACTTTCATTGCTTTTCTCCGGCTCTTTGGCTGCATCTCTGACCTCGCCTAGCCTCATTTTTCACCCTCTTGGCAACCTCCGAGCCTCACCGGTACATTTTTCATCAGCTTTGGCATGAAAACATGGCTCCAATTAGCTGGAATGGTGGTCTGTGGAGCGAGAGGTGGAGGCTCCAGTTCAGCCAGAGCCCCATGGCCAGTCCTGTGCCTGAAATGGTACCGTGTAATGGGCCAGCTCGAGTCTCTGCTCATGCCCAAGGCTTTGCAGAGACAAGCCGAGCAAAGCCACGTGTTGCAAAGAACCCCTGGGATGATCTAAAGTGAGCAGAGGTGTGCAGAAGCTGAAGTCTTGGCAAGACTTTGCTCTGTTCCCCATGAAAAGAGAGAAAATTATGAGCGTGCCTATCTCTTTAGGTGGAGTTTAGCCATTGCCCGGCTCTTCCAAGGCTCCAGCCCCACTTCTGCTCCAGCAGGCAGATGTCGGGGTCCTCCTTGCAGGGAACGGAGGCCAATCTGCATACAATGTCACCGTGGGGTGAGGCTGAGGTCACCATTGAATAGTGTTTCCAAGGGCTGTTTGATCAAACAGAATTTACAGACCAGGACAGTTATTGACAGGACCGACAAAAGTGATGTTGCAATGATTTACAGTCCAGGTGTGTTGTCAGAGCAAGATATTTACCTGAGATCCCAAGAACGGTTAAAATTTAATCCCTAGGGACCTTCTCCGGCTCTCCTGCAATGTCTTGGCGGGTCACAGCTCCTGGTCCATTTGCAGTCGCCATGCAAATAACCCAGAGTTTAGGCACATTCAGGGGAAATAAGAGCAGATACGGTGATTTAAAATGTTTTTAATGGCTATAAAATTTGAGAGGTGAACTGATATAGGATGCCCTTTCCCTTATCCCAAATGCACAATTCTCCATAATAGACTTCTTTGGGTATATACACATTAGTCAGGATTATCTCTGAACGTCTAGCAGGCTAAGAGTATGGATCCTGGAGACGTCAGCAGAAGGATTCATTAGAGGAGACAGCAAGTGCTTGGAAATGGGAAATGTATTCTCTTATAAACACAGCCTGCACTGGGGCTGACCTCAAGACTGAACAGAATTGGCTGGAGAGACAGGGAAGGCAGAAAAACAACGTTCATATGCAACAGCCTCAATTTCTTGCATCAAAACCCAAGATTTCTGTAACTTTTCTCCACTATCCAAATGGAAGGGGCTCTCATCGCTGAAACTGGACACTTAGAAAGGGAACAACAAATCATTCCCTATGTCCTCTTTCTTGTGGGTTAGAGCTTGTGGGTTTTGAGGGTGCACGGTCAGGCTCCAGGAGGAATTTCTCTTCCAATGATGGGCATATACTTGCCACGTGAGCAGTGTTACGCATTTCTTGTTGCATGAAGCAGAATATTGGTTATCATCTCCCAAATCTTCCCAGCCAGTTAATCAGAATATATATATAGGAGTTGATGCATTTGGATGAGTTCTTGCATTTTGAGTGAAAAGAAGTTGGGAAATTGCAAAGCTCCTCTGTGCAGGCATGAGCACACATGCATGCAGATGATTTCCCCTCAGTATCACTGCTGTTACATTTGCTCACTGGGTAAAACACGAGGAACTAGCATGGAATATGAAAGGAACTCAGAGAGCCAACATTGACTCCTTCCTCATATCTATTAGCTGTAAATTACTTTAACATGAGTGACATCACACTTGACTCTTGGTAAAACAGTGTTAAGTTAGTGGGTAATAAAACAGCTTGACACTAATGATGGGTTCTGCGTGATAAATTACTGTCAGGGATCTGATAAGGGTTCTTGAGACTAACCTTGAACTGAATCTGTTTTGTTGCTACATCTTGTGTGCAGCGTCCCGCTTCTTACCGCGGGGATTAAGGGCTCAGAGCCCGATCCCGCGCTGGGTGCAGAGGGGAAAAGGCTGCTCATGTGCAGGAGCATTTCCAGAAGCGGCTTCCAAACATCAGCCCTCTCCCACGAGCCGAACGGAGAGGGTTTGGCCCCAGCATCTGTCTAGTTACACTGTCCTCGTGGCGAGTGTTTCTGATGTAGGATCTGTGCCCAAGAGTGACTGAAATATCTGGAATTTTGCTATTTTTTAAGGCATTATGCAACCTAGCTCTGGATCCTGAAAATTTCACTTTTTTTTTTTTTTTGCGTGTGTTTGATTATGATGGATTTCGTTGCTGAATGACATTTTTTGGCCCGTGTCAAAGCGACGTGTTGGATCTATCACGGGAGATGCCAATGACGTCAGTAAGAACAGTGGACGCTCGGCAGCTCGCAGGATCAGGCCTCATTCAAAGAACTTGTTTTACTTGCAAAAGATTGGGAGAAAACTCTATCCCCAAGAGCTGGGAGCTGGCCAAAGTCAATGCAACACATGGGTTTTTGAATATTTTTTACATGTATTTTCTTTGGACACTCACCAGGGTGCTGCTTGGAAAAGGCTTCACAAACTGTTTTACATTGTTATTATTATTTGAGGTTCAGTTTTCATCTACCCTTCAGGTAACATGCTTAGGAGATATTTTTTGTATTCTTTCTTGTATAAACCATTGTATTAAAACATTTACCATAGTTCAGTCTCATGCCCGATCATCATTGCCCTGGCCTGTTTATTATGACTGGTCTGGTTTAGGCACACTTGAATATTATAAATGATTGTAGGCTTCAATGAAGAGAAGTTTTCACTGTATTAATCTGGATACCTCATTAGTCTACAATTTTGTCAGTCTTCGTATTCAGATGCACTGGTTTTAATGCAAGCCATGGGGAATGCATCATTCTGCAAAGCTAATGTAAAGAGGAACGTGGACTGAGCTTCTGCTTGTGGCTCTTTCCTAAAATACGAAATATTTATTGATGCTTCAGGATGAGCGGGGTGGGAGCCGGGCTGCTGTCGCAAATGCCTCTGCAAAGCGTCTCCAATGCGGTGAAATTCCCACTTTGCCCTGTGCAGTTTTCCCATTAAATGATGGTTTTAACCAAATTCTTCGGCGCCGGGCTGCAGCGCACATGGCTGCAGGTACCTGGTGTGGGGACCAGATCTGCGCGTGTCCGGCTGCTTTGGCGCTTCGCCTTCATTCCCTGCTTTGATTCCCTCCATCCCGACGGGGGAAACAGATTCCACAGCCCTTGCTTCCGACAAGCCGTCCACGAATGTGTCACGCACATGCTTGAGGCCCTGTCTCAACTTACACGCTTTTGTCTTCAATATGTCCTTTATTCCTTATTTCTTTTTATTTATTTATTTATTTTTAAAATTCCTTCTTTTTTATTATTTGTTTTAATTTTTCCCTCTTCTTTCTCTCCCCCTTCANTATTTATTTATTTATTTTTTTTTTAAATTTTTTCTCTCTTCTTTCTCTCCCCATTCGTTCCATCACGGAACACAGCAGAGCCGAGACCCTGTCCTTACCATGATGTAGGAGGGAACCAACCCCTGGCGCAAGCAGGAGGCTCCGAACCGCTTATCCGACAGATGCACGAGGCGGAAATGCAAAATCGTGTCCAATTTCTCATGCCGTGTTCATGCCTGTTGCAATCCCAGAACACATGTAGCCCAGCGATACGCATTGCACAACACCCCCTGCACGAGCCTGGCCTGTCCTCTCGCTCCCAAACTGCCCTTTTTTTGGTCAGCAATGAAAAATACCCAGGGTTTCCTGCAAGACAGCGGAGATCCGTGAGAAGAAACTTGCCTCTGTTTGCTGCACTGATTAACCTCAGTTTTGGCCCCGAAGGACTTGTTTTTGGGGGAAGGAGAGCTCTTATTATTCGTTTTTACTTTTTGGCCATTGCGCTGTAATGTGGAGAGAGGGAATGAGTACCGGGGTGGGTTCCATGAGCCTCCTGCTGCCCCCAAATCCATCTCTGAGTGATGCAGAATGGAGAAAAACATCGAGAGTTGCAGCAAAGAGCAGCCCAAGGGATTTAGAAACATCCCCTGGAGTTGGCTTGGGTGGAAACATCTATCCCTGCACATCAATGCTGCTTTCCTAGGAAAAAATCCAGCGGAACGCAGCCCCATCCATTAGTTTTAAGAATTAATTTGTGCTTTTTAGTCCAAATAGGCGAGGTTCCTCCGGCTAGTCTTTATCGCAGTTCAAAAAACGGAGCCCACGCATTTAATAATAATCGTCACAAACGTCCTGCATTCTTGCCCGGATTCCAGGGTTTTCCTCTAAGCTAGCTAGCTATACTGTAAAAATACGCAATAAATATCTGTCTTTGGTATAATAAAAGCAATGTTTATATTCTTGACAGAATGCATTTGTGAACTTACAGTCATTAGAGATGTAAACTGAAGGCACGAAGATAACCTCTCTCCCAAATGTTCTATTTATTTCTGTAAAGTAATTTGTATGATTTATCTTATAGACTAAGGTTTATGGTTCACTTTGAACTCCAGGTTCTTAACTCGGCAATTGCCTGTTTGGGCTGAAGCGTATAAGTGATGGCATGACCCAAAGTGCTAGATGAAAGGGAAAAGACAAAAACAAGGCAGGCTTCTGGGATTTTAACCATCATTTCCATATTCCATTGACATCTCCGGGTTAAATATTTTCCTTTAGAGGCCAATATGATCATCCCATCTGCGGGCCATATCTCCTGGTGACAAGGGAGCGCGGGGTGTAGGGGCGTCTGCCACGAGGAATGCCAGGATGTGTCCAAGGGGGAATTCGAGGAGGTCAAATCCTGGTTTTGGTCCCACTCCTGGGCTGCATGGACGTGTAAGCAAGGCCAATAAAGCAGCACTAGTGCTCGCCAAAGGCACAAACCTATTTCTCTGCCTTTTAACCCAGCAAAAACACACAAGGTTTGATGCAAATCTCTTTGTTTTGTATGGATATCACGACCTGGAGTAGGAATAAAATGATCTCTCGTTCCCAGATGCAGCTGAAAGGTGGGATTCACATCCTGGGGGAAACTTCAAGGATTCAAAACTTGTTTCATTCTAAAGTGGTGTTGAAAAGTCAGCCTCACAGAAAGAAAAAAGAAAAAAATGTTGCAAATAGGAAGTTTTGAGCATTCTCCATGTAGAAACAGCCGAGCAGGTTGATAATAGAAAAATAGGTGAAAGCGGAAATAACACAAAATGGTCTGGAAATACCATTGAACGACCTAGACGTATCAGAGCTAAACCTGGCAAGTCAAATTATTCATTTTGACACATTCTCCTTGAAACCTGATGCATTCCTGAAAAAAAAAAAATGGGACCATGCATTTCATCAAAATAACTGAAAAATAAGCTGGTGATATATATATATATTTTTTTTGGTAAAAAATAGCCCTGCTATATTTTAGCCCCGCTCCCAGCTAAGTGCTCACTCACCCTTTGCAACTAGCTGCTCTGCTGGCACGTGGAGC
Organism: Crypturellus undulatus; assembly: GCA_013389825.1. Classification (NCBI taxonomy): domain Eukaryota; kingdom Metazoa; phylum Chordata; class Aves; order Tinamiformes; family Tinamidae; genus Crypturellus; species Crypturellus undulatus. The sequence goes on along the minus strand of VWPW01024605.1, from coordinate 17,416 downwards.
CGTCGCTGTCACAGGTGACACTTGGGCTCTCTGGCACCGCTGCACATTATTCTGAGGCACAAGGAGGAGTTTTGTGCAAAGCAAAATATCTCGGTGCATTTGGTTATCAATAGGTGGAATTCTGCACAGTCCGGGACGTGAAAAATCCCTATCTTATCTGGCCTCTGCCGGGTCAACATTACTCATGATTCAGACACCATTTACCCTGCAGGGCTGAGACCCGTGTGCTGCCTGGCTCTGACCAGCACTATTATTCACTTGCTCTTGCGAACACTATAATTAATCAGGAATACGTGTTAACACCCTGTCTGCTCTCCCCTTCTCCATCAAAAATCCCTACCAGCCTCCCAGCTTCTGAAAACCGCTGTACGAAGCCCTTAGAGAAGCTAATGGGAAAAAATTCCGTGGGATTCATCATGCTTTGGCTGAGCCATTGGCTTTTGCTGGTGTCCCAAAGCAATTGAGGAGCCTGGGAAAAATGAGTGGGTTCCCTTCTCCCTTTCCATCTGGGGTAGCATCCGCTGACATTACGCAGTGGGCTCATTTCACCCGAAATATTGCCCATTTCCCCAAAAATGGGACATTTTGGGGCACAGCCTGGGCAGGGCTTCGTGCAGGTCCCAGTGCAGCAGGTTATGGAGCCAAGCACGGCAGCAGCTTCATCAACGCTGGGGAAATTGCGAGCATCCTTGGTGCTAACATGCTCAAATATTTTGAAACTTAAGTGTATAAGTAGAGCCAGGCTGAAGATGCATGAGGATAAATGTGCGCCAGCTCCAGAGGCGCCTGGTGGGAGAAGCATCCCGTGCATGGAGAGAGCTCTGGCACGGCTGGACCATCATGGAAACACCTTTAATCCTGGCTGGATGAACCCAGCGCTTGCACGGGGCAGGTCCCTGCTATTGCATTGGCTTTACAGGGACAATTTAAGGATGCTGCCACCGGAGCACCCCAGGGGTAACCCAAAAGCGACCTGGTGCCGCCGCCACGGGTGTCCCCGCACCGGTCGGATGGGTGATAAGCACCACAGCAGAGGCTGTTTTCTCTCTCCAAGGCTGACCGGTGCCTGACCCCGCTCCTGACAGGTCGTGCAGCGAGCGCCGCGGGGCACCTGGTGTCCCCTCGTGTCACCGTGAGGGATGGCAGCACCTCGGGTACTTCTCTGCGATGCTGGAGGGTCTCGGTGCAACAAACCGGGCGCCTTTGGCAAGTGCTGCCAGCCCAATCCAGGGCTTTCCTGCACATCTGTCTGCAGGAAAATGAAGATATCAGGGTGCTCCAGAGCAAAACGATGTGTTTGGCCTGGGGGAAGCCACCAAAGTGGGACAGAAGATCAGTTTGAAGGTGGCACCAAGCCCTGGTGGGCAGGAAGGAAAAACAATGTGGGTCTTTCTTAACATTTCTAAATGCTGGAAGTGCCACTCTGCAATTTTCAAGCTTTTTTGGCAACGGTGAGGTATAAAAAAATCGTAATAAATGAAAGGCGAGATAATTGCACAATAACATGAGTGCAGGAGTAGGAACAAAAGAAATAGCACTCGCTGCAGGAGCCGGGGCTCTGCCACGCGGGCTGGACGCTTTATCATGCAAAGCAAATATTGCACGCAGGAATCGCTGTGTTTTGCAGTCGTGAGGGTGCTCCACGCTAAAAATAACCCACTTTCCTCCAAGATGCATTTTGGGCAGCCTCCGGACCCTGGGTGCACTGGGGATCCTGCATCCGTGCATCCCTCCTGGCACTCGGACCCACTTTAACCTGCAAGGAAAAGAGATGCCGGGAAAAGAGGTGAGGAACTAAGGAGATTATGAAACTCGCTGAAGAGATAGGGCTGAATATAGACAGTTTAATCATTGAGATTATTCATCTCAGAGACCTTTTAAATAAATATTGTGAATGCAGCTGAGAAGTACAAAGGCAGCGTGCAGAAGCCGTTTTGAATAAACAAGGGAAAACTAATAAAAATCATCCACCAGAAAGTACAAGCACAACAAAAAGGTTCATATAAATGACGACTCTGATGGCAGAAATGCATTTTCCACAACTTAATGTATATAATAGAAACACTAACGCTTGTTCACAGCCCTGAAAGATTTTTGTACTGTTTTGGGGCACTTGGATTATTCATTTTGCAGATTTTTATTGTCAAACTCCTTCAGCAAAATGACACCGCTTCATTCCAGTTATTTTACTACACATTTATTTTTCAGAAAATAATCTTATTCATGTTTTCAGAAATGGGTTTTTCCTTTTAGTGCTTCAAACAAACTTTTACAAATAACACCCCTCTACAGCTCTTATGGCTCTGCTAAATCACTGAAACAACACACTAAAATACTAGAATCGGTTGACTCGAGGAGTTTAACATTTTGAATGGAGATAAGGCCTGAATAGTCTCTAAATGTGGCAGCAATTCCAAGTATTCAAAAAAAATTAAAAAAGGAAAAATTGAAGAGGGAATTTGCAGCCAGTGGCTGTGAAATGTGGGCGTTTGGGTGGATGGGGTCGGGTATCCCATTTGCTGTGGCCGCCGGGGCTGTGTTTGCAGAACGAACATCTGCGGTTGTGCAGGAGCAGCTCTTCTACAACGAGCACCTCTATTTATTAATTCATTTATTATTTTTTAATCTGGCTGATTTTGCTTTGGAAATGGATTGGGATAAACCAAAAGGAGACGATTGGGAACACAGAATGAGCACCTGCATGTGCATTTTTTTCCAACAACAAACTCACTGAAATCACCCCCAGAGCTTACGCTGGTGTCACTTGAACTCTTGGTGCCAAATTCTGCTCAACCCCAGCGCTGTGCTGTCCCTGTGGCATCCGACCCCTATCCCTACCCTGTAGCCGACACCTCTTGGATCTTTCTTGCTTTATCCCTCACTATTTTGCTTCCAGAACCCCGCTGCGTTGGAAGGTTAAATAAAAAGCAAAAGTCCTGGGTGCTCCGTGTGGAGCTGGGGTTTTCACCCTGCCTTGGGGGAAGGATGATGTCCGTGAACGGGCGCTGGAGCAAACACGGCATTGGGCACGACGCACATTTGACCGGTGCCCGGTCAAACCCCATCGTCATCGTCAGCGGGGCCGAAGAGGTGCCCGGTGCTTGCTGTGGTCAGCGTGAGAGCCCAGGATGGGCAGCACTGGGAATCTGGTGGGAATGCCACCCGCCTTGCAACGTAAATAAAAAGAGCTTCTTTTTCCCCATAAAGGGATGTGCATTTAAAATGCACTGTGCATTTAAGCAGCACTGGCTGCTGGTGGCTTTGGGGATCCTCAGGGTCCTTACGAGTGGGGCTGGGTTTTCCAGGATGATGAACCCAAATGGGAAATGCGGATCGTGGTCTGGGGATGCCCAAGGGATGCTCCAGCCCCAGTGGCTGGGCAAACTGCTATATGTCCCGCTCGGAGCCGTGCACCGGCACCTCTTCCCGGCCATTCGTTAGTGCCATCTTCAGGCAAAGCCTCACTATTGCCGGAGCGGAGGAGCCGAGCGCGGCGCATGATCCCGGCATCCCCACACATCCCTCCGCCGCGGCACCCCAAGGGCCACGGCTGATTTACGGTGCTTTTTAGAGCCAAACTGCAGAGAAGCCACCAATAACCGTGATGAAGGGCCTGGCAGAAAATAGTGGCTTTTTTCCCCCGTGCAAGGGAAGGGTCCGGAGCATCGTCCCCACTTCAAAGCGAACGGCACAGGCTCGGGGAGGCTCTGACCTTTAGCAGCCCGCCTGCCCGTGTGGGTTATATCATGTCAGCAGGCAGCGGCTATATAAACTCTACCTGCCTTTGATGGGGCCCTCGCAGACCTTTAAATGGGCGCAGGGAGCGCCAGGCTCTCCGTGGAGGAGACGCATTTGCAGCCCCTGTTATCGCACGCAGGGCTGGTCCGGTGTACAGAACCAACCCGTGATTTGGAGCCATGTTTCAAGCTGGTTTTGCTTCTCCTTCCACCCAAACTGCAGCCTCTTGCATGGCCTGGGGCGACCGCCTGCACCAGGGCTCCCACAAAGACCCTCCAGTTTTGACAATTTCGGCAGTTTTCCGCCCGGCAACTTGTTGGATTTCTGATTTTCCTGGGTTTAGCCTTCACGTGGAGACTGAGAAACAGCAAAATATAATGTTGCTGGGCTAAATATAGCAACTTCCAACAGCATCTGTGCGGATGGGGCACAAGAGCCACCAGTGTTCCCATTCCAGCAGGATCTGCAGAACGCTCCCGTACAATGACTTGACCCCAAGGACGGACAGAACCCACCATAACATGCCCTGAAATGGGGCAGCAAGAAGCAATAACAAAATCTAGTGAGACAGTTACCAAAATGCTGTTTTTTTCCTTTTATTTTTATTCTATTTTTTTTTTAGCAAAAGAACAATTTCTAATTCTCTCTGGGAGGCTGAGTGCTTGGAAGCAGCAAGTTGATCTCCTACTATTTTGCTTCCAGCATTATTTCTAAGTTATAAGTGCCTTTTTATTAGTGTTTAGAATACCCACCCCTGATGAGGACAGTTCAGTCCATCAGTGGCTCCAGGGGAAGCACCCGCAGCCAAAAGCCCCTTCTGCATTAGGGTGCATTGCTGATTCCTGGGAAAGATGCAGGAATTTTCGGTGGATGCCAGCTGCCAGTTCTGCCCTTTGGAGCCTGGTTTGTGAGCTGGGCAATGGGTTGGACCATCAGGAGGGCAATGGGAGGCTGGTCCAGTGCTCTGATACACAGAAATGTCTTGCTGTCTTCTCAGGAGCTCTTACAAACCACATCCAAAAGGTAAAAATAAAAAGGAAAAGGAGACGGGAAAAAAGTCATCATTACACTGACACCTGCGGATAAGTTTTACAGCCAAGCATTGGCTGGAATAATCACACTCCTAAACAAAGCTGATTTATTAGGAAAACTCATCCGTTTAGAGACTATAAGTTAAGGGTTCAGGGCTGTGAGTGCAGCAGTGTTTCAGTCATCAAGGAATATGGTAATAATGTTTTATTGAATTGTCGGAGCCTTCCCCTCGACAGGGCCCTGGCCATTCCGGCTGTGAAATACGCAGCGCTCTCCCTTCCAGAAGTCCTACACACGGAGCCATAAAGACAAACATGAGTGATCTTGTATCTTCTAGGGCTTTATGGCGTTATAAAATATGTTTTATGTTCCAATCAGCGGCAACAATTTATGAACAGAGAGGCTCGAAAAAGATATAACATCAGACTATGTATTTTAATATAGTTTGAGAGAACTGGAATGCCTTGAATGACATTTGCTCTGAGCACACGTGGAAAATGAATAGTAATGCAGCGGAGATTGATAGCTGATTTCATCAGGAAGGGGCTTCCGTGGGAGGTGTTTTATGGGTGTTATAGATGATAACTAGTTGGTCTAAGGAAGAGGATTTATTCGCCCGTATGGCTACCTTCTCTTAGAATGCTAAAATTTTCCAAGTACCTTATTTGGGAATTTTGTTAGCATCAATTCCAGGTAACTTTTTTTCCCCCCGTAAATATTAAAATTGGAGCCAGAGGCGTTCACCAGCCGTTTTTATGAATATTTCGTTTTATTTACGCAATACCTCAGCTATAAGAATGCCTCATGAAGTGACACTGAACCCGTCTGCTCTATATGCAATTCCCTGGGGAACCAAAAGCTTCTTGGAAGTAGAAACAACCCCCCAGCATCAGCCCGGAGTTAGAACACGCTCCTTGTTGAGCATTGGTCACATTTGAGGTTCCTGTTTTCCAGATCAGCTGGTGGATTTATTGCCACAGCTGGATTTTCTGTGCGTTCAGCATGTTTTGGTGAATCAGTCTCGATGCTGCTGTTATCGCTGAGCACCCACAACAAGGGCACCCAAAACCTCACCCAGCAAATCCTGCTCCTCCTCGAGGTGAACGCTCCATCCCTCGACATCCGCCTCGTTGCATCTCCTGATTTATTTGTACACTAAGAGTTTTATTAATGGTGTTGACTCTCCTGTGCTTAGTACATGTCCCTCCGCAGTAATTAAGCATTAACTAATATCTGCTCATTGAAAAGCATACGAGAGCTTTATTATCGGGCAGGAAAAGGCTGCATTGATTTAGAAGACACAGTTCACATGGTAATTTCTGCGCTACCTTAAAAATCACTGCAAAGTGATCTCTGGAAGGTAATAAACAAGATGCAAAATCACCATGATAACATAAATCACCGTGAACTCACTTGATATTAATAATGAGCGTGCCATGGATCCATCCAAGGGAATTGCTTTGTAATGCAGTATCAATGTACCATTATTTTAAAGTGTTACTAAAGTAAAGAGGAAAATGGGATTCTTTATAGCAGATGTGGGATTTTATTAAGCTCTTGTGTGCAGAGAGGAAGAAATGGGAGCGCATGGGCATATCTAGCAGTGACGACATCTGCTAAGCACGATCGCTTTGTCCTTCCAAACGTGCATGACCCATATCCCCCCGTGGAACAACATGTCCTTAAAGCTGGAGTAGGAGAAACTAATCTGCAGAAAATAATGACCAACCTTGTTGCAGAGCCAGGAAAGGCCCATGGATGCCCTGAAGCTCCAAACCAGCATCTCCCTCTGCTCCACATGATGCAGCCTCAACTCCCATGGTATCCCAGGGATTGGGAGAGGAGGGGACCAGACCTTCTGGTACAAGGAATTATGTGTTAGTTCAATGTACGATGGACATTAGAGATTTACCAGCTGCTTTACTCCTAAATATTTGCTTTACCCTCCCCATTCCATAGCTTATTTTTCCCTACCAGTTATGAGTCAGGGCTAGGAGCGTTCTGGAAAGAAAACACGCTTTGCTGAAGTGGGTTTTGCACTCAATTACAACCCAAGAGAAATTTAAAGACAGGTTAGGAATAGGAAGAGAGAAAGGACTTGCAGTCTGCTGGCAGAGAAATTGTTCCAAGTTTTTGCTAGGATCAGTGGCTGGGACCAAACTGCATGAGACAGAAGCAGGAGGAGCAGAGATGAGCTCATCCCTGCAACCCTCTTTCCTTCCTTCTCCAACAGAATCAATAAGAGAAATGATTCAAATGATGCTTTTACTTTTGCTGTTTATTTTCCCTTTTCAGTGGTACAAGCCAACTTTGCTGCTGCTCCCATGACTGGAAAAGAGTGCAGTAAATTCTGCTATAAGTTCAGACAAACACTGGGGCTCTCATAGGTAACACTGGTCTTCCCCCCACAGGGTCTCCTTGTGGGTCACATCAGTAATGTTTTCTTGCCAAAAACCAACAAATAGAACAACAAAACCCCCTGCAAAACCCAGTTTTCTTTCTCAAAATTCAGAGAAAGTGTCCTGTGAAGGTACTTAGATTGGATAATCATATACTTTCTGACCTTAAAATGCTGTAAATGAAGAATCAATAAAACTAAACAAAATCATCCATCAGCTGAAGAACCCAGGTGAATTTACGTTCACCGAGGAGCCGAAACCACCACTCAGCTGCCTTCATGGAGCAATCCCAATCTTCCCCAGAAAGGGATGCGGTACCAGCGGGCACCAGTGTGGAGAAGCTTTGCCTTTTCATCATCTACAAATCTGCTCTAAATGATTCTTTTTTAAGAGATCCTAATCCCCAGGGATGAAGCTTTACAATGACCAGAGCAAGGCCAGAACAGTCCTGTACTTGGGATTGCAGCTGCTGAAGCACCAGCCCCATCCGTCCTGCATCTCAGAGTTTTAAATAAATCCTTATGTGGAGATCTTGAAGAGCTGGACTAACGCTCCAAAGCATTAATGGGTGTTAAGTGGCATGCCAAGATAAGAGTACATCCCTTTGTGAGGAATGACTGATAGAGCTCAGGGGTCAAGTGAAATTGTGCTTATCTGCGGGCAATTCAGCCTTTTTCTTCCTGTGTTTGCTGTCTAGAATATTCCTGTGGGGCGGAGGGAGAAAAAGGAAAGTGTAAACCAGGCCGTATTGTAGCCAGGAGTCAGGGAGAAGATGATCCAGAGGCTCCAGATGGGGCACTTGGGGTGGAGAGGCCAGGGGACACCTTCCTTGAGCCATTGGACACACTGGATCGCTATGAATTACAAGGAATTAGAACCACTTTTGTGAAAACAACGATGCAGGAGAAGTTCTTTTCAGTAAATAATGAGCAGGCTTGAAAACTAGCTTAGAATATCTGCTTGTTCCTTCCCACTGAAATCTTCTCATCTCTTTAAGAGAGAAGTTGGGACCTGAAGCAGCAAAATTCTTCCCAGTGTCTTGTTGGGCTGGAGCTCCTGAGGACAATGTGCCAAGAGCCCTCTGTGTAAAACACGGGTCTTTGGGGGGACAGCAATGCCCCAAGAGCTCCACTTCTCTCCACCTTGCCAGTCTCTGAGGTTTTCTGCAGCTGACAGATGCGTTTTGGAGTTAACCGGGTGGGAGAAAGTCCTCTGCTCTGGAACAGACTCTCTGTTCTTGGCACAGCAGTGTCCACTTCTGCTACCTGGGACACTCGCCCAGGATTTGATTAAAGGGTTTTGTAACCAGGGAGAAACAAGGCTCTGATGTACTGGGATGGGTCCCAGCACATCCATTTCATGGGGCCACCTGCAGAGTGAGCAGGGCTGTGCTGGCCCCAAAGCAGGGACCAACTGCCCAGTCAGTGGCCAAGGTCTCATAGAGGGAAATGAAAACTCTGGAGATGATGCCCGGGAGCATCCGTCACGCTGGCTTCTTCCCTGGCAGCAGAGCTCCCTCGGATCCAGCATGTCCCTTGGCTTTGTCCTGTCCTGAAACGCATTAAATCCCACCATTGAGGCCTGATCCTGGCCACTTCCCAACATCAGGAGCAAAAGACCTTGTTGGATACCCTCAATGACTTGACACTGCCACAATCCTGAGGAAAACCTCAGGAAACGTGATCCATGTTTCTCTTTTCCCTCTCTTTTCCATGTTTTTATCAAGTATTTAGGGGCCAGGTTTTATTTTGGCCCCCAACAACACTGACGTGCTTTCACTGTGCAAATATCAGTGCAGAATTTGGTCTTTCTGCATTTAAAGAAACCAGGAGCAGCAGTAATGATGATGGTCTGAACCTGCTCACAGTCTGGGGTATCACAAAACTCCCCTCACTGGGATCAGGGAGTAACTTTATTTAAAGAGAGAGTAGGAGATAAGAAAGGATTTCTAAAAAGGATTTTTTATTTGAAATGAGTAACATGAAGCCACTGAATGAAATCTCAATATTGTGATGAATCCAAATAAAAATACTACTGGAAGGCTGAAACAAACCAACGTGTCTTTCCCCATGCATTAAAGCACAATATTTATACACAACCTCAGGTTTTCAAATGATTAGTGGAGAATAACTGCTTGCTATGGGGAAAAGAGGAACGCACCAAGTTGAAGCAACTCGTCCACAACCCTGAAAGAGCCCAGTATCCCCCTGTGCTTTGGTGATGAGATGAAGTTGCTCCAGAATGTTACCAAGTCGGGCCAGGAGGCTCTTATTGTGCTATGAAATCCAAGCTGCGAAATTAGGATGTATATACTGCTTGGTGCTGATTAATAGCTCCAGTCAACATCACCCAACTTATTCCTATTGACAGATCTATGAAATACTTGCAGAATCAACAGCTATAAAACGGATGGCAATGCACTGGCACCATAAAGCCGTAACGCTCGTGTCTATTGCAATCAAGGCTTTTAAAACCTAATTACTTCTGGGTGACATCAGTCATATATTTTCATGTGAAATTACGGTGGCATGCGATTGCCCGGCAGAATAAAAGAAAACAAATGATGTCCTATAATAACAGAGAAGTGAACTATCATTTTTAATCTGGCACGAAAGCTCTAACTGATGAAGCTTAATACAACTTGTTAAAACACCTAACAAGCGAGGAAGTGATTAAGTATTGTCCTTTTGCCTCTGGGAAATGGGATCTGCTCTAAGCAAGCATGAAGTGACTGAGATAGCCCTTTGGAGCTGATTGAGCTGCACATAAAGTAACTTCTAATGATCTCAGTCCACTTTGAGCCATAAAGATTTAGAAGGGACAATATTTTAGAAATGATCAAGTTCCACTCTTTTTATTAGCGAGGATAAAACACCTTTGTGGAGGAAATTAAACAGAATAAATTGTTTAAGCCTTTTGCAGCTTCCATCATTTAGCAGTGGTAGAGGAGCGCGGCGTCACAGACACGGTGGGGAGGCCAGGGCTGATCTGAAGTAGAGTGAAACAAGGGGAAAAAGAAACCTCCCTTTTGCTTCTCAACTGAAATACAAGGAATTTCCAGCAAATCTCCCTGTGCTTGATCCCTTCCGCACAACTCCCGGTTAGAGAAGGGCCTGAAGACACCTCCCAACCACCACGTCCTTTCCTGTCCCAGCCACCTGCGATATCTCCCCTTCTCCACTCAGAAGGGACAGTCAGAAACTAGTGAATGTCCTTGAGAGCAGGACTCTTCCAAGGCAACATCCACCTCGCTCTCCAAACCACCCTGTTATGGCCAAATTTCCTCTCTAATCTCTTCATGGAGACAAACACACCGGAGTGCCCAGAATCGGTCCAACTCCAGCAATGGACCATGGCATAACTTGCTACATTTTGTTCTTCTGACTTATTAAGGACACCTTTTTTTTTCCACCCCCCCAGGAGATGCTTCTTTTATGGTGCTTAAATTAAGTTTTCAAGGTTAATTGTCCAATTTGATGTCTTTGCTTCAATAAATAATTCAGAGAGAGTTTATGTCCTCCCATGTAAAGATGCCTACTGAGGTTACAGTAGCAGCCAGGCATTTCCTCTGATGTGCTATTAGCTAATGTGCTGAAGGTTTTTCCACCTCATTTTGGAAGCATTTATACTCTTCAAGAGGACGTTTGAATGGAGCTGAAATTCACTGGAAGGGACTGCAATGAAGACAGCCAAAGCCACCAAGCTCCTGATGAAGTCACTGCCAATGTCTGTTGTCCAGTGATTTTCCTGCTCTCAGCTCCCAACAGCAAGAGCACAGCAATAATTTTAGGTTTTAATAACAACCTTCCAGACTTCAGTTCAGCTGGTTGGATCCGGGAGCCTTTCACAATCTCTTTGGAGAGTTTTCCCCTGGAGCAACTAAGAGGAGCAGTCCTTTTCAGAGAACTTTTGCACTGTTACCTGGACTGATAGAAATTTCACATGGCAAACACACTGTAGAGTATATATTGCATTTCTTAGTCACATCTTATCTCATTCTTGCAAAGAATCCACAAGACTCATCTTCCTATAGACCACATAGGATGTGATAAGCCTGGGTGTCTCAGGTGCCAATGCAAGAGAAACACCAAGCCATAAACCCTCCTGTAGTGTCTTAGTGCGAGTTATAGCTTGGCTGACACGAACTGGAGAGACTCTGCAAGGCTCAGGAGCTGGGAACAGTGACACGTCTTAGTTCACCCATGTCAGAGAATTTCGGAGGACTGTTTAATATGTGGACCAAACTACCAGTAAATAAAGCAGAGACTCAGTACTTACCAGATCTCCCTGTTAATCAAACTCCAGGCTGAGTTAAGAGCACTAATATTTTCTGCAAATCTGCAAGTCCCGCATCCATAGGTGCTATATAATCTTGATATTGATGACATTGCTGGAGCATCAACGCGATCCCGCTTGCGGGTCACCAGGTCGTGGCACACGGAGACACCGGCTGCGGCTGGGACCATTCCCGGCGCTGATGCTGCAATGCAGCTGCGATGCAGCGCTCCCCGCACGGGGACATTGATTCAGTGCTCTGGCTTCTGTCCTTTAAATAAAGGTCGTCGTGCAGGGCTGGCTCTGCTGGGGACAGCTCAAGAACCGAAGGGAGAATTGCCAATGTCTCCAATGGAGTGGGAGCGCTTGGTGCCACTTGCGTCTTGTTGAGGATGGGCACATCGGCTTGGACAAGGTTCCCTCCTGAGCCACGATATCCTCCAGGGCAGATTTCAGGCTTGCAGGACACTGATCCAACAACCTGAATTTTGCCCACAAAAGCAAACTCTAGCCATGAACATTCTCCCTTAAAATCACAGCATTTGGAAATGTAGTTCTTACCTTGAGCAAGACTCCGCCAGCAGATTCTGAGGTTTGTAACCAGCAATGTATTCAGGAGTCATCGAATCGAAGCTATAAAAGAGGGGGGAAATCATCATCAATGCAATATTGTAAAAGAGGATATTTGTTAAATCTAATTTCAATCGGGTATGTGCATAACCTCTAACTTGGGGGCACCTAAACACTGCAAACATGGCCAGGGCATTGTAATTTTTGCATCGTCTCACATTACTCACAAGGTACATTAGATGGACACTGAAGAATGAATTATTCTTTTCAGCAAAACATTTTTGTGGAGTAAGTAAATTTATCTTGCGGGGAGAGTAAAAGGAAGAAATATGGCATTAAAATGTGCAGATCCGAGTTGAACACATCTCTCTTTTACAGGGAAACCATGATTTAAGTGCACTCTATTACTAATGTTTAATAAAAGCCATAATTCAGAGTGTCAGGCCGAGGCTGTGTGCATTGAAACTGTGATCTGGGGAAAAATGACACGGACATTTTTCAGTACAGTAGCTCTTCTTTAAGCCATTTGTCTGCAGGCCTAAATTAGCTTTGAAACCTACTTTATCTCTGATAAAAAGGCATTGATACAGCGATTATGCTTTATCAATTAATTTTAGCTGGAGTGCTCAAGAGGACGCAAGTTTATGGGAATCCTTTGCTGACCTCCTCCCTCGGGATGCACCGGGCGGGCAGTGGAGCACGTTACAGACCCTTGCACCTTTCCTTGGGCTTATTCACAGCTTTCCTCAAGCTTTGAGTGACCTTGGGAAAGTTTATGCAAGAACAGACCAAATCCCAGCCCATCTGAGGATGTTTCTCCCCAAACTCTGTAGCCACATCTCCCCAGTCACATTTCTGACCCTTATTGGGGGAAGGTGGAGAAGTCCTGGACAATATATGCTGTTGCCAGCAAGTTATATATCGCTCTGCCAACACGGATTCGGAAGGGAATGCGGGATTGACGGATGGATTGAGAAGCAAAGGAGCTATTTCGGGGCTCTTTGCTTGACATTTTGCAGAGCCAAGCTTGCAGACAGGCCCGAGCAGAGCAGACTGCTGCCCAGGCTCTGCTTGCTACATGTTTGGTCAGGATTGCTCTGAACTTTGCTGCAAAATAATCTTTAAGGCACCTCCTAGATTTGGGGGTTTAGTGCAATGCAAACAGTGGGACGTCCTAAATGCCAGTCAGAAACTAGTACAGGGTGCCTCACTTATCTGGGTGCCTCCTGCAGACCCATTTGGGAAATCTCCAAAGCCTACATGTCCTTATTTAAGGTTATCCATCCCTCAAGAGACATTGGACAGGTCTAATGTTGGAGTCTGCAAATGCAGCTGCCACTGCTGCAATGCTTGTGCTCAAGCCTGGAGGTTTTGTGAACTTATAGCCTCTAGAAGTGACCTGGATTTTGGTTTTCCTTCTCCACTAGAAGTGACCTGGATTTTGGTTTTTCTTTCTCCTCTATAGACCCTCAATGAAAACAGAATTTCTAGAGAAAAAGCATGCACAAAAAGAACCCCCAGCAGCTTGTCCGGTCTCTGTTACATCCTGCACACATACAGTTTCAATGAGCATTAAAATGCTCAACTCTCACCTCTTGGTGTTTTGCTGGATGCCAGCTTGTCCAGGCTGGGTCAGGCTTAACACACAGTGTGGCACATCCCAGGGCATCCCTCCAGCAAAGACAACAGGGATGCACATGTTTGAGGCAAGGAATAAGAGGTGCAACATTCCCAGATTCATTTACATCTTGCCCTAGGGCAAAAAGCTGTGCTGGGAGTAAAACACTCCTCCTTGCCACATTGCTTTGGGTATTTGCCCCTTTGCTTTCATGGGGAGCAGTTTGCAAGTGGAAGCTCTCAAATACCTGCTCAACCTGCCCCAAGAGCCTGCAGCGTTGCAGGAGGCGCTCAGCTGCCACCACCTTGTCCTTAGCAGTGTTATAAACCAGTGCCAGGTTCACCATAGAGCAGGATCCTCCCAAAATCCCACACAGCAGGAGCACTTCAAAGCTACACACTTGAGGGCAGCAATATCCACCCTCAATCAGAGCAAAAACACAGCTGAGGAGTCAGGCCACTAAATACTTTTTAAATTCACAATATGACCCGCAGCTGGGACAGTTATTAGCCCAATCCATGTCCCTCCATGTGGGCCAAGCCCAGGAGCTCAGGACAAGCCTGGTCCTTGCTCCCTCCTCAGGGAAGTGCTCCCTGGAGAAGATTTCCTGCCAGGCATCATGCCACCCCTCAATTAAACTCCCCTTAAACTTTAAAGGGACACTTAAACGTGCTTTTATGACCTCATTACCTCCTCTTTATAACCTGAGGTGAAGACTGGGTTCCTGTCCGAGCTGTCTTAAAGGTTATATGTACAATTAGCCGGCTTTCATCGAGTTCTTTAGCATTTCACCTCCCAAGCCAAAGCAAACCCACGCACGGCAGCTGGATGATGCGAATCAGTGCAGATGGCACCGTCCAATAACCCTTTTCCCAACTAAAGTCTAAGCAAACCCCAAATCCAGCCCAAATGACATCCACTAAGATTATTCCAAAAGAAGTTCCAAGCCTTAAACTGCCAGGCCTGGCTGCCTCCTATTTGCTTGTCCCTCCACAACTGCAATTTGTACCCAAACTCCCCTCCCTAACTCACTAACCTGGGTGTGATATTAAGGCAGAATCATTAATGACAGATGTGTAAACTTTTGCATGGAGGGATGCCAATATTTTGCATACTTGCACAGCGCTGCCATAAATATTAATGTGGTGCTAATATGGGAAGTTCCACCAGCTGTGTCCATTCTCCAGGGATCCTTCGACTATTTATATTCGTGGTAATGAGCAAGCTGTTATTATATAATCAGGCTGTTGGAGAAGCCTTTGGAATAAAAGTCTTGCTGTGAATTAGCCATCAGCCGAAGCGTGCTTGGAGCCATGAGATGTTACAGATTTCACGAGTCAGGTTTCCATGTATTTGACAGGCAGAGTGGCAGGAAAGAAAGGGGAGAAAAGCAAAAGCTGCTGAAATCCAGCTCCCGAGTAGTTAGCACTGATAGGGCCTTTGAGATCCTTTTGCAGTTGCAAATCTGGCTTCTTATTTAGCCTCCACCTGCAGCCCTGGGGCTGTGGAAGGATCTGATATTAATGTTCAGCAATAAAAACCCAATCCCCATGCAAGGGATGCTCGCAGCGACATGGGACCAGCTTCGTGCTAAGGGAATAAGTGAAACTCTCCTGCATGCAAGCCCAGAGCAAGCAAACACCAAAGGTCTCTGCAAAGTGAACCTTTTTTGCAGAAAAATATAAAGATAATCACAAAGAAGGCAAAAATTACAAATAGTAGTTTTTTGCCTAGCAAAACAGGCGCATTTCACAACCACAAGCCAAGAAGAACTTCATTTTGCTTCCCTGTCACCAAGCACAACCTGCTTTAATCAAAGTGGGAGGGATGCTGCTTTCATCTGGTTGGAGAATAACCCCTCTCTTCCAGTGCTAAATCTGGATTTTTGTTTGTTTTATTACTGTTTTGGACTCCCACGACAAAAATGACTGATTAGCCAAAGCTGCGCTGCATCCGTGGATGCATCACTCTCCTATCGTCTTTTTTTTGTTGTTTTTTTTTGCCTTTTATGCCAAATCTGTGCTTTTTTAGAAGAATCTCTTCCTCTTTAAAAAAGAAAAAAGAAAAAAAACATGCTGGAGAACAGTTTGGAAGTGATTTAAATCCTCCCCCCTCCTGTTTTGGGGGGAACGATGAATATTTAATTGAGTCGAAGGTGGATAAATGATCATTTTCTTCATCCTATATAGTGGCGAGTAGTAAATTACTTTACCGGGAAACTCGGTTATAATTGCAAAATTGATAACAGAGGTGTGAAAATTTACACCTGTGATAATAAAGTCTACCTTCCCGCCGCACATGGACATTATATCTTATGAGTTATCTCCTGCCCATGAGCTAAATATTTCAGGCACGCTGGTAATCAGAGAATTCAGCTCGCCAGGTGAGGAGCAGCTTTTTTTTTTTTTAATTTTGTGTGGATAAATATATGTATTTCTCAGGAATATCTGCACCAGACGCAGCTGCACAGCAGTGCTCCCCGGGCGGGTGTTTCCGTGTCTGCAAACCGCTATGGAGAACGTGCTGCAATGCAGGGCTTGGATGCAGGAAGGGGAGGATGGAGCGCCGTGACCTTGGGCAGACCTGGATTAAAAATCACCGCTGGCTCACGGGCCCTAGGGCTGGTCCCTGGGATGCTGCAGAGCCGGGGGAGATTCCCTGCTGCTGCTCGCCTCCTCTTTGTATAGTTTTGTATCCTTGCGTCCCTGCAGCTTTGCATCCCTGCATCCTTGCAGCTTTGCATCCCTGCGTCTTGCATCTCTGCATCCTTGCAACTTTGCAGCCTCACAGCTTTGCAGTTTTGCAGCTTTGCAAATGGGAGTGCAATGAACACCGTGCAGAAGGGCATGGCAGGGTTACCCGGTGGGGGAATCCAGCCCCTTGTATAAAGCGCTCGGCAGCATCCCGTGAGCATCCAGGTGCTGACTCCACGCCAGTCCATGCTTTCAGATGATTCCTTCAAGGTCAAGGCTTCTTGCTAGCGTTTTGCTAGTTCTCTCAGAGGCCAAAAGCAGGTATGGATCCCCTCCCATGGAATCAGGCATTATGTACAGTCATTAAGACACATATTGGAGCCTTCAGCCTGCATCCGAGTCCAATCCAGGAGCCACTGTGGTGCAAGATGCCCCTGATGCCATCAGTCTGTACTGAAGGAGATGGTCTATTTTAAAAGTTTGGTCTGGTTGACAGCACTGTGTTCACAATTTCTGTTGCAGAGGTGCTAAAACCATAACAAGCATAAATTGCCCCTTTCTCCTCATTTTAGCATGTCATTTCGTGCTTTTATACGGGTATATATATTTTACTGTGCACTCTATTTCTTAAGACATCAGGACTTTTACCTTGGCTGATTTATTCAAGATAATTGTATGGAAATTCCCGTGCTTTCTCCAAGATTGCAATTAGCTGGATCTGGGTGGGAACATTATGTTAACAAGAATGTATTTTGCTGAATCTGCGACAATATTATCGTTGTTGTTATTATTATTTATTTATTGTGAAGAAGGGAATTGTTTCCCTTCTCTTTTTTCCCCCCTTCAGGTATTTTTCCTCGAGCTCCTCTCAGCGGCATCTCCAGCCTCCCGGCTCCGAGCGCGCGAGACGGGATGCGAGCGCCATCGATTCACCTCCGGGAATACTTCGGAGAGATCAAAAAGTGCTCGTGTGCGAGCGGCTTCCTGTGGGAGGAGCGCGGCAGCCGAATCAATCCAGGGATGCATTGTAAAATCAATGCGCTGTATAATTAGGGCACTCCAAGGGTAAAACAGGAAAAAAAAAAAAAAAA
>VWPW01024538.1:5054-21203 GCA_013389825.1 Crypturellus undulatus | reverse complement strand
CAAACGTTTTGAAAATATATATATATATATACGAGTGTGTGTATGTATGCTTTTTTTTTCTCTTTATGTAAATGCATTTCACAAAACCACAAGATGTTTCTCAGTTTTGTTTTTGGCTGGCTTTGATGAAAAGATTGGCATCCTCCGCTGAAGTCAACAGCGGCAAACAGAGCCGGGCAGCTTGCTCGGGGTGCGGGAGCGCGCCCGGGCGCCCCACGCTCCTGGGGCTATTTATATATGTATTTTTGACAAACTAATTTTCACAGAAGCCATTGCTAAACCTGTACGAAACTCGCGGGGTGATTTTCCAGGTGGGTTTCGTTTTCAGGACAGCTGTTACGTCTTGCTGCGGCGCACTAAAATCGACCTGGAGGCAGATGCTGGCGCGAGGCGGGCGGCACAATTATCTAATTCCTCGCCAAGCTGCTGGACGGGCTGGTGGGCTCCAAAAAGAGTGAAAGAGCAAGAATAGTTCAGTCCCGATGAGGACTCGCTCTGCCCTTTGCAGCCCTTCTTTAACCTGCGTGCCCAAACGCAGCTAAAATACCAGCAAAATCATTCACATTTGCACATACGAAGTCTCCACCTTCCTGCTGCCTAGAAATAGCTATAAATTAGCGCCTAAAAGTGCCCAATATTCCGGTTTCTTCAAATGTGGTGAAACGCGTAGTAAAAGCGCCCACTTTCAGGGGAGTCGTTTGTGTTTCACTCTTTCCACATGAGTCAAACAAAAAAAGGATTTTTCTGCCCCTTGCGCAAAGGGTTGGTCCTGGGCGGCGAGCGGCAAATCTTAGTGCGAGCGACCGTGGGTTTAATCACACAGCAGAGAAATGGATGAGTCAAAATTCGAATTTCTCGAACCCTGCCTATTTCAGCTTCGTTTTGCCTCTGTTCTCAAAATAAGCCCGCGCGGAGCGTTGTTTCTTGCAGAGCCGCCGGCTTCTGAGAGCTGGGAGAACCGAAATAGTTAAAGTGGAAAATAAGCTTAATGTTCAGCCTTTTTCACTCAAAGTTTAAATAGCGCTGCTGGATGAGCTGTTCTTCGCTTGGTGTTTTAACCGGAGTTCTTTGAACGAGCTGCTCCTCTGGGCGCGATGACTTAAAACCAGCACGGAAAACACGCTGGGTGGATTTTACCCCGTAGTAAAAAATCGAGGCAAATATCTTTTTCATGGTATTTTTGGTCATTATTTATTGGTGATAAATAGGGGAAGAATAGGTTTCAAAAGCGAAGCGTGTTTTGTTTTGTCACAGGAAGTGGAGAGAGTGTTGGGAGCACCGTGCTCTATTTTCTTTTTCAATTTTTTCAGAGAGAAATAATAAATAATAACAAAATGACACAACCAGAGGGACGTCTCTCTTGCCCTGCAGTAAGGGCAGGTTTCAGGGGAGATGGGAAGGGCAAGGCACGAGGGAGCTGGTTGTCCCCAGGTTTTCAAGGGGGAAATAAAAAGAGGGGATGAAGCACGTGGGTTAATCTGGGCTGCTCCTGCCCCTGTTGCAAGGGAGATTCTCCTCGTGCCCTGCGAGGTGCCAGGATGGGCTTGGAGCATCCCAATTTTTGGAAACCGTTTGCGCGTTTGCGGAGGGAGGGAAAAAAAAGGGGGGGAAAAAGAGCAGTTTTGTTTCAGTTTGTGAAGCCAGCGAGAGGCAGGGTAAACCCCGCAACTCGGCGCCAGCCTTTCGCTTGCTGCGGGAGCCCGCGTCGCCTTTGAAGGGCTTTCGTTTTATTTCTTTTAAATGCCTCGAATTTGTGGTATTAATCCGCCCTGCAGTTTCGCTATTAATAGCGAGCGCGGGCTGGATCGGCGGCGTTCGCTTTCGGTGGCGGCGAGCCGAGTCCACCCCGCGAAACGGGCGCTGCCGCTCGCAGCGCCCTGCGAAGGGGCCAACGAGCGAGAAAATCGAAATAAAATGAAGATCCCGAGCAGAAGCGCTCGGCATAAAATGCATGTGCCAAGGAAAGGAGCTGCAGTCATCTCTGTCACCTGGAATTTGTCTTGCTGTTGGTTGCTTTGGGGCTGCTCTGATTTTAAAAAATTAAAAAATAATAACAAAAAAAAATCAGCAAAATGATTATTCTTGGAGGAAATTTGCTCCTTTTTTTTTTCTTTTCATTTTTTATGTGTTCTGTGGCTTTTCTTTCACTGTACTTGCCACCGTACTGTAGCTGAAAGGTTGCAAACTAGTTTTGGGAACAAGATGTCTGCCTAAAGTATGACAGAATTGGCCACAAATTGCAGATGCTGCTGATAACAGAAGCCAACAACATTAAAAATATGCAGAAAAACAACACGTTTAAAGGCGGCGAGACCACTGAGGCTCTTTTTTTGTGTGTTTTCAGCCTGTTCTGCAGTGATGGAAGGCAGCACACATGAAAGGCAGGAGACTCTCTGGTTAACCCGGGCACTCTGGCACCGGAGCGGGACGGAACGAAGTGGCTCGGCCGCCTCCATGGGAGCCGTCGGCATCGGTGTCTCCCGCAAGGATGAAGCAGCCTTCGGCCACCGGGAAGGCGGACGAGGTGCCGGGCAGGAGGAAAAACTATTCTCAGCAAAGGAAGGCGAATATTTTCCCCCCGGCAAAAAGGGGGAAAATGGTGGTGAACCTCAGTGATTTTCCCTATGACACACGAAGCCATTTGAGCACAACATTTCTCACCCAGCACCCTGAAAAACATCACTCGGTTGCCAACCAGGTTGTAGCTTCCTCAGCTTTAACAAATCAGGCTGGGCTCAGAAATTAGGATGAGCTTTTTGGTTTTGTTCTACTTATTTAATCTTTGTTGTTTCTTTTTTTCTTTTTTTTTTATAAATAAATACAAATAACTCAAAGTGAAACTCGATGGCTTTGGTGATAATAAGAGAGCAGCCCCCGGGGAAATTTTCTTCATTAACATGTTCTTTCTCAACCCACACTCGAGTTTCAGTAGGAAAACTGCCTTAACCTTTGCAGCGGCGGCAGCAGCGAGGACCTTTTGAAGTGCCAACGTGCTCAGATTTGGGGTTCGCAAGCTACATTATGAATGTTATGGTCTATATTATGAATGTTACGGTCTATATTATGAATGTTATGAATGGCTGAGGCCGTACTCTATTTTCAGGCTTTCGACCGAGCCGGTTCGTTCCGAGCCCGCGGTGCCGATGCTCATTTGCCTGTGCACCTGCACGGGGAGGAGAGTTGCCCCTGTGATATTTTCCACCAGCAATGGGGGCTGCTCTTCAGGTCAGGTTTGCTCCACGTGGGCAATCCTTTGGCATCATCTTTAGCTTTCCACTTCCTTGTTTTTGTGCCCCTTCCTGCCTTTCCCTTCACTGCGGATGGCACGCGCCGCTCCTGCCCGAGGAATTGGCCACCTGGGATGAGGAGGAGGAGGGAAGAGCCTTGCTCCCGGCTGTGGCACGGGCATCACGGGGACATCCTGCTGCTCTGGTATTTGGAGTTTTGGGGATGTGCATGTGCCTTGCATACCTGCCCGTGTTGAAAATAACTGGAAAGGCAAGGAGCAAACCCAGGACACGTGTCCACCTGAGAAGGGCACACGGAGCCCTTCTTGCCCAGCCATTTTCTCACCTGTTGCCAGTTTCTAACTATAGCCTCAGAGCAGAGCATAAAATAGATGAGAAAATGCTAATAATTTTAAAAGGCAGCTGTTTTCTTTCCCTCTTGCATGGCAGATCTAGTAGCTCCTCTTACAACCTACTAGTTTTTAGTATTTGCAGCTCACTTCCTGTATGAGGTTAGTTTGTTTATCGTAAAAGCCTATTTTTAAACCCATTTCTGCCAATAAGTGATTTGAATGCTCGTGTCAGCGGCGCGCGGCGGCGCGCGCTGCTGCCGCCCGTCCCGGGGAAGGGGGGAAAGGGCAGCGCGGCCGGGAGCTGCAGCGGGAGAAGCGGCTCCCCCAGGGCAGGAAAAGGCAGGGGAAGAGATTCGGCAAAGCCGGCTCCGTCCGGGAACGCTCCCGAGCGCGGCTCAAGGCACCGCGCGGCGCGGGAGCAGCACGGCGGGTGTTTGGGGGCTTCCTGCTTGCGGGGATCGTGTCGTCGGGGTGCGATGCTCGTCCCATCCGTCAGCGCTGCCCCATGGGGACCGGTGCTGCTACACGCAAGGAACAGACCAACTCTGAGCTTTTCCCCCTGGTATCCCTGGATGTCCTTTAAAGAGCTCCCACCTGGACCTCTTTTGAGGCAATCCCACCAGGAAATCACTCGTGTCGTTGCCTTGTTGCTGCTCGGGCAAGAGGGCAACCAGGGCACACAAACCAGCGCTCGGTTTGACGCGCTTGCAGCACTCGATGCGGTTGCAACGCTCCCGACATGGGTTATGTGTCCTGCCCTGATCACGACCATGCTTAGAGTTTGTCCTACAGCACAATAAATAGCCGTAGATTGTACAAAAACGTCAGTTTGCGACAGGGATGGCCTAAGGTGTTTAAACGTGCTAAAGATTATTGAATGCAAATGGCCACTGCACTGTAATACAAAAGGAGGGATGCAGTCTTATTAGGAATACTAATGAATGTTTGTGCTATAACCTGCTAAAATAACTTGGGTCACCAACAGTCTAGGAGTTAAAACAGCTCGAAGGGACCCTTCATTTGAAGGCTAATCTCCCTGTTTAATTTTCCCCAAACTCTACTATAAATAATACCAGGCTCTCGTGTCTGTCCACACCTGCACAAAGGGAGGCCCTATTTGTAAGCGATTGCAAATGGAGCTAAAGAGAGACACTTTCCCATGAAAAAGAGGTAAAAGCAACAAAATAAACCCATCCCAACCTGAAATTCACCCTGTGGTCTTTGGTAATGAAACTTCTCTTTTCGGAACGAATGAGTAACAAGAAGCAGAGGCAGGACACTGCCTGAGAGAACTGCAAAAATAATATGTCAGAAATATGTAACTGTCTGCCCTAAGTAAGGCCACGAGAGCTGACAGCCCCCGTTCACGTAGGTCATAAACTCTTCTTAGATAAGGAGCTAGGAGGGGGCCTCCTGCCAAAACTGAAGTTGAAGGCTAATTTTGGGTCAATCAGCTTTAAATGGGAGGTGAGAAGTACATTTTTAACCCGGGACACCATCTTTGGCTATTCATACTAATATTATTGTTCTATAATCCTGCTCTCCCAGCACCTGGTATGGGCAGACAGCTGCCAGGTTGCTGTGGTTGGTGCTGGGCTGGAAGGTGCTTCCAGGTACCTCTTTCTGAAGGCTCAATGGCCGCGTGAGGCTAATCCTTGATTAACTGCAGGAGACCGGGTGTCATCATCCAGCTCCTACGGACTGAGCTAAGCCTGGTCTTACTTAACAGTCTTATTAGTGCAGAAGAAGGATTTGTGCTCACCTACAAGGCCTCTTCCTGTCCATATCCCATGTCACCTCTTAATGAGCTACAACTCCCAGCTTGAGGGACGTGCATCCTCTGGGTAATTTAGGGGTGTCATAGAAGCACAGACACATTATGGATGGAAAAGACCTTCAAGATCATTGACCAACCCTATGTCCATCAACACCAAGGCTGTGAAACCATGTCCCTAACTCCATCACTTCCCTGGGGAGCCCATTCCAATGTTTAACTGCTCTTTCCGTGTAGAAATTCTTCCTAATATCCAACCTGAACCTACCCTGGCACAACTTGAGGCCATACAATGTGTATCCTAGGAAGGGTCACATTATGTGCATGTGGCAGTGACGAAGTCTGAGTGCACGGAGTGAAGGCTCCCATGATGGACCGGTGCTGCAGGCTGGGTAATGCTTCATTAAAAAAAAAATATCAAGCAAACAAAAAGTCATAGGCATCAGCAAGCAGAGTTTAACAATAAATCAACTGCGGCAGGGAGAAGTTTTGCTGAGAGCCAGAAATGGTTTGTTACACCAGAAGCAAAGCGGATTTTATGGCAGAGATAAAAATCCCTTCCAAGTGGCCGCTCATCATTGCATGAAACAACTACTTGATTGCAGAGACTATGTTGGAATGTAATAAGGAAGAGGCTAAAAATGTGTCTTTAATTGCATTTTCCTTCATTTTTTTACTCTCAAATGTGGGAAGGCACTTCATGTCTTTCCTTGTGCAAATCTTTCTATAGGTTAAGCAAACCACCACTTTATACATGCAAATTAGAGCCAATTAGAGCAGAATTCGTTTGACCTGGTCCTGAAATGGGCAGCAGAGTTCGCATTCTGAACTGTGCGCTTTGCTGCTCTGTGTGTCCCCAGTTTAGGGAATTAATATCATGCCTTAAAAAAAAAAAAGAAAGAAAGAAAAACTTTTTCCCTAATTAAAATCCCAGGCGATTATGTCTTTGTTGAAAATTGTTCATTGAGTGCATGAAGTGCATAATCACACCAAGAAGCAGCATATGTTTTAATTAACTCCAACCCACAACGCGGGGAGATGAAGGTTCCCGGCATGCACTGAATGAAATTAAATATGAATCTGTCAAAAGATCGGTGAGGAAAAATTATTCAAATTGTTGTAGAAAAGTCCCTTCCTCCTCCCGCTGCTGAACATCAAACATCTCAGCAGCTCCACTTAGTCCTCCTCGTTGTCAAAGCCATAATATGTTTCCTGTTTAGCTGCAGATGTCAGCGGTGATTTATGGGATGAAGCCGAGATGCGAGCGCGTCCTCCGCGAGGATCCTTGTTCAGCACGCTGTGAGTTTGAAGTGTTGTCTGCAAAGTCTGTCCGGGATGTTCCCAGTGTTGCCAGCTGGGAACTGGCTGGGGATGTCTCCGCCATCCTGGCACATGTAGCAGCGTTTCGGATGTGACTGTCAGAGGGGCCGTAGCAAAGGGCTAATATATTAGGCAGGACCCAGGTACGAATTAGGTAGGACAGGAGGCAGGACTAGTGGAAATGGCCATTGTGGAGGTTGCCTGATGACCCTTTGCCTTGCAAAGACCCAGTTCTCGAGCGTGTAAGAAGATTTGAGCATTTAGGGCAATTTCTTTCCAAAACGAATTTGCCCTGGAATAGAAACATCACAGAACACCTGAGGTTGGAGATGGTCTAGTCCAACTCCCTGCTCAAACCAGGTCCCAGGGGGAAGAAGTGAGGGCAGGTTTGCTGGCTTGGAGGGGAAGGACAGCTGCACCCCTGGGAAGGAGAGAACTGTGCACACTTCCTCCAGCCCTAAATGTCACCATGCATCCCCTCCAGCACACACACCTAAATGTCACAACGCAGAGCGCAACCAGCGGAGCATTGCAGCCAGGGCACTGTCTGTGCAAGCAGCAGGGACTGCTGGAGCAAACAATTTCAAGACCCTGATGTCTTCTGCTGCAAAATCCCTTTTTTTTTTTTTTTTTGCCTTCCTGTAGACCTTTTCCCACCTTTGGTGGTATTCAGCTTGCGAATTTGTGCACCACGTTCCTTTTGTGTAGCTTTATTCACAGGTTGATGCTCATGCAGCCTGAGTCCATCTGTTGCTCCCAAGCCCGGTCCTTGGCTGTAAATAATCCCATCCAGTTGTTTCCCATTCCCAGGGAAAGCACCTGCACCCTGTGCGTCCCTCCGTCTGCAGACGCTCCTGGCAGCGGCATGGCCATGGCTCTTGCCCTACCTGATGGTCTCCTGCCATGCCCAACCTCAGCGTGAGCATCGTGGAACCATAAACAGATGATTAGAAGCAGCTCTGTTGCTGGGGCTTTTTTGCTCTCTGTTTCCTCAAAATCAACTTCTCAGAAAAGAGTTTCATGTAAGCATGGGCTGTTTACCAGGAAGGCAAAAACCCCAGAAAAACTAATAGTAAATAGCTTTGTCAAGGTGCAAACCCTCAGCTTGAAGCACTGGCTTTGAGAACACTGTCTGGAGAGGACTGATGCTCTTTTGAACCATTTTGCTGTATTTTGGTAGTTCCCAACTCTTAGCTATTGGAAAAAAATTGTATTGTTTTGAGTTGCTTTTCCCCGCGTTAGCCCCCAACCAGCTGGTTAGACAACTGCAGAACTGGACTTGTTCCTAGCACTGCTTGGCTGCCCACAGTGCTTAAAAGGGGTTTAAACTCTATTCCCACATGGCTTATCTCCATTCAGGAATATCACAGGCTGAACTGGGTTATAAACAAGATTTCCCCCATGTTTGGGGGATGGCTTGCTCCCTTCTTGGAGCTGTAACACAGCTGAGACCTCCATTTCCTTCTCAAAGACCTCACCAACCCCCCTGGTGCCCTATTCTTAGAAGTTTGGTTTTGAGGTCTTGACTCCAAAAGACACGGTGTTGGCTTTGAAGGACAGTCCATGGATGCTCCTTGCTCTGCCCTGCTCAGCTTCAGAGCAAGCAGGACATACGAGATGCTCCAAAGCTTCCAGGAATGCCAGGTCCTCAGCTGCTTTGTGACCATCCCTGCTTCTTAACCAAGGAAAGTCTGAGATTGTGAAGTCACTTTTTTTTTTTTTTATGTTTTTTTGGACCCAAAATGTGCTGAAGGGAAGCTGTGCATTGCACTGGCCGGGAAGGAGGGCTGCAGAGCCAGGTTTGGCATGGGGCCACCTCTTGCTTCGTCCCTCTTGGCTGCTTTGGCCATAATCTGCAAACAGGCAAAGGAGCCTTCACTTTGTGCTGGAGCACGTGTTAACGAGATGGTGCCGTTCGTTGCTAATAGCTTCTCCAAACAGTACCGTGCTCCAGATCACTCTGGCCTCGGGTTTTACGACGCTGGGTGCGTGGCAGGGGGGCTCGTGTTCCTCCACGTGCTGTTGTGCGTGACCTGGAGGTGTTTGCTGATAAGTGGGGACTTGCCAGCCAAGAGGGAGACTTTTCTACTCCATCTGACGTTCCTGCCCAGGACAGTGTTGTGTTGAAATATGGGAGATCAGATCAGGCCTCCTCATCCCATGGATGAGCAGGATTTGCCCACTGAGAACTGAGAATCAATGGGCCCCTGAGAGACCCAACTGTTGAATCAGGTTGTACTTGTCTATGAGCACAGCTGTAACCAGGAGAATTTAGGCAGAAGATTAAGATTAAGCTCATACTTCAAGAGAACTGAAGTCATCTTCTGGAAACTGAGCCTGAAGGAGAAAAAGAAAGGAATCCTGTCCCTTTGGGTTAGGATTGCATTGGCAGGGAGAATGCCCCTGCTTCCTCTGCTCCCCCATGGGAAACCTATTCCCTCCTTGGCAAAAAAGAAGCATCTGTAGAGCTGTGGTGAACAGCTGGGCTGCACCTCTATGTGTGTCATCTGCAGCTGTAATGTCAGTGCTCAACTTCTTCATCACCATCAACGTGGACAACATTGCAATTAATGATGTAGGCTTGCTAACTTCAGTGTTCAACACTCTCTCCCCTGACTTTCTAACAGCCTAAGCAAATTTCCCCAGTAAATCTACAAGGCAATAGAGGGTAATAAAATAAAAAGGATGTTCCAGATAAGCAATTTTGCTTCAGCAGACCAAGCTTTTCAACTGCAAGCAAAACAAACCCTTGCTTGACACTTAGACGCTCTGCTTTGTGTCATGCTGTGAGATTTCTGCAGTTAATTTGGGAATTGGAGGGGTGTGTGGTTAGCCAGGTAACTAGCTAGGTTTCCACCAGTACCTGCTGCACCAAGGCCAGCATCTTCTTGTCTGCTGGCTGCAGCAAGCTGTCCGGAGATCTGTGCCAAAACGAAATCCCGAGGTGTGTCCTTCCTTCCCGGCCTCCTTGGATGCTGCTGCTGCTGTCCATAATCGCTGCTTCCTTTCTGACCGCTCATCTCACCCTGGCACCCTTGGCAATCTCTTGCTCCACTTCTTCTGTCCCTGATGCTTCTTACAGTGTCTCTGTGGATGTCCCCTCCTCTCCTGCTCTCTGTAGGAGTCTGCTGAGGATCTGTCTTGGCTCCCACCTCTCCCTGCTCTTCCCCTTTCATCTGCACTACCGTGGCCAGAGGCACTGGGAAGATGAAGTGACAAACCCCATCCATGGCTGGACCAGGACACGAGCACGAGTTCCCCTGCGGCTGTGTTGACTGCGGCAGCCACGTGGACACCCCTCATCATGCTTATGCTGAGCCTGAAGGAAAAACAATCCAGTAAGATTCGATCCAGGGTGAGAAAAGGACTTTTTTTTACACCTTCTTGGAAGAGGCTTCTCAGTGCTTCCCCAGGGTTCTTTGTATTAGAAAACCATGCACGTTTCCTGTGCGATAGCACAGCAATTTGGAAGATCACAGATTTCTAATTGTTGCAAGACAGGGTAACATAGCAGGATCAGACTTATTTGTTTTTCTTGCTTCGACAGCGATGATAAGTCACCAATAAAAGCTAAACAACCAAAACTGTGGCTACGCCGTGCCTGAATTCTCAGGGAATTAACATGTGTCAGGGCAAGCGCCCCATGCGCTCTCTGCATTTTTATCTCCCTGCCATCTAAGCCAGTTCTGCTAATCTCCAACATATGTTTTAGCTGTGAGAAGCTCATCTACTGTGCACGAAGCTGAAATGGAAGGTATTAAAACAGCCCTAAATTTTGATCAGCTATCACCGATGAAGCCAGCTCTTAAATGTGATTTATAAAAGGTGATTGCTGCGTGAACCTGGTGGTGGATGGTGTCTCCTTTGCCTTGTGCCCCTGTGCACAGGAGTCTCTGGTGGATTTTCATCTGGGACTGGGAGCTCCAGTAACATATCATGGAGAGGGCAGAAAAACACAGTGAAGGAGCAAGGTCTCAAGGCCACTGTGGCTTAGATTTTAAATCGATTCCCAGGATTTCCATCAATTCCCGCGCAGGGAGTGCTCAGCATTAGGTATGGTCAGCGATGGGGCAGGCGCCTCCCAGGCTTGGAGGTGTGGGAATGCTGAACCCTGGGCCATTGTGCCAACCTGCTCCCAACCTAAACCCACACTCCCCACCACTCCGAACTCGCTCCGGAGTATCTTGGGGCTTGAGGTATTTCCACAGCTGGGCCGAGTCCAAAAGGCGAACCGTTTCTCTCCGAAGTCTGCCCAAATCACTGTATGTGTTCTTTGAGTGATTCAGGCATGAAAAAAGAAAAACCGCTTTTCCCCGTAGGGTCATATCAAGCAGTTTATGCTCAGATAACTCAAAAGCTGATGAAGAAAGCAAGCCAGACTCTCAGCTGCAGCACAGCCCTAGAGGGGCTGCAGCGCTGCTGACTCGCTGCCCAGCTCTTCCCTGGCCCGTGCATCCTGCAGAGCAGTCGTGGGGCTGCTCTAAGCTATCCCAGATGGCAAAAGGCTCCTCAGAGCCCTCAGCTCCTGGCACCTCTTTCCCCACCACCACCTTGAGGTCTCCGTACTCCAGAACTGGGTTATCCTGGCAGCATCCTTGGCCTGCTGATCCCCGCCAGCCACCTCTCCACAGGGTGCCTGTTGAAGGAGCATCTCTGAGCCATGCCATGGAGCAGCTCATGGCCCTGGTTTGCTCAGGGGGAATGTCCTGGTGTGCTCAATGGGGTGTTTTGTTTCGCTACGTCTCTGTTTCCCTTGTGTTTTAATATGGGCAGGATCCTCGGAGCTGTTCTTATTGCTGGCAAGGGATGTGGGTCCTGTTCTGCGAGGAGGAGCGAGGCGGGAGCAGCCTTGTCTTCCCACCTGTGCCCACCACTTCTCAGGAGGAGCAGAGACCCTTCGGACGGCGCTCACTGCAGCTTCTGGGGGCTGGCTGCCGGGCAGCTCACATCATCTCACCAAATCCAGGTATTTGCCACGTCCCTCAGTGACAATTGGGAAGGGACCCTCATCTCACCTTGTCAAATGTACGTTTTTGCCATGTCCCTCAGTCAAAAGTGGGAAGGGACCCAGATCTGCAGCAAAGCAGGAGAGCCAGCAGGTCCTCCCGCCAGAGGTACCAGCAGATGTGGAAACCAGAGCCGTCTTGGAGGTTATCAGAGCACAGCAAGAGGAGGGCCGCGCCAGCCTGTCGATGCAATGGTTCAGGTCAAACCTTGCCAGCCCCTTCCTCCCGTGGATGACCTTGCATCTGCGGAAACCTCTAGGTCTTGGCAAAACCCTTCGCAGGGGACGGATGCTGGTGGGGCAAAGGCTCTTTGAGGGATGAAGTGTCTTCTCTCTGAAGAAAAAGCGACTCAAAAATGTGAAAATGGAAAACCTTCCAGCCGGGCAGCGTTGAGCCCGGAGGAGCAGCTCACACTGTCACCAGCCCCTCTGCTTTGCTCCTTGCTAGGCTGTTGCCCACGAGCTGCAATACCTGCACGCGGGAGCTGCACCGCCATGCAGAGGAGCCCCTCACGCTGGAGCAGGACACGATGTGGAGGCTGCAAGCCCCGATTTCACGCAGTGTCCCTGAGCCCAAGGAGGCTGCCATAGTGATCACGGAGCTCGGGAAGGAAGAACACTTGAGTAGTTCAGCAATAATGCGCTCATCGTGGTTTAAAGCATATGCAAATGCACTGCAGCACCACAAAACAACAAATCTTTTGTCCGCAAAGAAGGCAGAGAATGTTACCAAAAGCGAAGAGGCAGCCGGCTCGGGAGGCAAAGCTGTTCATGGCCCGGCATCTCGGGCGCGCTTGTAGCATCTGGGCCTGTGGCATTTACTGAGCAAGCCACAATGATAGTTTCATATCACAGTTTGGGCAAGCTGAAGCCTCCTCTGCTCGGCGCAAAAGCCCCTCTGCAAAACCTCCTGCAATGAGCAAGTGAACGCGGAAGGCGGCAAGACCCAAACCCAAAACCCAAGCCCGTGTTTTGCGGCACAGCTGCCAGGCTGTCGGCTATCCCGGTCTGGCCGCGGCGGCCCGTTTGGCTGCAGACCAAGGGGGAAGAGGCCGATTGCCTGGTTCCCAGCCCCAGCAGGGCCATCTCCCTGTGTCTGGGCTGAGCCCAGTCCATCTGGTGGCTCTCCGGGCCGTGTCGCGGGTGGCACGGAACAAGTGGTGGCAGCGCTGAGCCCTGTGCCACACCGACGTGGCCGTGCCTCAAAAACCACCTGCAGAGAGAGCGGCTCCCCCAGATAACCTACATGCCAGTTCTCCTGCAGTGCCTAAACCAAGCTTCCCTGCCTCGAATCGGCTTCGAAAGACAATAAATGTATTTTGTTTGATTGCGCATTGCGCTGTGCCTTGGCAGGAGATCCGAGCGCTGCGCACAAAAGGAGCGCTACAGGGATTCGAAGCCCTGGCACTTCTCCACGGTGGCCTAAGCCAGCATCCAGTTCAGGTCAAAGTGCCAAAATAATAGCTCCCTGTCTCCTGGAGGGTCTCACAGCCCTGTGTCCTGAGCCTGGAAAACGAAGCTGCGCAGGGAAGGCTGCAGCTTGGAGGAGGGATCGGATGGGATTGGCACTGCCCTGTAACCCACATCCTGCGGGAGGGCAGGCAGTGCGGAGACCAAGCTCCCCTGGTGACCCCATGAATCACAGAGGGCCAGTGGTGACTAGCACAAGCCCGTATCCATTAAAAAAAAAAAATGCAGGCGTAGGAGGAAGTGAGAAATACGGCATCACCGAAGAACTTTCTGAACACCAAAGTGTTGGTCTTCATCCCCACAGGCATCTCAGGGTCCTTCAGAAGCGTGGCAGAAGGTGTTTTGCAAACGTAACCCCATGGCGTGGAGCAACGCCATCCATCCCAGCTATGGGACCGTGGGTGCCAGCAGCCTTTGGGGCTGCCACGGGCCACCACGTGCTGCTGGCAGCCACCAAAGGCCATCTGACCCATCGCAGGAGGGTCTGCTCAGCAACTGACCTGCACGAAGGGGAGAGGAGCTGCCAAGCGTTAACTGGGCACATGTGTCATTAGGGCATTAGGCTTCCTGCAGAAGGGGCTGCGGATACGAGGAAAGCGCGAGTGCCACAGGCTGGGAGAGAGGCGGAAGGCGAAGGGGAGAGACCTGCATCTGGTAAGTTTTAACCGCACAGCTTTTATATCGTGGCCCTGGAGTTTGGAGTGGCAGCAGGCCAGGAGCAGATGAAAATTGGCTTTTTGCTTTCTGCTTTCTCTTGGAGAGGTTTTCTAAGCCAATTTAGACTCTGCTAACCCTCCCTTTTAACCAGCTTTCGACTTTACCTTGATCCATATTGTGGCTCTTAAATACTTGCTGCTATTTACTCCCGATAAGCAGCGCTTTTCCTCTGTGAGTCGTTGCAGCAAAGTGAGCAGGGCTGCTCTGCAAGCGAGTGCTGAGGAAAAGCCAGGGTCTTACCATGTCTTAGCTTAATATGACTAACTTTTGTAGGTAGTATGGTATTACCAACAATAACAGCGCAGTAATCTCTCTTTTATGGAGTAGCTTAAACACTGCAATTCTTAGCAAACTCCGTTTAATACAGGCTCTGGACTGAGGGATTTGTGATTGTTGCCCGAATGCTTTTGCTCTCGCTGGCATCGTGTGCCTTTTCCCTTTCCATGCCTCTCAGGGCTGGTACGTGCAGAGAGAGGCAAAAGCAGATGCTCCGGAGAGGACAGTGTGCCCTGAGCTTGGGATGGGGATGGAAATTGGGAGGGAAAAACGAGAGTGCTGGAAGCGAGGATGCTCCCAGTAGGAGGACTTTGAAGCCAGTACAGCAAAGACCATAGCTGACACCACCTCTGAAAATTCATCAGGAGAGACTTAGACAACCCTTTGCGTCCCTGGAAATGTCAGTTTAAGGATAACTTCCTAGCAAGTGGGGTGACCTGTGCCTTGCAGAGCCCCTGCTTGCAGGCTTTGGCAGGCGAAAGAAAGATCCTCTTAGCGCTTCCTTGTCTGAGCTTCCCTGACACCACGGAAAAGCATGTCTATCCCCACTATCTCTATACATATGTATACATATATGTCTTTACTGGGATTTTCTTGGACGTGTGAATTGACCCAGCTGCAAAGGGTCGCCTGAGAAATGCTTCCTATTCCCACAGGTCTCGGAGGTTTCCTTTCCTGGAAAGGGATGTGCCAACGTGTGGGGGCAGCTAGAGGAGACCCCAGCCCACTGCTGGCTTGGCTGGGTGTAAATCCTGCAGATTCCTCCTTCAAAGGGACCCGCACGAGCCATCAGCGCCAGCCCTGAGCAATGCTGCGTCGTGGTCCTCATGTGGTCCGGGAAATCAGAGCGTTACGGCCCCTTCCCTGTTAAACTTTTAATACTTCCTGCACCGCTGGCAGGAGCTGGGTTAGCGAAGGAGAGCGGGAAATGCCTCCCAGGCTGGGCTGGGAGCCCTGCTCCGTCTCCAACCCACATTCCAAGCCCGCGGGGGCTGCAGCGGCTGCGCTCGGCAAACCCGGGTTGTGCTCCTGCTCTGTGTTCGGACAAGAAAGGGAACGGCCCGATTCCTCCATGGATTTTCCCTCCTCCTCTCAAGCCGGAGGAGGGAAAAACGCAGCCCTCGTGGTTTGAACTGGCTGGTTAAGCCAGAGAAAATCCTTCTGGCAGCTCTCTAGGAAGGCTTTGCTGTCCAGATGGGCTGGAGCTTGTTGCGATAATTGGGAAGGGGGGAACTGGATTTCTCTAGAGGAACAGAGGTTTTGGGGCAGATCTGAGTTATTTGGCCTTTGCTGTTTCGGGAAGCATTGCAGGGAAGCCAAAGCACAGGAACAGGCCACCTCGCACGCCGTTCCCTCCTGCTGCAACAGGCTCATCCTCCTGGATGCAGCAGGCCATGGAGCAAAGCCCTTGCTCTGGGTCACCATTTCAGTGTGCAGAGCCCACGATTGCTGGGTCGCTTTGTGATATGGAGCAGGGAGGGTTTCCTGCTTCTGCTCACCTCCTTGCTGGCCAGGAGAGCTGGGCAAGAAAGAAGAGAGTGAGCGCTCAAAAACCCTGGTGGGAGGAAGGCTTGTTGAAATGCTAGCCTGGAAAGTGGAAGCAAAAATATGAGCTGAATCTCTTGGAATCTCAACCAAATATCACATGCACACACACATGAGGAGCTTTGCACCAAGTCTGGGACCCCTCTAATGCTGCTCGCCTTTCCTTAGGTTCATTTCAAGTTTTGCACTTGCAAGCTGCCCATTGCTTTCAGTGCCCACACACGATGGCTTTAAATAGACAAGAGGTAGGACATCCTAAAACCTACCAGCATGTGTAAGAAAACCCACCAAAAACAGTGAGCTTTTTTTTCAATATGAAAATCAAATGCAAAAATTAGCAGGTATTTTTAGCTGTTTAAAACTGAGCAGGTGTTTGAAAGGTCAGATATAAGTCATCGGGAAAAGGAAAAGAGAAGAAAAGAGAAGAAAAGAGAAGAAAAGAGAAGAAAAGAGAAGAGAAGA
>VWPW01024517.1:0-14730 GCA_013389825.1 Crypturellus undulatus | reverse complement strand
CTTAACACATTACATCCAGTTTGTGATGTCCTCATATCTGCCTGATACCTCTATTACACTTCAGCTTCAAGTCCATTTCAGAAATAGTCATCACAGACCATCTTCATTGGTTCTGGAGGGGTTTCCAGTCATCACTCCCCTGGCTAAGACTTGTCAGTATTTTATGCGCCATGAGCTACAGTCATACCTGATTTATCACATCAAGAAGTGGTGGTGGGGAAATGCATGAGATACATAGGTGCACAAGGAGGTAGATACCACATAGCACTTTCAACAGGAGCATTAACCCTCATTAGCTTCCCCATTTCCTCCAGGGTTTGCAGTATCAGTTCTTGACGAACCCAGCGCCCATGCAACACCCAACCCCATTTCAGCATCACATTTCGGGGAGCAACCAAGGCAGACAGCACGATGCCCTCTGCTTGGCTCGGTATCACTAGCATCAAAACCCCAATCAGACTGACCCTCTTTGCTTTCCATTCACCAGGGACTTGACTGATAACCAGCTGGTCACGCTGCCTCTCAATGGCTTGGGCGGACTGACCCATCTGAAGCTCCAAGGAAACCCATCTCTCTCCGAACCCTTCTCTAAGGAGAGCTTCCCCAAAATGAGGTACCAATATTGCCCTGGGCACTGTTCCCTCCTTCACTTCTGGCTCTCTTGTGTTTGTTGGTATCAATCAGCATCCTGTTTTGCTTGTTTGCCTCCTGCTTTCCTCCATCCTCCCAGGCACATAGGTTGAGCAAGCCTCGTCTGCTCCTAACGTGCTTCATCCATCTTTTAAAGTTATCCATGGGAAAGTGATGCACTCCTGGGCCCATGGGCCCTATCCCGAAACACACACACACAAGTGGAACGCGTGAAGAGGGCCCAACTAAGAGCTCCACTCAATGGAAAACATTC
This sequence comes from Crypturellus undulatus, assembly GCA_013389825.1. Classification (NCBI taxonomy): domain Eukaryota; kingdom Metazoa; phylum Chordata; class Aves; order Tinamiformes; family Tinamidae; genus Crypturellus; species Crypturellus undulatus. The sequence continues at coordinate 13,826 of VWPW01024517.1, read as the reverse complement.
TCAGAAGCCAGTTCTAGCTAATGACATCCAGCTTGCTTTCAGTAAACTCTGTGTGGCCGTCTCTTTTCTTCTGTGGATTAATGAGGAGCCTGAAGGGTCAAACTGAGCAAAAGGAGGCTGCAAAAGGCTTGGAGTTCAGTGCTGCACTGCAGCCTCTGGCTCTCCTGTTGCTTCATTAGCAGTGGTTCTGCAGCACTCCACGGTCCCTCACACTGAGGGACACACTGTACAGTGCTCCAGAGGATTGGAATTGCCCTCCGACAAGACCACGTCCAGTTTGGATCTCCCGAATAATTGCCTTGGGGATATGTTGCCAGCAAGGATGTTGGAGCTAATGTTCCCTCTCATCCAATACAAGATGAGAGTTCCCAAGGCCAGAGTTTCTCAAACTCAGGTCCTCACTGGAGTTACAGGTCACTACCACGTGGGCTTACTAGCTCAGGTCTAATGAGAAGTGTTGAGCTCTCACTTCAGTCTGCCCGGGCACTGGTGCCTGCGGGGCTTTTTCTTTGGATTTTTCTGACTCATCATGGCCTGGATCTGCTGCATGATGGTTTCCTAAATGACTGGAGATCTCAGAAACTTCTGGAGGGCTTTCCACACCCAAGACAGCAGTTCTTTGTGCAGGGCAGGGCAAAAGCAGCAATTGCAGGGGCCTTCCTGTCCACAGCAATTCCACTCCATTCTGTGGAGCTGGTTTGTATTTGTGCCAGTGAAACAGAGACTGCAGGACTGGTTCACTGAATCAGTCAATCCTTTCCCAAAATTTGGGGGTACTGCCACTAGTTTTTTTCTTAAAACTTACCATGTCTGAGGAAATCCTCTGAGAACAGTCCTTAGCCATGTTGTGAAGATCTGCACCTCCCTACCACCTTTCAGTGATAGGATTTAATTTGGAGTTTACAACAGGAAGCGAGTTTGTATACAGAGTTTCCATAGCCTCCCAGGGCTCGGCCAAAAAATGTCTGGGAACTTAAAATAAAAGCATATTTTTAGACTATAGAGTTTCACTATATATACTGATCTTGTCAGAAGAACTGTCTGAAAAAACTTAAGGTTCATTTGATTTCATCAGCAATCTTTCAGACTTCCAGCAAAGAAACAGGCATCTTCTGTCTTGGAAGAAAATAAAACTTTTAACTGATAGCCAATTTTTTTAGATGCTGTTCAGCTGCTGTTTAATTAACCATGCCACACACACTATAATTAACAACTAACAATTGAAAGCAGACATATTCAAATGACTTGCTGCATTTGAGATAGCTGAAATTTCCCTGCCAGGGATGGTAGAGGGAGCCACAGTCATGGATTGAGAGTTTTTCTCTGCATCTCTGACCTGTTGCACTTGCTCAAGCTCTTGGGAACTTCTTCATCTTAAAGAAGAAGAAATGAAAGGGTGCCGAGCAAAAAGATGGACCCAGGGCAAAACGCGATGATTCAACATGCAAAGGGAGCACGTGGCCTGCACATGCATGTGGCAAGCCTGGGAAAGTGATGCTAATTCAGTCTTGGGAGATGTGCAGAAAGATTTTAGAAAAATATCTAGGAATTTAAGTGCAGCTTCCAAACCTGGTGTTTGATGTCATCCCATTGGCAGGCAGATAGTCTCTTAAGCACCAAGAAAGGGGCACTGCAGAGGCACAGTGGGATGACTGGATCCTCACTCCACCCTGCCGTGATCCGGTGTAACCACCTGTTGATCCATAAGCTTTTCCACATGTGAAAAACAGACACAAACTGCAAAGCAATGGAGTATCAAGTCGTGGAACTAACGTGCCTAAATGTTCTGCTTCCCCCCTTTGCAGAGTCCTTGAAGTACCTTACGCTTATCAGTGCTGTGCCTACGGAAGCTGCAGCAGCTTCTTCAAGGTGTCAAACGAATGGGAAGCAGAAGACATGAGCCCCGAGGAGGAGGATCCCCATAAGAGGACCATGGAATTGTTCCCAGGTCACGCTGATAACCACTGTAAGTAAATTTGGCTGAATGGTGACCAACCTGTGGGCTGTGCTGCGAGCTTGGATGTGATCCAGCTTTTGCAGGAGTGTTTCCATTGCACTGCCTCGATGAGAAGGCAGAGTGATGATTCTCCATTCCTGGTGACAAGTACCTGTGAATGGGCTTCAGCCAGTGCCACTGCATTGGAGGAAACAAGTAAGAGCTTATCTGGCACTTCTAACACTTCACTATCTCACAGAGAGATTTCGCAACCTTCAACATCGTGGACACAGGCACTAATTGGACCATGCTGACTGTAGCGGGAGGCCACGCAAGATGAGGTGGCTAAGGTTACATGAAAGTTTCTGGCCGTGGTCACTAGGCAGTACAAAGTCTGTGGTAGGATGTCAGTCTTTGTAGCTATCACTCTGCTGAGGATGGTCTTTAAGATTATTCTGAATTAAAAGAGACCAAGGAATTGGAAGAAAGCATAGGTTCAGCATAGGGGCTGGGCTATGCAGGGCACAAGAGGCCCCGCAGTTAAGACTGAGTGGGGAGTTCTGTTCAAAGCTCATTTTTTTTTCAGTGCTCCAAATAACTTCTACATAGATGCTCTTGAAATCTGTTGCAGCCACATTCTTGCATCTCAGTGGCAGCTCCCTGCCAAAAGCTGGTCTGATCCCCTTTGAAGAGAATCTCAGGAAAAAAAAAATGCAAAGAAAAGTATGAGTTCCTTTTTTCTTCTGTAACTGCTAGAAAGCAGAAATAGCATTTTAGGATGCCACTTGGGTATATAAACTCACATTGTTTATATGTTTGTGTAAATATAGAGTTCACATGCACTTGCAAGGCCCAGGGCATCCTTTAAGCAGATCTACATCTCAGTGCACTGCTGCAGGAAAGAGAAAGGATGCTGTGCCCTCAAGGACCAGCACAGCCACATTTCAGTCACCTCCTCCTGGCAGCACCGTAAGCCCAGCCAGTAACAGGCCAGAAGCAGAGTCTCCTCTTGCTTCCTAAGCAGGCAAGACAAGACAGAGAAAGATACTGACCCAGAGCAGTTGGGTTTACATGAGGAACTCTGTGCTATAGCAGTGATGGGAGGCAGGATAACAGATGCTGTTTCATGCCTTGTCCCTGCCATCTGCCCCACTCTGATACTTCACAGCTGAAGAATAAGCTTTAGCGGTGTAAAATGTCCAGTCAGACACCAGCAAACGTGAGCACAATGTGACTCCAGGAAGCATGCTAGACTTGGTGGTTACACTGGGCAGACACTACAGAGGAGCCATATGTTAAGGTCATTGCTGCAGGAATTTCTTCTCAGATGGGTTATTTTTTCCATCATTAGTGCAGCCCATACAGGAATAATCTTACTGCATGTACTCAGGGAGTTTGACCAGTAAATTACAGTGTTTTCAAGGAAACTGTAAAAAGACATGGTTTTCTAAGAGGGTCTGCAGCACTGCTTGCAGACCTGCTCTTGCTGGGGACAGTTCCCTGCAACTGAAGCCACTTGTTATCTGAAAGGTTCCATCAGGAGACCAGTACCTGTATCCTGGGCCCATCAGGAGACCAGTACCTACCACAAGGCTCCCATTTCTCCAAGCATGTCTCAGTTCCTCAGATTATGTGTATGTTCACGAGACATTTGGACCAGTCTCATGTTGCAAAAATGTTGAACAATTGCCTGGAAGAGATTTTTAGCTACTCATGTAAGGCCAGAGTTTCAGAAGCTAAAGCCCTGGGCAAACTACAAAGGTGCAAATGTTGAATGCACAAGAACATCCTTGCTAAGCAGAGCCCTCGCACATGACTCTCCATTCAACAAAATGGCCTGTTGCATGACCTATACGCGGCTCTATTCTTGACAATGAGGGTTTTGTAATATTGTTGTTTTAGTTAATTAATTGTTGCTTTATTTCTGTTCCCAAAGCCTCCTTTCTGACGGTCCCCAGTGGTATTCAGCTCTATTATATGAATTTGTAACAGTTCCTCATTACAGAGGAAGAAAAGCTCCCAGACATTCCTTCCCTGAAAGAGATGAAGCGGCCTCGTTAAGAGCAAATAACTCAGGACATTTTCCCTGCAGTGTGTGGCCAGGGCAGTGCTGTGAGCGAACTTGGGAGGGAGGGATGGGGCAAGTTTCCAGATGATGATGTCCTCGAGGTCTTACATAATGCTCCTGGCAGCACCAAGGAGCCCTGTAACAACAGAAATGCCTGTTTTGCCCAGCCCAGCAGCTCTATTAGCTTGTAAAACTGACTAATTAAGTGCTGCAACCATTCAGGGAGTCCTAGAGAGCCCTCAGAGGTACACTCTTCCTACTCCTGTCACTCAAGAAGCCTGCGAGAGCCCACTGAAAGCAGATGTCCGAGCACCTTTTTCCCAATGTAGTTTAAGCTGGGAAGACCCTTCTATCTGCCCTTCTTCAGTTTCTCTGCCAGCATCCTTCTCTGTGACTGAGTGCTGAAACTGAGGTGCTATAGGGGGAAAATAGGTCGTTCGTTGTCCTGCTTTCCATTTTTTCATGAACATCTCTGTGGTATAACAAAATTAGCTGAGCAATTCTGAATGTAGGTTAAGAGCTGTTTTCTCCAGTTCACCACTTCCTTAAAACATAATGTCAGAAATTGGTAAATTACAAATCCTGAATACTAACATATGAGCTCCTTCATCTCTCACAAGGTTATTTTGCTAAAACTTTGCAGAGGACAAAGTCTTGACAGACATCTGGGAAAACTGTGGGTAAGAATGCATGGTACAAAGCTTTTTTGTTAGATCCAGGGGAATGTTTATACATCACACACTGGGATGTATGGAGGAGAGTCTATCCTTCTACCTGGTGGACAGCAGTTTCTTGCAAAATGCCATGATGCACAGAAATACTTGAAGATCTACTCCCCAGGAACTCTTCTTGGAGGCCTTCAAGTGCTGCTATAGTATCATCAGTACCAAAAAAAGGGAGACACTAGTTTTCCTTAGAAGCAAAATCAAATCCTGGTCTCATTAGATAGTACTTACAAATTAGGTTGATATTACTATATCTTGGCTTGTTCTGTAACCAGAGATGAAGCAGGTACACCACATGTGGGAGCTGAGAGGAGTAAACTAGCTGGATTTATGCCCACAAACAAATCAAACTCTCAGGATTGAGATGCCCACTGCTTGAAATGATACTCAGCTTCCCCTGCCTTCCTTGGTAATGACATTTGTTAGGAAATATTTTCATTGTCATATAGTTTGGCCACAAAAATAACAATGATTCTCTGAAAGCAATATTTCTATCTGGTTGTAAACCAAGGATTTATCCTTTCACTACAACATCTTGGATCCAAAATCGTGAGCTGAGGTAAAATAGCAGCACCCAACCTGGTGACCATTAGTCAGATAGATTAAGGTTTAAGGGATCCAGTTTAAGCACCAGGGAGGCTGACAGGAGGGCAGGTAGGTCAGGGTCGTCACTGACAGTCACATCCCTGCCCTACCAGAGCAAGATGAACAGAGCAGGTCTGGCAACACTGATCAGGCTTGTCCAACAGTTCATATCATCAGTACACAGAGAAGCAGCAGGTCTGTCAGCCAGGCCAATGGCCAAGTCAGAAAGTCAGGGTCAGATCAGAAGTTTCCAAGACCAGGCACACCTGTAGCTGCAACATAGCTTAGGCAGGGACCAGTTGTGAGAGCCTGAGCTTAACAACCGCTCTCAGGTGAAGGGGGAGCTGCCTTGTGCTGAGGCATCTCACAGCTCCCTGACTCTTGGCCGAGCAGGATGGGCACACGGGGCCATAACAAGCCGGACTCTATGACACCAGGTAACGGTGTGAGCTCTTCTCTTGCCCACAGACTGGCAGCTGACAGCAGAAAAGCAGCAGGGCTCGTTGCTGGGCAGTAACTCCAAGGGAGAGAGGAATTATCTGCAAGCCCCAAACAGGGACTGCCCAGCACAAGGCAGCCAGTATAAAAGGGGGCTATGCATCTAGCGCAACATTCTGGATTCTCTCTCCTCTCCATCAGTTTCCTCCTCGTCCTCCCACTTTCACATTCATGGGGACTATTTGCCACTGAAAGGATTAAGCATTTTTTTTACAAGGCCTCAGAAAGTGCAGGTGCCTTAATATTCAAACAAATATGCTGCTGGCCAAGGGTGGTAGTCTGGCAAAAAAAAAAGCTCAATGCCTNGAAAGGATTAAGCATTTTTTTTACAAGGCCTCAGAAAGTGCAGGTGCCTTAATATTCAAACAAATAGGATCTAACTCACAAACAGTGCAGTCTGCCTTATGAGAACAGAATAGACACTTTCATTTCTCTACAGTTCCTTGGCTGAGGGAAGTTCCAGCAGAGAGAAGCACGTTTTCTGCTTTGAATCCTGCCGTGCTGGCCAAGGGTGATAGTCTGGCAAAAAAAAAAGTTCAATGCCTTCACCTCATGCAATGCTAAACTTCCAGCTAAGAACAGTCTTTGTGCATTCTGAGCTATTGAAAAGCAATGGGAATGGATTGCATTTTAACTTTAGGGGGGTTGGATTTGTACAGAAAGTGCCCATCTCTGCACTGATTGGAGTGCTGTGACGGCACATCACAGCCCCTGCACTGTGGATGGAAAAGACACTGGAGATTTATAAGACTATAAAACACAGACATGAAATATTTTTCCATACCACTGTGAGTGTTTCCTTGCCAGACTGCAGAGCAGCAGCAATATTTCAACTCTTTAAAATGGCTTTTTTCCCAAAGTTCACTGAAGCCGAGAAAGCCACAATGCTTGTCAGGAAGCACTAAAGATAGCACATTATTTGTCATCATTCCTTAATCAGATCATCCTTATTTTCATGCACAGGCAGAAAGCAGGCCTTGGGAGAGGGACCACTTCTCATTCTAACAGGCACGTAAATCCTGCTCGAGCTGGCCACGTCTCCAGCACCTCAACACCACTTGCCTTTCTCGACCAAGAGGCTGGAGCTGTCACAGACTGTGCACACTCACTGCCATGCACCAGGGTGCCAGCATCCATCCTCATCATCCAAGGGAGGCTTCATTCCACAAGCAGAGATCCAGTCTAAGCTCTCTGTATATCAAGATGTAGCAAGCAGAAAACACAGCCTCTGTCCTTCCTTTTGTCTGCAGAAAAACCTCTCCAGAGTTCCTCACTGGGAGCAGAAGGCTGGTGTTGGTGCCGTGGTTGGGGATGGGGCAGCAGCACCTGTCCTTTTGTGCCATTCCCAATCAGCAGAGTTAAGAAGGGCAACAGTGACTGAAGTGGAAAAGCATGTTTTGGTTAGACTAAGGAGATGCCAATCACTTTGGTGATGACCTTCACCATTTGGCCCGTTGAAAGCACAACTGAGGTCTTGACCACATTATCTTCCAGTACCTTGTCCCCCAGCCAAGGGGTCTCTGTCTCCCCCTTCAGAGAGCCCAAGCTTGGCCAGAGTGATGGAGAAGCCAGTCCACCAGGCTGGGCTGGTTCACAGTTGCATAGATCACAAGGATCCAGAACCTGCTGGGTTTGTCTCTGAGCAAACCCAGGATTGGGAACCTCCAAGGTTTAAAACAAGGCATCACACACCCAAGAAATCATAAAATAAACCACCAAATGCTTGGGATAGAGGGGTGTCTTTTAGCTTCTGAGTCATTTGGTGGTGGTGGTGGCTGATGAGGAGGAATTTGTGCTGAAGCAGAGCTTAAGAGCTCTCTCAGAACAAAACTCCAAAGTCCTTGTTGATGAGCTAACATTGGACAAATCCTTCCCAGAGGATTCCCATTTAAAGGCTTTGTTTTCTGTAACCACATAGGCCAGAGTATTTCTTTCTGTAAAAAAAGAAACAAGCTGGGAAAAAGGGATCAGCATTCACATAACTCTAGGATCTGGAGTTCTTATAATTCAAATATTGGGAGGAACCTTCTAAAAGCATAGCGGCTGGCCATATTGCAACCCATCAGCTTTTACAAGACACTTCCATGACTTCTCTCCCACAAAACTGACTGCAGGGGACAAATTGGACACAGCAGCTACTTTGAACTTGTGGATGGGGAACTGGTTGGAAGGATCTTTATCAAAGGAAACAGGCAGCGGGGAAAGCTGAGGGCCCTGCTAACCCTGATGGCCCTGCTCATTCTCCTCTGAGCACCTTTTCTGTTGCTTTCTCCACAGATGACTTAGATGCAGATGACCTCCAGCTGGATCTTGAGGAATCAAAGTTGCAGCCCACTATACAGTGCACACCCAGCCCTGGTAAGCACCAAGGAAAAGCCTTCCTCTGAACACAGCTGCCTCCCATGGGCCACCCTGACTGGGTGGGCTCTGGCCAGTGTGGGGACAAGCTCTCCCACTCTGGTGTAGCTGCCCTCCTATGAGGAGTGGACACAGCACCCTTCGGTACCCAGCACCCTTCTCCACACTGCACCACTGTTGCGTCCTTTTCCACACAGAGGAGGGCATTGCAGTGGCAATGCTGAGACCTGACCTTATATTTACAAAGCCCTTATAAATCTGGCTTTTCTCCTCTCACATGCTCTCTTCCTACACCTCGTGCCTGTTGCAGACAGGTTCTGACAGCAGGCCCTCATCTGCACGCTGGAGCACACCCCAGTGCAGGGACACAGAGGGTCTGGGACAGAGCTAAGAGGTGACACTAGGAGTTGCATGCAGATCCTGCTGCAGGAGGGGGCAGACGATGTTGTTTGCCCCTGCTATTCAGTAAGTTCGCTTCTTTCCAGCCACTGGTATTCAGTAAGCATGGGGCTGATGTGCTGGGAGACGTCTGCGATGAGCCCACTGCTCCACGCAGCACCAGGAGAGCAGAGCAAGATATGCTGGGAATAACTTCAGACCTTGCTTTCTTTCAGGTCCCTTCAAGCCTTGTGATCACTTGTTTGAGAGCTGGATCATCCGCCTGGGCGTCTGGGTCATCGTTGTGGTCTCAGTGCTCTGCAACGGGCTGGTCATCGTGGCTGTCTTTGCTTCTCCCAGTTACCTCTCGCCGGTTAAGTTTGTCATCGGCTCCATAGCTGGAGCCAACATGCTGACCGGCGTCTACTGCAGCATGCTGGCTCTGGTGGATTCCCTGACCTACGGGCAGTTTGCTAACTATGGGGCCAGGTGGGAGAGCGGCGTGGGCTGCAGGGTGACGGGGTTCCTCTCCGTGCTCGCGTCGGAGGCTGCTATCTTCCTGCTGACGCTGGCTGCGGTGCAGTGCAGCGTTTCGGTCTCCTGTGTGCGGGGCTACGGGAAGTTACCCGCCTTGGGCAAGGTCAAGGCCGCTGCCCTTTGCTGCCTGTTGCTGTCCTCTGCTGCTGCTGCTCTGCCTCTCTTCTCCGTCGGGGAATATGGAGCATCCCCTCTCTGCCTCCCGTATCCCATCCCGGATGGGAAACCTGCCACCTTGGGCTTCACCGTGGCCTTAGTGATGACAAACATGCTCTGCTTCCTGGCTATCACGGGCACCTACATCCGGCTCTACTGCAACCTGCTGAAAGGCGAGTTCAGCGCTGTCTGGGACTGCGCCATGGTCAAGCACGTGGCCTGGCTGATCTTCACCAACTGCCTCCTCTACTGCCCGGTGGCCTTCCTCACCTTCTCCTCCATGCTCAACCTCTTCCTCATCACCCCAGAGGTCATCAAGTCCATCCTGCTTGTGGTCCTGCCCCTGCCCGCCTGCCTGAACCCCCTGCTCTACCTGCTGTTCAACCCCCACTTCAGAGATGATCTGCGCCTGCTGCGGCACAAGGGCCAGGACAAGGGAAGCTACACGCAGTCCTGCAGGGTTGATGACATGGACAAAAGCTCCTATGACTCCACCCAGGCTCTCGTGAGCTTCTCTGACATCGACCACATATTCGAGACTCCTGACTCCCTGTTAGTGCACCCCGTCCTTGACAGCTACAGCTTCCCCTCCATGACACTCGTCCCCTGCCAGCAAAGAGCGGGCAGCAGGGGCAAGGAGAGGGGCTACTCCGAGCATTGTCCCTGCCTCAATGACAGCGAGGTTCTGCTCACTCCGGAAAGCCGGGACGCAGCCAGCAGCAGCCTCCGGATAGCCTTCTTCTCCACCCCGTCCTCACCACCCTACACATCTCACTTATAAACCTGCTCTGAGCAGCCGTGCAGGACAGCCCCACACCACGCACAGCCCCAACACACGGTGGCCAGCAAGGTGACAGCGGGCTGCTGCGTGGAAAGCACGGATAAAACCCATCCATCCTCACCCCCATCACGTAAGCCTTGGCAACAGGTGCCACACTGCCAGCTGCCTCTCCTGGACGGGCTCTGAGCTCCAGATGCTCAGGGCTGGCCACGGCAGGATATAAACCTCCTGTGTGAGAGCTTCCCCTGCTAGTGACCGCGTGGCAGAGAGCCCCAGCAGCTCAGGAAATGTGTCAGGGAGACTCTCCTCCTATTTATCCTGTAGCATCACAAGCTAAGAAGAACCCTGAGCAGAAAGCAGAAGCCTGCAGCAAAGCCAAGTACGCCTATCAAGGGAGAGACATCTTAGCAAGAAAAAACATCATGCTCTGGCAGAAATGTGTGGAAACAGCCTGCCAATGCTGCAGGCCTTGCTCCTTGGGGTCTTCTTCAGGCCTCACTGACCCCAGGAAATGGGCTTATGTCTGACCCATGCCATTGATGGGAAGAGCAAAGGAAGGGGATTAAAAAGCTGTGTATTTGTGTGTGCACGAGAGGTCTGGAACGCCTCCGTTTTGGGAGGCTCTGGCTCATCCATCACATGGGTTAGACTGGACCCACTCTTTGAGCTGATGTCAGAGGCTGGGGATGCTCAGCCCCTCTTTCCATGTGGCCCAGAGTGTCTAACAGAGGATCTCTAAACCCTAAGGCAGATAAATGCCCTGTTGAGACAACACAGCGACTCCTGGCCATGGCCCCAAGGGAACACAGAACTCTCTCCCATCTTGTTTGTTCCCTTCATGGGGTAGTTTTTGCACCCTGGAAGACCCTGGGGGCACTTCTGCCTGTACCACCTGGTCAAGTGTGGTTGAACAAGATCTGGATCACTCACTGACCCCAAAGTTCCCTCCTAGAAGAGGCTTTCAGTTCTTGGGTACCCATTCCCCATGCTAGACAGTCAGCTTGAGGACTGTGTTTGCCCTCCCATATTTTGAGGGCAGCTAATGCAGAAGGAGGGAATAGAGGCCAGCCGTGTGAGACGATGGTGTCAGGAGGACGTAAGCCACTGGAAAGAGCCCCCAGTTCACTCCTTGCAGCTCAGGGATCTCCCAAACCCACCTCCTTGATCCAAATCTCTCCCACTGCCACCCAACATGGCAGGGAGTCCCTGCAGTCAGAGCTCAGGCCCTGGGCAAAGCTTTGGTTCTGCTGACCTTACTTCAGCTGTATAAGTTGTTCAATCTTGTGAGACAATAAATGAGCCCCACTGCTGACCAGTGGCTGCCTTCTGTCCTCTTGTGTGTGAGAGCACCTTGGTGGTTCTTTCAGCACCTGATTGCCTGCTTCTCCCCACCAAAACAGAGCTGCTGTGCCTCAGAGGCTATCTCTGTTCCCGTGGTGAGGACAGGAGGACCAGGCCTCTCATTAAAGTCAACATATATGAAGAATGAGACCCTGAGCGTAATGACCCCACAGGCCAGATTTACCGGTTTGTGTCCCCTGATTTGCTGCTCAGCTGCATCCAGCTTACGGATTCATGAGCAGAACAGTGGCTGCTGCACAGCAGTTTAGGGACCTTGTAACAGCTTCTCGTGTACAAAATAGACTCCCCAGTCACAGCCCATCTCTCCTCCCCTTCTCTGCACATGCCCCTGAGGTCTTATCTCAAGCACAGTGAAAGAGAAACTTGAAAATCAACAGGAAATCACAGGAATGAGAACTAAAGAGCTGATGAACACCTCAAATCTAATAACAGAATCCAAAGCTCTCCTATGCAGCCCCAATGGTGGCTATGAAAAATAAGTCTTGTTACAATATTTGGATTCTGATCCAAAATTCTGACATCCTGCATATGTTCAAAATCAACTCTCATGGTTGGTCCTTAAAAAATACTGAGTGTCTTGTTCTGTTTCCTCGGGGCTGCTTATTGAATGGGAAAGATTCATATCTAGTTTGATTTGCAGAAATAAAATGCTTGGAAGTGGAATTATATATCCCCAGCATAAACTGCAACTCCACAAGGAAATCCCACATTGTAAGACACCCCCAAAAAACCCACCTTAAAGACCACGAAAAAAAATATACAGTGATATTCACAAGACGAGCCTCACTACATGTCACAGACTAACATTGGAGCACTGTTTGAAATCCCCTGCACTGCTGCCAGGAGCACTTGGGCCACGTTAACAGGCCTTAAGCTACGCAGAGGAGCCCTTGACAGACAACGAATGGTGCTCCTGAGCTCCCCATGGGCACTGGGTCATCTGTTCACAGACTGCTAGGAGCTTTCCAGGGCTTGTGCCCATCATTTTTGGGTCTGAGTGAAGAGGAGGAAGAATATGTGAGAGTGTCTAAGCCAGGAAGAGCCTGTGATGCCTGGGGACAGGAACAGGATTGATGCAGGCTCAGGCAATGTTGCACCTTTCCTCCCCAAAACAATGCCATTGCTCAACAACGCTGTGGAAAACCTCCCAGCGAGGCTGGGCAAATATCCTTTGGAGTGTGCAGGGGACTCGTGGTCAATGTGAGACTTCCCACCCCTGCCTCACAGGCTGGCCAGTGCCCAGTAGTCCTGCTAGCTTTCATTGTGCTGAGTTGTGTGCCCCTTGCTGCCTATTTCAGAGTCCCCACAATAAACGATGCCCATGCAAGTCCCGATCATTACCCTCTTGTAGCCCAGGATCTCACCAGCTCTGGTGAGGCCGCACCTGGAATATTGGCTGCAGTTCTGGGTTCCCCAAGACAAGAAGGACATTGGGCTGCCCAGAGAGGTTGTGGAGTCTCCTTCTCCAGAGATCTTCAAACGCACCTAGATGGCGGGTTTGNCCTTCTCTGGAGATCTTCAAACCTGCCTAGATGGCAAGTTTGACCCTGTGCCCCGTACTCTGGGTGCCCCTGCTTGTGCAGGAGGATTGGACTAGATGATCTTTAGAGGTCCCTTCCAACCTTAACCATTCTGGGATTCTGTGATCTTGTAGGCCCCGATCGACCCCATTTTCAATGATCTCATTTGTGTCCTCAGGCACANCAGGAGGATTGGACTAGATGATCTTTAGAGGTCCCTTCCAACCTTAACCATTCTGTGATCTTACAGGCCCCAATCCACCCCATTTTCAATCTCAGTTGTGTCTTCAGGCACATGCCTGGAGGGTATCCCCTCTGTGGGGACATTGTCCATGCCAAGGATAGGTCACAGAGGAGCATACATAGGAGCAGAACCTCTCGAAAAGGAGGGACAAAGACAGGACCAGGCCTACACAGAAAGCAGACCCACCACGAAGTCCAGAAGCACTTCATTGCCATTCAGTGTGAAACCTTTTCCTGTTGTCCAAGGGTCTGCAGGCTGCCTCAGCCTCATCCAGGGACGCTCTGGCCAAACAGTCACCCCGAAAGCCAGTGCCCGCATTATGGCAATCCAGGCACTGCCTGCCCCAAAGAGAACAGAGATATGGGGTGCAGATCCTGTGCCAGGACTGTCTTTCCTACCCTGCAGAGTCAGCTCTCATCAGGCTCAGGGCTCTTCCTCACGGTACTTCTGCAAAGCCCAGACTCCTTGCTTAACTGAATGAGAGTTTCTCACAGAGCAGAGATGGAAAATTGCATTCTCGGGCCCATTTGGGATCCCTCAGAGCACTGAAGCGATCCTGGGCTGTGGGCCCAGCAGGAAACCTGAAAGGAAGAGGGGAGCACAAACACAGCATGAGCTGCAGAGGCTCCCAAGCAGCAGTGAGTTCCTACGGATCTGCAGAGGTGCTGAGGGAAGAAC
>VWPW01024504.1:73899-97496 GCA_013389825.1 Crypturellus undulatus | reverse complement strand
CGCGCCCCGCGCCAACGGCCGCGTCACGGGGGCGGGGCCGAGGCCTCGGGGGGCGGGGCGTCCCCGAGGGGGCGGAGCCAGCCCCGTTCTAGCCCCCTGCGGAGGGGGACGGTCCCGCTCCCGGTCTCGGTCCCCTCGGGGTGTTTTTCGGGGTGGGTAACGCTCCGGAGGGGACCGGGGCGCCCTTAATGCTCTTGCCGCTCACCCTGCAGGCACTGTGCTGAGGTTGAGGGGCTTGCAGTTTTCAGCAGCCTTGGTTGAAGTTTGTGAACGTGGAGGTCGGGGCTGATGCGGTCCCCACATGGCCACGCTGGGCTTTCACCTTCTGGGAGAAGGTCCGAAATGAACCGTTGCTAGCGCGGAGTGCAGTGAGAGCCCTAGGGAATTTTCCGTCATGTTTTATTTTGTGGTGTTAGTGCAAAGAAGGTGCAGTGCTAAAAGAGCAGAAATTTAGATTTTATGTAACAGGATAGAGGCTTCAAAGTTCTCTGCCATTAAATATATATATATATTAGAAAAGTAAAAAGAAGGTGTGTATGAGGTCCTGCTAAGCACGCTGGCCCCATACCACCCCATCTGCAAGCGCATGAGAGGCTGTTTCTGCATCTGGGTGTCTGTCAGGATCTGAGAAGACAGTGCAGAAGGGAGGAACTTCTGAAATGAGGGAATTCTGTTTCTCCATCTGAAATCAGGTGTAGTCTGTCTCTCAAATAACCATCCCTCAATGTGGATTGATAAACTTTTTCAGAGATAGTTCTGATCATTTCCCCATAGCTGGAGTAATGAGCATGGCTGATAACGTGGTTATAATAATCACCTTAGCTTATGAAACAGAATAAAGGGCTGCATCCTCCTGGCCTTCCTCTCCCCAAACCACTCTCTTCCACAGCACAAGTAGGTTTCCCTTTTGTCTCCACAACTTGACCCAAAATGATACCTGCTAATGATGAAAGCTATTCTGTAATGTTAAGATGTTTTTCAAACATAGTTCAAGTCCCTTTCTACCTGGAGATCAGATGTTTCACAGGCAGGAAAGCACCATTTCGTGCTGGGTGTTGTCCTTGCTGCCTGTCAGTAATTTGGTTCAGTGATGTCTGTGATGGTGGTTCCATAGATTTGGGTCTCCCAATCTGAAAGCTGTTTCACAAAGCCCCGGTTTGGTCTCATATTTGTTTTGCATTTCTGAACGTATTCCCAAGCTTCCTGTAAACAAGAAAGGAGAAAGAAAGGGTTAGGAATTTGAACTGAAAGCAAAGCTCATGTATTTATGCTAAGATGCTACACTTGCGAGCTACACAGCTTTATTTACTTCTTTGGTCTTTTATGTTGAATTTTGTTTTGTGTCTGCACTTGTGAGCTACACAGCTTTTTATTTACTTCCTTGGTATTTTGTGTTGGATAGTAGGGACCTGTAGATAAGGATATGGCTACCAAAGTAGGAACAGTCTGGACCTAGATAAGAACTTTAGAGAAGCCTTTCATCGTTATAAGCTCAGCTCAAGCTTCTCTTTATCTGCCACATATCTTGGATTATTTTACACTGAGTGATGCAGTCCTGGATTTCCACCACAGGCTACACCAAAATGCTATTTCTTCTAAGAGTGATAAACAAGGCACTGAAGTGTCAGCTATCCACAGCTAAGCAACAAAGGTTATCATGTTTCTGGATAAGTGTGACCTGACGTGGCAGAGCAGCTGGAAAGCTGTCTGGTTATCCCACTGTGTTAAAGCCATCTTCATTATTTATTAGCTTTGTGTAATTAGCCAGAACTCTGCTATAAGTGGCAGGCCCACTGACAGCACCCCACTTTGCTCCAGCTATATCTTTGGGTTTACCAAGTAGTTCTTATCTTCTGACTCACAAACCAGAGCTTCCCCCAGCAATCAGAGGATTGCTTAAGTGTAATGATACCAAAGGTTAAAAGATTGTGCTCCATTAGTTTGTTTTTCTAATCTTGGTGATTCTGCGTGCTCTGAGGCTGATTATCCAATATTTACTGTTCTCAGCCCATGGCACGGATGAACTATAGTTCCCCCAAACTCAGTAGATCTACTAGCACACCAAATACTTATCGAATAACAGGCTTCACATCCCAAATGTGCCTTTCTTTTGCAAAATCCGTATCTTTGGGAGTCCTGGAGCCATACTAAAAGTTTTCAAAGATCTTTGCCCACACTGGGTGAAGAGTCACGCAGGACTCTGTTGCACTGCTTCAGTCTGCAACAAACACATTTGTCTGCCAGTGTAATCCCCCAGGAAAGCTTTGCCTGGTCAACAGCGTAGCTGCTGGAATCTGCTATGGTCGTGCCCCCTACCCTTCTTTTTTTTTTTCCCTACTTGGCAACATGCCAAGACCAACCTAGGGATCTCAGAGGAGAGAAATTGCAATGATCAGCCTTTGACTTTTGCACTGCAGCAGCAAGTACCTCCAATAATTTAGCAGGCAGGGGCAAACAGCAAGGAAATTGTTATCAGTCTGCAGGAGCAATCACACCCTGCATTAGTATTGGAGGCCTGATAATATCTAGTGCCCTGTTGGCACATTCAACCTGAAATTACCCTTTGGCACTTAGGCAATTTCCTCTTATGTTGCAAATGCTTGCACAGAATCAATTCAATGATTAGGTATATGCCCAGCTTCATTTCTCCTGTGGGAGCCCTAGGCCCTAGGCTCCCACGGGAGAAAACTGCTTTCCAAACAGAGACAAGATTTTTAAGGAGCCATCTCAATTCCCATTCATCAGACAATGCTAGCCTGGTTGGTGCAAAGCAAACAGCGTGAAATGTTGCCTGTAACAGCACAACACAGGTATGTTGTGGGCAAAGGCAAAAAGGACCTCAAATCTGGTAAAAACAGCCAGTCTAGTACGTAACTGGGTAATTATCAACCTTCCTTACTTTTCTTGTGTAATTACAGAGCTATGGAATGGAATGTACTGGCTCTTAAAACCATAGATTTCCCCCTAGTCTAGTATTATCTGAATATCAATGAGAGGGGATTGCTTCCAGGGAAAAAAAAATAGATTTTTTTTTTTTTTCAGAAGAAAATGGTTGGGTCAGAGCATTTTAAGTACTACAGTCTGAACCTCCCTGTAGCCCCACGGTAATAAGAGGTGGCATCAACTCAAGTAGCTTCCCAGTAGTCTCTTTCTCAGATCCAGGAAAGCAGAACCCCTAAAAACTGTAACCGTTGTGTTATTTTTGTAGCCGTGTAGCTAAGAAAGGAAACACAAGATTATTATAGATGGCAGATTAAGAAGTCATAGATGTCAAATCTGGTTTTTAATGGTATAAATAAGACAGCCTGATAGAATAAAATCCAGTACATTATCAAGTAGACAGTTTGTATGAAAGCACAGATAATTTATTCCTCATGAGGAAGACTTCAGGAACAGAAATAAACTATAGACCTAGTCAGCATCTGTGGGAAGTATGAAAGTGATGTACCTTCAGGGTAAATTGAGAGGAATGCATAAGATAGGCCATGATTACTGTGCTGCTCCGGCTTATCCCCAGGTTAGAGAACACCAGCACTGCTCCGTAATTCATCTGAGCATCTGAATAAAGAAATGCTACATTAGTGGTACAGGGAAGGGAGAGAAAAAAAAAAAAAAAAAAAGCTTCCAATTGTAAAGTAAAGATGAGGTGAAAGCTGACAGATTACTAGCCTGAGAGACAGGAGCACTCATGAACCCTGACAGGAACAGATGGGCACTGCCAGTTCATGGTTTTGTAAACGTTTGTCTTTTGTTAGAAACTCACTGAGCTAAAAATTGGCTGAGAAGATGAGAATCAAATGACAATGACCAGTCAATGCTTCAAGATATATCAGTTTCACCTTTTTGTAACTGTGATGGAAGTGGCTTACTATGACTCATCAGCTGTGGTCAACATCAAATTAGCCGCCCACTTTTTTCTCAGATGGGTTTAAGGATACCAACATTTCTTATCAATGCATCAGCAATGTCTTATTAGTGTTCTATGCTTAAGCTGAAGGAATCAGCTCTACAGCTAGAAGAGACTTAGACTTCATATATCTTATCCCTCTGTGGGAATCACCAGCAGAAAACATATACCTGCCAGGTAGAGTGTTGTTTTTATTATGTTGTTGATATTGGCTAGTGATTATTGCTATGAATTAACAAATGCATTTTTACAAATCACTTTGCTTTAAGAGGATGTCATCACTCACATATAAAATACAGGTTCTATATTTTAAAAATAATCTTTTGAAAATTTTCCCTCCCTCTCCAGAGCAGACAGCATGATATGTTTTAGAATACTACCAACTGCACTCTAGAACTTGTAGGCCAAGGCCACTTCTTTTACTGTTGTTGAGAGGTATTTTTTATCAAATACTAAAGTAGAATTTTCTGAGTTATTCTAGTTTTGTTCTAAGTTCTGTGGGTGGAAATGACCTTGCACATACACATACCTGACATGAGCTCACCTCTCTTCTGAAGGTATGTGGAGAACTTCAGTCTACTGTTCACTCATAACCACTTCAGTTTAAATAATCTACTATAGGCTGCCATGTTATTTACATAATCTACTATAGGCTACCATTTTCACAAGGGCTACAGCTACTAAACTCTCATAGTCTATTTAGGAAGCTTCCACATATTGATGTGAGAAGTAAACTTTCCTCTGAAGCACTGCAGGGTATAGAATTGAGTTCTATTTGAGTTTCCATACATGCTAGTCATGAAATTTGATTTAGGACTAGAAAAATATATCCTCACATACTCTTTTCTTGCTTGTATCAGGTTGTCATTTCTTACTGTACACTTTGGTTATAATGTTTTTGGCTACAAGGTACTCTTTTAGTTCTAAATCTATACAACAGTAGGGCCACTGTGTGCAGTAAATGCTATTTCATAAGCTGATGAAAGATCCTTCCATTGGGCTGCAGACTTGCCTGGGAGTATGTTGATATTGAGAGATTACAACCCTTCTGTCTGAGCAAGATGTGGTCACTCCCATCTGATATCTGAGAGTAAACAACATCTCAGGAATTTTGGAACAGGAACAACTCACCTATGAAATGACAAATAGTGGAAAAAGAAGAGAAAAGATCTGCATTGGGAGAATCTGGAACAGATATATAGAGGAGCTTGTCTTCCGCAAACCTACAAAAAGAGAACACAGCATTAAATGGACCAGTGAAGCAATTTTGCAAAAATGTGCACATTCATTTGAGGAAAATATACGTCCTGCTTAACTTACAGTGGTGTAGGCTGCTTAGAAATGTTGACTTGCGCTTTGATCTTCAAATCCTTGAGAATTTTTGGATCACAAGCCTGCTTGAAATTGCCCATATATAGCTTTGCAGGCAATATCTCTACTGGGTATGGCTTCAAGTTGTCTAGTTCCTGCAGGAGAGAAACCAGGGGCTCAGTTTAGAAAACATATTTTTTCTTATTAGCTTTGTAAGTTCTTAAACTGAAATAATGTGAAGAAATGAACACAAGCTTAGTCAGTAGCCCATGACACATTCTAGTATAATGAGTCATTTCATCTTCTGAACATTTTTAAATACTGGAGTCTTTACTAGATTCGTAGAGAACAATTAACAGCACTGCTACCATTGTGGCATTACTTAAAATAATTGCTAAACAGGAGGTAGACTATATATATTTTTATAATGCATGAAAGGACAGCGGTATAACAGAGTCATTATCTGGTTACAGTCTCCAAGCCTCAGTGAAATCATCTGTGCCTGACAGAGCTGCAGATGTGAGGTGGTGACACAAAACAAGTTTACAGCTACTTTTGATTACAGCTACTTTTATTTCTTGGCATGAAAGCCAAGAATAAAATCATGTAAGTGCCAAGAGAAGCAAACAACATGCAGAAGCTGACTGTGCCTCTATAACCATAACTGAAACTCAGGTAATGCTACAGCAGAATAAAATAGGTTAGGCTGAGTGGCCAGGAAGTACTCTGTGTCAAACTGAATCTGATGGAGAAGTTTAGCAGTTTATAACCCATCACATAAATAAATAAATAAATAAATGGATTTTCTTCTGCAGTGTAACATCCCACAGGATAGCACCACGTCATGGGCTTTTTTTCATTTGAACCAGATGTGAAGTTTTATGAACAATGAATATGAAAGATACACTGCAATGATATGTCCTCTGCCCTTTGAAAGTGCCCTTTTTTGTACATTGCCATGGATGTAAGATGAGGGTAATTGCTTTTAATAAGCTCAATACATCATTTTTTATAGGAAAAAACAAATTATTAGGATGCCAAACTTTCAGTGGATGGCTGTTTTCTTTCTATAGCCTGTTAAAACAGGCACCAAAATGTGTGCTTTGTGATCCTGACAGATGAAAAGGTTTATAGACACAGAATCTGTCTAAAAACATTTACTTCTCTAATATCTCAGATAATCACATATAAAAGAGATTAGAGAAACCTGTGTGTTTTTTTTTTTAATCACTCTGTACTGTTTGTTTAGTTATCAGTACTCTCTAAAAGGCCAGATTCAATGTCATCAGAGAAAGCTTCCTAGTTTGTTTTCATGAGCTTTTCTTCCATGCAATAAAATGTAGCTGTAAAAGAACTAGTGGTGTGAGGGCAAGCACAGTAACTCCAAGTACATTCAAATCCTGTATTTGAAATTACTCTGGTTCACGTTCACACCATTTAACCTGAATTCATTAACCATCATCGGTTGAATATGAATGCTAATGTTTTCTACTTAGAGATTAAAGTCTAATCTCACCTGAGGCGTCCAGTATAACTTCTGAGTCCTCAGAAAATGATAGGAGGCTGTAAAACGCCTGTATCCTCCCCTCAGGATGAGCACAGGGTGGCGGGTGAACTCTTCGAAGTCTTTGCCGTATCGAACGGCAGTTCCTTCCTCAGCATCTAATGAGATAAAAAAGCTATTTGCCAGGACTGGTTTAGTCTCTCCATCATCATCTGGGGTTAAATCTGGGCCACCAACACTGACAGCAAACTTCTTTTGATTTCACTGGGTTTAGAATTCCATCTAATGGTCTGTAGAAAGCCTCATTAAATGCTACTTATTCTTTAATCACTGCTGCAGAATATGGCATGCTGGCGTTCACATCTTCTCTTGATCTTTTATTCTCCTCATGGTTTCTTTTGTAGGTCCAAATATTTTTTGTCTCCCCATGATTCTTTGGGAAATGCTTATAGTAGGTTCCTTTAATAAGGCATTATTATTAGCTTCAATCTAATTGTCTTACTTTTTATGAAGACTTTTATTTGTCTGCCTTAAACAAAAGGGAGAGAAGGAGGTGGCTTAAACGTTTTTTTTTTTTTTCCCCCCAACTATTTTAAACATTATCTTCAGTGATGCAAATTATGTGAGAGGTGGTTGCTCCCCCTCATTCTCCCACAAGATCCATACACGGTGCCTCTAACTATGTCTGCTTTAGGAATCGCACAATGGAAACCTGCTTCTGATTCTTCATACCTTGCTTTAATAATGTCTCATCATGCAGCATTTATGAACACACATTAATTGCATACCTTATACTCCCAGATTTTTCCCTCAGACATCAGGGTGTAGCCTAGATGTAAGTCTTTGCTAAAACTATAGTTCTTATAATGCTAATAGTTCTTATAATGCTAATAGAAGCCAGGTTCAGAACAACCAAACAAAAAGAAGTGGTTCTTCATACAACAGAACCTCTTGCCAAAGAATGTTTGAAAGCCAAATATTTACATGGTTCAAGGAAGACTGCACAAGTTCATGGAAAAGTTTGCAATTCTTCAGCCTTCTCAGTGATTTTAAACATGATAATATGACAGGTTTTAATAACCCTTAAAAGGAAGTACTCACTCAATGAACATAGGGAACTTGACTCAGCACTTTCAATCTCTGAAGGAGCACTGGCCCCTAAAAGGCAATAGGTAGACAGGACAAATCTCAGTGAAATGTGTGTGGGGAGGAGGAAAAACAAAGATCTTTTCTTCACATGCATTGAAGAACTTTGTGGGAATCAGTGCAAGGATAGGGAACTGGGCCTGCCAAGAAGCCTTGAAATAAAACCTGTGTTTATGAAGCCTAGGAACATATATAATACAGTCAGTAAGAAAGCAGAGCTATATTACAGTATTCACAAATAAAACTGAGCATAATTTGGATCTCTTCCAAACAAGCTCATAGAAGTAAATGAGGAATGTGAAGAGTGCAATGAGGTCTTGACTGCCGTGAGTCACCAGCAAGCCAGCTGACGTACCTTTTTCACTCTCCTCTTTCTCATCATCACAGAAATCCAAAGAGCTGGTCTCGCAATCATACACAACACAGTATCTGACACATTCCAACTCCTCCAAATCCGGGACCAGATACTCCCCTGTAGGACTCTAGCAAAATCACATAAGAATTCTATCAGGAGAACAAATCCACATTTTTCTTGAGGCATCAACCCTACAAACATCCTGCAAGTTACCACTCTGTTGCTACAGGATGGGTTTGGGGACTACATTTGTACTTTATTCTGAAAGACCGAGTTACGTAAACTACTCGGGATTGCTTCATCAGCTTCAATGGTAAAGATGTCAGCACTGTTCTTTGCGAGACAGTGCTACAATATGTGAGGTCTTGTGCAATATTTTTCCTGATACTTGGCTTCTGTGTCCCAATCCTGGGGGTTACTGAGGCCACTTTTTCTTCTTCTCTTGTGTTAAAACACATCCCCCCAGTGGCAGAAATGAAACGTGTTTGATACGGGCAGAGGGGAGACTAGAATAAATCCCTTTCCTTTTAAGCCAGTTTTGGTTTACTGCTGAAGTCCAGGGATGGCTTAAACAAACGGTAACCTCACCTCACCTGTTCAATCTTGCGTGCAGTAATGATATGGCTCTCATCGAACTCACGCTGAGTGCGGGTATCTGAAAAAACAACCGAGACAGAACAGATGGCTTATTTGGTACTTCTGAGTTCAGGCAATGGGAATCCAGGCACCAATGCCAAGGAGAGACTGGCGGCGTTTATTTCTTAGAAACCGGGACTTTGTGAAATGGAGCTAATGAAGCACAATCCTGAGGTGACACCAACAGATGACACCAACAACTTCAGCCCCAACATAAGGGGGCACACTGAAAACATTTAATATCACAGTACCTGGCACCTTTTTTGGTTTTATTTTTTGGAGCTGTGTCTGCCGGCTTGGGGCCCTAGGTGGCGGCCCATGATCCCCGTTCCTCGGGGTGCCCACCCGCACGGGAGGCCCCAGGCTGCCGCTCCGCCGCCTCACCCAGCAAGCAGAGGTAGTTGGGCTCGGCGAGCCTGCAGAGCCGCGCGTACTGGTTGAGGATGTTGTAGAGCTCGGTGGGCTCGCAGAGCTGCAGCCCCGCCATGCCCGGCCGCTCCGCGCGCCGCCCAGGCCTAGTCCGCGCCCGCTGCCCGGACCAGGCCGCGGCCCGCGCCCGTCGCCATGGCAGCGCGCGCCGCCCGGTTGCTAGGTTACCGGAAATCTCGCGAGAGCTCCCGGATAGGCGGGCTCCGATATCGCGAGAGGCGCGGCGCGCAGAGTCGCGCATGCGCTCTGCCGCGGAGGTCGTTGGAGTCACCGGAGGTGCCGCGCCATGTTCTCCCGCCTCGCTCGTCCTGCCGCCGGCCTGGCCCGAGGCCTCGCCACCTCCGCGCAGGTACGAGCCGCGCCGCGCACCCCTCCTCGGGGCTGCCGAGCCCGCCCCGAGCCGCGGGGAGGCCGGCCCGAGCCGCGGGGGAGCGGCCGGGATGTGCCCCGCTCCGCCGACCGCTCCTGGAAACCGAGAAGGGGGCTGGACGGTCGCGACTTGAACGGCGATCCCGACCTGCAGCCCCTCGCGTGTGAGCCGTGGGTCTAGCGGGCAGGAAAAGGGGACATGTGGTCTCTTTATCTTCCGCAATATTTTGCCAGCGGCAGCCCCCGGAATAACCGTCATAGCCGTAAAGACAAGCTTTGCGAGCGAGGATCGTGTGGTTACTTTGGGATTGTGTTAATTACTAATGAGATTTCGAGCTCTTGGTCTCAGTGACGGTGTTATTAAGCCTGCGAGCTATTCTGGTGGAGCCCAGGAACTCTGCTCTCCCTGGGAGAGTATTTTTACTTGCGATAGCAAAATGACTGAACCAAGATGAACTTGGTTTCGCTATTGGGTAAATTATTTTATTTCCTGTCATAGAATGATAATGAAGCTGTTCACGCAGTGATTGGGACAAATATGGCTTTATCTGGTAAGATAGTGATTAAAAATGCCCTTATTAGGGGAAACTGTATTACCATGTCACGTCTCCACATCACGTCCGCAGTAGCCTTTGGTTCCTCATTGGTTTGACAGAACCACTGTGTTTAAGGCTGTTCAAGTCTTTTAGTGTGACTTGCCTCTCCTTTGGCAGGACTTCTTTTCTGCAAGCAGAAGAATAGAAGCTTTGAAGAGAAAACTTTCTTCCAGAAAGCATGTTAGAATGAAATCGGCTCACCAGCAGAACACAAGAGTTGATTTTATGTGCTCTTGGCACAGTGTTCTTAACTCTCAATCTTGAGCCAGCTGCAAGTACTATTTGAAATGTAGTTCGGGCTCATTATTTTCTTCATATACACACAATGTTTATTTGTCCATAAGTTATCCAAAAGGATTGGTTGTCTCAATGAGATGGCATATGTCTTGATACTGCAGCTAAAATTGGAGAAAGTGCAAAGTATGTGTTGTGCAAAATCAATTCTAGGTCTGCACCATGGCAGGTATTAGCCTCAAGCAGCAATTCAAAGCTGAAGGAAGATAATCCTTTGCAGTGCTTTACCTTTTCTTCCTTTTTGGGACTCAGATTTTTTTTTAAAAAAAATCAAATATTTCTAACATGTTTTACTGATAAATCCCAAAGATCTTTGGAAGGCAGTCGTGGGGATAGCTTTATACCGCTTAAATAGCAAGATAGTTTGTGTACTGCTTGATAAAGAAATTGAGAAATAGGACTAAAAGCAAAGAAAGCATGTTGAAAACCCTAAGGCCAGTTGAGTGGTAACTACCAAAACACGTTTCCTATATGTTTGTCTTTATTTTTCCTCAGAACAATGCTAAGGTAGCAGTGCTTGGAGCCTCTGGAGGGATTGGGCAGCCCCTTTCCCTTCTCCTGAAGAACAGCCCGCTGGTGAGCAGGCTCAGCCTCTACGATATCGCTCACACTCCGGGTGTTGCAGCCGACCTCAGTCACATCGAGACAAGAGCACAAGTTAAAGGTACTTTGAGCTGCTGTATGCAACGTGTGTGCGGAGAACTCTGTTAACAAGTTCTGATGAAAATAAAGAAAACATAATCTTCTTATCGTTGAAGATTTCTTAAAGGAGACTCTTTTTGCAGTGCTTGACTATATAGTAACAAAGCAGGCTCTTAAAGTATTCATAACAGGAGGTGTGAAGTATTTTCAAAAAAAAAATAGGTTCTCACGACTCTCATCATGTTTGAAACATGTAACAACAAAGCATGTTAAGATCCTCTTTATCCTTGTTGCTTTGCTTTTGAGCATAAGTCTGAATTGAAGGCTAAAATTAAAAAAGGAATTGGGTGTTTTTAACTGTAACTTTGATTTTTTTTTTTTTTTCAACTGTCGAGTTTATTTCACTGGCAAAATCATAATGCCTAGGTGTTTTGCATTCCAGGTTTCTTGGGGCCTGAGCAGTTGCCAGAATGCTTGAAGGGCTGTAATGTTGTAGTAATTCCTGCAGGAGTGCCTAGAAAACCAGGTATGTTTTCCTTGTTAAAAGTTCCAGGACTTCCATGAAGTGTTTCCCTGCAGCCCCGCCCTTTAAATAGGGCTGTGTCTGGTGCCTTAGTGACGGAGACATTCCTGATATTGATTTGGATGTAAATGATCTGCTACTGACCTAGAATTTGTGGTATTGGGCACTGGGGTTAACTTCTGTCTTAATGTTGGTCAGTTGTAAAATAAAGGTCAACCCTCGTTTCTGGAGTTTCTGTGTAAGGGTGAGATGCAAAGACATTTCAGAGAGGCTGTGAGTAATCCTGAACTTCCTTAGTGTTTCTTACACAAGAGAGAGTTGTGTTCAGAGACTGGTCGTTTATTTCATTTGTTCAGCAGAATAAAAAAATAAGCCATTTGTTTTGCATTAATTGTGATACCGTTTCTGAGGCTCTTTGAATGCTCTTAAGCCCTTCTAGCATCTCTGATATGTTTAATTCCTACCCTGTCCCATGGGGAATGCAAAGAAAGTATAGATTTTATTCTCATCACTTCTTATTTTTTTTTTTCTCTCTCCATGAATAAAGTAGTTTCTGCAACAGAAATGAGCAGTAGCCCTTATATAGCAGTTAATATGTTGCACAGGGCAATTAGTGTTCTGACTGCAGTGGTAGGTGGGAATTTCATCTGAAGAGCAGCTGTGCCGCTGTAAACATTACTGATAATTATAAGGGTCAGTAATGTGATGCCTCGAGCTGCCAGGATGAAATAAGTTCTGACAGTTACACCTGAGGTGGTCGCTCCTGAAGGGCTGATCTATAATAAAGGGAATAATTTCTTATTATCTAGGAGAGCCACCCCATTACTGACACTGGAGAGTTTTCTGGATATAGTAAATCAGAAGTCAAAGTTGTTGCATCTCCATCCAGAGTAGAGCATTGCTTTTTGGCCGAGTTGCTTGCCAAATAATGTATGGACTGTGAGTAGCTTAATAAAATATTGAACTGAATATGTTTTAGGTATGACCCGTGATGACCTGTTCAACACCAATGCGAGCATTGTGGCTAATTTGACATCTGCCTGTGCAAAGCACTGTCCAGAAGCCATGATCTGTATTATTTCTAACCCGGTAAGCATGTTCCATACACTTGGAATATGTAGAGAAAACCCAGGCTGTGAGTACTAGATTAACATGGTTCCTGTTGTGACATTCAGTAGTATTTTCTTGACTGTCATCTTCAGGATCTATAGAGTATTCACGGCAGGATGTGGTGAGGGAAAACCCTTAAAGCTTGTTTCTAATTACCAATTTGCCTTTGTCCATATTGAAGTTAAATTTAACCTGGGTATAAAAATGCTTACTTTCATAAACATCTAGATTACTGTGGTTATGATATGTACTGACATATTAGCTGAAATAGAGCTCCTTAGGGGAGGTACCTTTATAACGTGAATGAACAAATTATTCTCTTGACGGTTGTTTCAAATGGAGGAGTTACTACTGCTTGGCTCTAAATTGCTCTTCAATTTAGAGACTGAAATAACTGGTCACAGAAGGCTTCAAGCTTGAAGTTTACTTTGGGTTATTTACTAGCTTGTGCAGTTTATACATTGGCTTAATTATTATGTTTTTAATAAGTACTTGCTTACTCTTGCTTATAGGTAAATTCAACCATCCCCATAACTTCAGAAATCTTCAAGAAGCATGGTGTGTATAATCCCAACAAAATTTTTGGTGTTACAACACTGGACATTGTCAGAGCAAACACTTTTGTGGCTGAGCTAAAGGTAGGTCATAATAACAGATCCTGGGGGAGGGATGCTGTGTGCTTCTGTCATCACATCTATCAAAAATGCTTTTTAAATCACTGGACAGAGCTGATGTAGCTCAAATTTCTTCAGAGCTGGAGGTGAAGGCAACACTTTCCACTTTCTATTCTTTGAATGAACCCGGGGGTAGGGTTTCTGTCTTGCAAAATTCACTTCAGGACACTTTGACTGTCCATTTTCATAGCTGTCCTCTGTGAGTGAGCTACATGTCTGCCTTAATTCTCTTAGCATTTTAACTGCTGGTGCAAGCAGAGAAGTTTGAACTGTAGTGCATCTCTGCAAGCAAGGTGTCTGCTGTTGTAAAATGTTTTGAATGGTAATAGGAGGTATAATAGTATGACTGTTTCTAGTAGCCCTGGTGGAATTTGCAGTTTTGCTGTTATTTTTGTGAACTTACATTAATGCTATTTTATAACTTGTCATCAGGATAACATGGAGTTCAACGGTGTAGATTTAGCTTTATCCCTGGAGTGTAACTGCCTGTGAAACTTCTATCCTGTGTATTACCACTGAGTTATAAATCTGTCCAGATACATAGGACAAAGAATGAAGTATGATGGCTTTTTTTATCCATATGCTTCTGAAAGTGAAGTTTCATGTTTTCTTTAGGGTTTAGATCCAGCTCGTGTAAGTGTCCCAGTTATTGGCGGCCATGCAGGGAAAACTATCATCCCTCTCATCTCTCAGGTAGGTCGTAGCGACTCTTGTGTGTTCTTGCTCTATGTATTGTTGCTCATCAGTACGTAAGAGTTGGTGCAAAGCACCTTGGTTGTGGCACGTAGCCTCCTAGGGTACAGCACACACAATCATACCTGCTTTTGTGTGGATGCTTTTCCTCTGAGATGAGGTGCAAGACTTTGTATGCTTATGAGCTAAATCTGAACTCCTCTGCGTGGTTTAAATAACTCTTCTTTCTCCCCTAAGGAGTTCTGATGAATAGTGTGGGTGCCAAGATATGTTTGTGTTGCATTGTGTGTGTGTGTGTGTGTGTGTGTGTGTGTGTTTTTAATAGCTGTTGAGTGACATGAATGCCTTGCTTCAGTGGGAAAATGAAGCTATCTTTGCCTTGGAGGCCTGGAAACACAGCTTCAATGCCCGGAATTGAAATGAGGCAAAACAAAAGTCAGGTTTTCTGTGGAGGCCTCTTTCAGTAATGCCTGGCAGCCAGATGAACATTGCCCTCAACCTAAACTAGAAGCTCTTAGAAGAATAAAATGCAGTTCCAGAGAAGGCTGGAGGAGATGGCTAGAATATGTACAACCCAAAGGGATACTATGGAGCAATTCCCTGGGAAAAGGGCAAAGCTTTACTTTAAGCAGGAGTTAAATATCCTTCACAGAGGATGTGCTCCTAGGGAATAAGAGCAAAGGCTCTGAGGCAGCTGAATCCAGTGGGGACAATGACACTGATCTTAAAATCTTCACAGAGCTGTATGTGAAGGTTCAGAAAGCTTGTAAATAGTGCTTGCAGACTGAATGCTTCATAAAACCCTTGACTTCCATACTGCCACAGAGACCCAAATATAGTAGGTGGCTTTTAGGAATTCCTAAGGCCTGTTACATGCTTGGAGGACAATGACAAGCCCTGGCTTTGTAGTCGGACTGTGGAGTGTTCTTGAGCAAGTTAGGAATGAATAGGTTACCGTTATAATTCATATGGGAGCCAGAAGCTTTAGTCAGGTCTGTCACCCAATCTGTAAGCTGGGATAACCAACTTTCCTGGTTAAAACTCCTGTAACAACATCATCTGTAGAGAAAACACCACATGTGTGGCCTTCTATTGAATCTGTAGAGGTTCTGGTATTTGATAGTAACATTTTCTTCTATTTTTAGTGCACACCAAAAGTGGACTTTCCTCAGGATCAGCTGCAAAAGCTCACAGGGAGAATTCAGGAAGCTGGCACTGAAGTTGTCCAAGCTAAAGCAGGAGCAGGTTGGTTTTGACTATGGCTTTTAATAATTCCATGTTGAATTGAATGAAGGCAGTACTAACTCTAGCTTATTCTTGACTAAAATTGTGCAGAATTATGAATTGCTGCTTACAAATTTAGTATCTGTCTGAAAATGGCAGTAGGGCCAGCTTGGCTTGTAGGTAAGACCAAACATTAATTGATCCTGCAGAATGTTTACTTTGGTACGGAAGATGATTTTTAAAGCTGTGTCTCCTTTGAACATGGCCACCTAACCAGTATGTAGGTGATCAAAACCTGCTACATTTAGGATTGAGGCTTATGGTCTGCTATGACCAGTATTCAGACTGTGCCCAGATTGCAATTAATTACGAATGATGGAAGCACAACAGTAATTGTCTTCACAAAGATGAGGCAGGCCTGGAGAATGAAAAGAGGAGGATTTTACATATGGTGAATACTGTCTGTGTTCTTGTCTATAAGTGTGCGTATACATAGCCCTGAGGGAGGGGGGTTGAAGAGGTAGAAGGAAAAATTGCTGGTAGGAAATGTTGCTTCGCAGTGATTTATCAAAGTGACTGTGAGTTTGAGTTGTGAGTGAGTTTTGGCACTGCGGCTCCATAAATATAGTCTTATGGAAACCTTTTGATACTAAAAAAATGTATTTAAACATGATCTGTGTTTTAAAAGTGATTTGACTTTTACAGGATCTGCAACACTGTCTATGGCCTATGCTGGCGCTCGATTTGTATTTTCTCTGGTGGATGCAATGAATGGAAAGGAGGGGGTTATTGAATGTTCCTTTGTTCGATCAGAAGAGACGGAGAGCCCATACTTCTCTACACCTTTGCTACTCGGGGTATGTATTTTAAATAATGGGGTTTATGAACAGCAGTTACTGATTTAGTCTTGTTTTTTAACTCTGCTTTTGTTTACTGATTCAATTTTGTCTCATACTAAGATTTACTCACACTGATAGATGAGCATACATTTAAGAGTTCTTGAATATTTTGATATTTTAGTTATGCACAAACCTACTGCTTCACTGAAGTACTGCTGCTTTTACCTACCCTTAGACTGCAGCTCAGCCAGTAACTTGTGTTACTGACCACAAATTAGTGCCCATTTATGAAGGGCTTTCAGATAATTAACCAGAAACTGTAACGTGATTCCCTCAACTTGACCTGCTGCAAGCAAATCCCACACAAATTGAGACGTGTGGAAATTATAGTATGGATTAATAGATTAGCTGTGCTGATCCCTGAAGTTTTCCTTTGTCGCTCTCCCCTGCAGATGAGGTGTAAAACACTCTGCAGCCTTGGCAAGTCAGCTGGGCTGGAAAGTGCAGTGTGTTGTCTAATTGCTAAGTAGGAATGGAAGGGGAAGGCTGTTAAGAGGGAAGGAGTTGGGTGTAATTTAATATCTGGAACAGCAGCCAGGAGAGCAGCTGTGAAGCAGTTCCAGTTTGCAAGCCAGTGGCAAATGAAGGGCTTTCCTAGTAGGAGAGAATTCCCATGCAGGTCTGTAGTACTGGAGACCAGATAAGGCACGAAGGAGCAGTTGGCATCCATCTTCCCTCAAAAGCACCAGGTGGCTAGTGCAGGATATGCAGCTTTCATACTGCAGGGTGAGCAATGAATGAGAAGCTTATGAAGGCTATAAAAATTGCTGCAGAGAGCAAAGTGCTCCAGAGCCTTGCAAGGCAGCACAAGGTTGGCACGCTGTATGGGCAGCACAGGTTCTAGGCTGGGTCTCTATCCTAGATGGATAATAAGTAATCAGAGCTGGTAAGTTCCCTTGCTAATTAAGTGAATTGGTTAATTCTTAAATAATTTTTCCCTCAGAAAAATGGAATTGAGAAGAACCTAGGTGTGGGCAAGATCTCCCCCTTTGAAGAGAAGATGATTGCTGAGGCCATGTCTGAGCTGAAGGCTTCTATTAAGAAGGGAGAGGAATTTGCAAAGAACTTCAAGTGAAGCGTTGATGACGGAGAGGAATTGCAACTTCCTTAATTTATTAAGGCATCATGTCACTTTACGACTTCTGATTCAAAGCTCATGCTTTGGTTGAAGTCTGTCTGTATTAGCTAAATGATTGTCGCCAGATGCTACTCATCAATAAAACAGCCTCATTTTTTTCAGCGTATCAACTGGAATTGTTCTCATGTGCCTGTCTGTGAAGGTGGAAGCTGCCCGTATCTGAAAGGCTATTGGTTTCAATTGTAATGAGATAGCAGCCTCTTAAAAGAGTGACCCAGTTATTACATCTTGTAAATAAGAATTATCCTGTGCCCTTCCTTTGCGGAAGGGAATGCAATTGAAGGGAATTAATTGAACATACTGACAGTGATGGGTTTCAAGACAAAGAAAGCCTGAAGTTATATTTGTTTAAATATGTTGAAAAACATGCATTTCTTCCAAGAGTCATGAGGTCTTTAAAGATGAGCACTGCCCTCTGAACTAAGATAATGGAGCAAGAGGGGTTCCTGCAGCTTAAGAAATTCACTCAAATCAATCCTTCTGCTCATTTCAGACCTTTCTTATTTCCACTGGTACAGAAGTTGCAAAATAATCTGCCTTTTAAGTAAAAGTTGGCATTTCATGCTTCTTTAAGCAGTTTCTATTTCCAGAAAAGCTAACTAATGAATGAGAGGAAGCAACACAATGCACTGCAGTAGTAGTTGATAATTTTGAAACTGATGGTATCTATATGGCCTTGCCTGCCTGGGTGCTCAATTTTTCCCCCGTTCCTCCCTGCATGGGGCTTTGCTGCCTTTTGTGTTAGTTTGGGCTATTTGTTAGCGCAGCAGCCGAGACCAGACGTGGTCAAACACAATCAAGGCAGGCTGAAGAACTCTGTGAGAGGAAAAGCTTCCCATCAAGCGATCCAGGAAGGGTGTTTTTATTTTTTATTTTTTAGAAGGTGGCATTGTCTCTGTTTGTTAAGTTGTTTTGCCTTAATCTCTTTTGTAATTTGACTTGAAAGTATTAGGAAAAGGGCACAGCAAGTTGAAATGTCAGTTCTGCTCTAAGGAAATAATAAAATGCTAAAGTGACTTCTTTCTAGACAGGGACAAAAGCCTTGATTTAGCATCTAGATAGACTTTGGTTACATTCATCCTCATGTGAATATAAAAATAAATGTCTGCAAGAAAATGGTGATGACAAGCTCGGTTGCTGACTTCTTTCAAGGTAAGCTTTAATGAAGGAAGCTATTAATTCACTCTGCCTCCGTGCTCTGTGGGCTGCTTACCCTATTGCTTTGAATTGCTCTAATCCACGTAGGTTGAATTCTAAGTTGAATTCTAACACAGACTGTGTTTTGATGAGATGAGAGGAATGCCAGAGCCCAGAGTCTGGTTGAGGTAAGGGGAGTGTTAGGCTGAGCATGAGAACCTGCTGTAGAAGCTTCTCTTAAGGAAGAGACTCGCAGATAATAGATACCAGTTTGGGGGTCTTGCTCTTTTTTGTCAGTATTCCACTTTTTGTGAGTTTTTGAATCAATTTACAGTTCAAATACAGCTCATTGATCTAGTTTATTGTTCTGGACTCTTCTAATCGCACAATTGTCATGCTGTTGAATAGATACTGGGAATAAAATAGTTGGCTCTTCCTCTGCCCTCCGAGTATGTAGGGGAGAGACTGCAGGAGGCAGTTCTTGTCACTTGTGTGTCTGCAGAAATTTGGTGTATGAAAGCTTTGTTTCATCATACAAATAGTAAAGAAATGGAAGTGCCAGGATATTACTCAGCAGGCTTGGGATAAAGTAGTTGTTGGATGGTATTAGTGATCATGGAAAAACGGATCGAAGGTCTTGGGGCGGGTGAGGAGGGTGTATGACAACTGAAGGACTTTCAGAGATGAAACATCCATCCAAACCTAATAAAAACAATATGGACACAGTGTTCAAAGCAAAGATAAATGGGAAGCGTGGGGCAGACTCCATGATAAAGCAGGCTGCTGCGTGGCAGATGTCCCCGCAGGCCTGTCAGCAGTTCTGTCTCCAGCCATAGGCAACGGGGCTTGTTCAAAACCAGGAGGGTTCTCCATGAGCTGGAGCTAGTGGACTGCAGCAGGGCAGCCCCCCAGCTGCTCTGGAGGAGCTGCCAACACTATGAGCTGCTGGAAAAACCTCATACGTGGGAGCGAAGGTAGGAAATAGAGCAAACTCCTGCTAGTCTTCAAGTGGAGCGGATTTTCGAGGGGGGTGTTCTGCTTTCGAGGCTCTGGTGTCAGCAGCCAGGCCGCATGCAGCAGGAGGAGGAGCTGGAAGGACAGGCGAGAGCTGCTCTGCTGATGGCAGAAGGCACTCGGAGGTGGTGCGAGTGCGTGGGGCTCAGGTGGCCGGGAGGAGGATTATCCCCCAGGACCTGCTGACTGGTAGGTTCTTCAGGATCTCCTTCAAATCTCTTTCGTGTTCAGATAACTTTCCCTGTGTCCAAATCCCGTGCCTCCCCCTTGGAACAGACTTGCAGATGCTCCCTCTGGCTGGAAGTCATCTCTTTCCAGTGGAAATGAGACACCCTTCTAGGGCTTTCCGCAGTAGAGAGCACAGCCAGGAGGAGGATGCTGGCTGAAGGTGAGAAATTAACTCGTGCAGATGTCCTCTGCTTGGCCAAATGCGCTGTCCAGCCGGGCTGACACCGCTGCAGCAGATACCTGGTTGCTGTGAGGACTGACCGCCGTTTGCACAGGTAAGTGTGGGGCCTTCCCACCCCTTCGGAGCTCCAGGCTCTTCCTTCATGGGCTCTCACCATCGCTGGGCAGCATGGAGTTCACGTCCCTCACCTCCCTTGTCCTTATCCCATCAAGTAAGCCTTGCACAGGGATTGGCATTTGGATGCTTGCCGTTCTCCCAGGAAACAGATTCCTAGAGAAAGAAGGGGATCTAGCAGCAGCTCCTTCTTGATAGCAGAAACAGGAATTAACTGAGTGCACCTCATTAAGCTGGCACTTTGACCTGGAAGGTATTTCCTGCTGTTGTATACGAGACGCACGACCTTCATCCCGTGTCCCGCTCCGTACTGCGGCAGAGCCTCCATGCTGAGTCACGGCGCTGCCGGCAGCCGTCGCCTCTGCTGCCTGCAGAGCCCGAGAGCGGGGCTGCCGCGGCCAGCGGGGCTCCCTGCCTCCCCCTGCTCCATGGGGATCTGGGAGAACAGGGATGCGGGAGCACAAATACCCCCCAGGCATCCTCTGCTTGAGGTGCCTATGGGATAAGGGAGCAACGCAGGCTCCCCGCGCCCCTTCCTGCTGTGCGGACTTTTGTCTGGATGCTCTTTAACCATCTGACGCTTCCCACTGCAACATCTTTTATGTAAATGAAGGAGCCTCCTTTTCCGGCAGCTCCGCTCCGCGCTGCAGCGCAGATGTTGGGATTCAGAGGCGATGCGTATTAAGAGTAATAAATAAGCACAGTCCAGATGGCCCCGTGTCAGGTCACTTGAGCCCACCTGCCACTTCCGCGCAGCTGAGGCAACATGAGGGAGTGCAAGAGAGGAGGAAAAGAGGAGAAAAGCAAACAGCGGAGCATGGGGCTGGGCACTCGCAGCCTTGGCCCTGGGGAGGCTGTGGGGTGAGTGACTGCAGGAGCCAGGAGCAGCCCGGCAGCGTGTCCCAACACCACACTTGGTTCTGGGAATGCTGTTTTCCCTTCCTGGAGCAGAGGTTAAGTGGCCTGTGCTTTGGGGGGGTGTCAGTGTCTGCCCCTTGGCAAAACCACGTGGAGTTGTGTCCCCAGCATGAGGGATGTGCGGCAGGAGGGATGGAAGGGTGACACTGTGGCGACACGGAGCCTCACGCAGGCTCCGAGGCTGCAAGGAGGCTTCGTGCTGCAGCTGAGCCCTGGCCAGGGCTGTGTCCCCAGGGAGCCCCGCTGTGTCTGACAGGCTCCGGAGCCGGGAGGTGGCAGCAGCAGCTTGCCTTTGGGCAGGGCAATTCCTGTGGCCACTGCTGGCATTTCGGTGATATCGAGGAGATGGGGAAACAAAAACAGGGTGGATGGGAGAGTGCAGGGGCTGCAGTGCAGTGCAAGCAGGAGCCCTCTGAGCTGCCCTCTCTGCTTCACTGAGGCCTCTTCTCCCTCCCTCCCTCCCCTGCTCATTAAATCACTGTCTTGCACTCGCTCCTCTCAATTTGCTAAAGCTCCTGCTGCCCGCTGGGCGCCTCGGAGCGATGTGGAGCGCGGGCGGGAGGGGCTGTTTGCATTTGCTGAGAAACCTGCTAGGAAAGGCCACCGAAGGGGTTGCTCTTTTCCCGGCTGCTGGAGCAGATGGCTGCTCGAGCAGCGCAATTACTGTGCAGGGCCTCCCGCAGGGCTGCCATCCTCCCTGCCAGGGCACGTTAGAGCACGGTGGCCAAATCTCTTGGTGGCCTTGGGACCCACCAACCACTCTTGTGCAGTGGGGGATGCAGCATGGGTGCAAAAAACCCCACGCTGATGCAAAGAGCAATGGGGCACGTGGCGGGGAAGCCGTCTGGGGCTGCAGCTCCTGCAGTGCTTCCCTTTGCTCCCTGTCGTCTCCCATCTCCTCGCTGGCATCGCGGCAGCTGGAGCCGGGCTCTGATCCGCGGGGTCTCGCCTGCGCCTCCAAGCCCGTGTGTGTCACGCGGAAGCTTGCGGAGGTGCGGAAGCTCCGTGTGAATCTTCACAATTAGGGCTGCTCTGAGGCCTGCTGCCTTTGATCTACTTCAATTATTTATCGCGCTCTGCTCCCTTCCCCAGCCCTCGCTTTCTTTCAAGTGATTATTTTCTCGGGCTTCCGCTTGGCTGCGGCTCTCCCGCTCGCTGGTTTTTGATGCTATTAATGTTCCTCTCCCGGTGTGTCATGGCTTTCCGCACCTTTTCTTCCCTGTGTGATCCCATGATCCGATGCTTCTGCGGGTGCCTGCTCCAGCCTGGCTCCCCCGCTGGCTCTGTGCTGGCCCAGCAGATTTTTCTTGCTATTTTCCTCCCTTTCCTCACCCTGTGGCTGCCGCCTTTCCCCATCCCCTCCAGGGTGACTGAGGATCCGAATAAACACGGCTCTCTAGCAGCTGCATCCCAGCTCTTTTCCTGAGCGATATCCAAGGCATCCGGCATGTGGAAAGCCGAGGAGAGCTGGTGCTGGGAGAGGCACCTGGGATTTGGGGGTTTTCCGCATGGATGTTCTGTGGGGATGGAGGGAGGGCTGGCAGGAGCTCGGGATGCTCCTGCTGTGATGCCCTGTGGCTGCTGCTGGTGCTGGGCTGGGTGGGGGTCTATTGTTCCGGTCTATTGTTCTGCTCTATTGTTGCAGCCTGTTCTGTGCCCACGTGGTTGACACAAACCTCAGCCGCATCCTGGTCTTCCATCTCCCCGGGGATTTCCCTGGCAGGAGGGGCAGGGAGGTGGAAGGAGGCCACTGCAGGAACTTGATCCAGGATTCCTGCTGCTTTGGGATGTTTCATTGGAGTTTCAGCGCACCTCTGCTTTCTACTGTTATCCCACCCTGCTCTTTCCCTACATCCCAGAGCTCTCCAGCCTGGATCGGGTGCTCATTTGGCATTGCTGTGGGGTGCTGGTGGGGAGCTCCCTGGTGTCCCCATGGAGGCGGGTGCTCGGGTGCCTGGAGCAGCCCTAGAGAGGGTGTTTGGGCAGGATGAAGCTGCTGTGATGGAGCCTCAGGCATGTAGGAAGGGTGCAGGGTGCTCTGCTGTGCTGCCTGCCCTCCTGGGCTCCAGCACCCTATTCCAGGGCTTTTTTCCAGCCCATGGTTCATTAACATCAAAAAAAACCTTCCCTGGGCAAGTTGAAAAGCAGTTTTTCTTAATCCCAATCAGCGCTCTGTCTGGGTGGTGGGTATGGCCCTGCCAGCTCCCCTGAGAGCAAGTGGCTGCTTGTGCTCCCTGAGCCCTCACTTGCTGCCCAGGGAAGCTGGGGGACACACGACCTGAGCTACTTTTTTTTTTCCTTTTTTTTTTTAATAAAGAGGGGCAATAAATTTATAGGATCGCGCTTTATTTCTTTATTTTGCAGCTGAGCGCCCCCCTCTGCAAGGGAGGCTGCAGGGTGGAGGCTGCGGGACCCGTTTCGCCCCTCCGCACGCAGCGGCGCTGCGGCCGGTACCGGCCGGGCCGGCAGGGACCGCGGTCCCCGGGTGTCCCCGCGGTCCCCGGGTGTCCCCGCGGTCCCCGGGTGTCCCCGCGGTCCCCGCGCCGGGGGCTGCT
>VWPW01024504.1:11985-73435 GCA_013389825.1 Crypturellus undulatus | reverse complement strand
GGGGGAGCGGCGGGGGCTCCCGCGCTCGGCCCGGCCCTTCCCGCGGAGCGGGAGCGCGGCCGCTCCGCCCGGCTCCGGCGCGGCCCCCTCTCCTCCTCGCTGCTCCCCAAGGGCAGCGCTCGGGGCTGCCCTGTGGCTCCAGGAACCCCCCGGGGTCCTTCCTGAGGAGGCTGGATTCCCCGGGCGGCAGCAACGCCGCACGGAGAGTGTTTTGGTCCGAGCGGTTATTCCCTGTGGCGCAGGGAGAGGCAGGAGCTCCCGACGGCAGGAGTTTGCTGGCTTCCTGGGGAGCCTTCGGCTCTCGCTGGGCAGTGCCAAGCGGCAGCTCCGTCAGCGCGCAGGCTGCGTCTCCCCCGGGATGCGGCCGTGGGCGCCTGCTCTATGTCCCGCGTGGTCCCTCCGTCCGGGCTTCCTGCTCCGTGGCTCCATGCCGCCCCGTCCTGCCCTTGCTGAGCGCTGCCTGCCCAACTGGCGAGCGGGAGGCTGCTTGGGGCTCCTTTCGCTTCCCGGGATTCCCATGTGTTTGATTGGGCATTGGGCGCTTCTCAGCTTGCTTTGGACTGTGTGGTCCCATGTTTGTGGGGCAGCACAAAGAGGGATATGGTGACTCCGTGTTATGACCTGGCACGTGGGATTGGCTTTTCCTATTCCTGGATCTCCTCCTTGTACAAAATGCCCATACCAGCTGCCTCTTTCTAAGTTAGCTCCAACCAAGACCCCTGTCTGGGTCCCTGTCGCCCTCCCGTGTGCTGGGGTGAGGCCGGGTCTCCCCTTGCTGCTCTCCGGGCAGGAGCTGCCCCTGGGCTCCAGGCAGGAGCAGCCTTGGTGGCGGGAGGCTCCTCTTGGCCTTGGAGCAGATGGGGGGGACATTTCTGGGTGGAACCTCCCCCCTCGATGCCAGCCTTGGCCCTGTACCCCAGCACATGGTGATCCCTGATCCTGCAGTGGCGCTGGGGACCCTATGGATGAGCCACGGGGTGACTGAGGAATGGAGATGGGGCTGGTTTAGAGCATCTCAGGATCTGGTTTCTTCTCCAGAGCCTTTGGGTTGGCAAAGCTCTGGCCACGGAGGAAAGGACTGAACAGGAGCCCTGGGCTCTGCTCTGTGCTGAAAACTCACTGCTGGGGGGGCTGCCGGGGGCCCCGCGGGAGACCCCCCCAGGACGGGATGCAGGTGGGTCCGTTCGGCAGCAAAGGGGCCTGGCCGGAGCTGTCACCCATTGGAGCAAGAGCTCAACCCGAGTCTGCGAGCGCAGCGCGAGCCGGGAGCCTCCCGCAGGCTCCTGCACGGGCAGCACCGCCGGCTTTGCCAGCGGGGCCGGGGTCGGGGCCGTGCTGGCTTCTCGGGGTCGCACCAAGCCCTTCCTCTTCCTCCCTGTCCCTGCACGGGCGTTTTCGTTGGCCCCCCTCGCTCTTCCGTCTCGACAGGTGGCTGTAACTTATATAATCCGCTCAGCCCAGGAATAGCTCCTCCCGTTACGCAAGCGCCGGGCAGCGGGGGGGAGCTCCGGCTCCGCGGGCCGGGATGTGACCCCCAGAGAGGGGAGCGTGGCGCCGCATGCTGAGACAGAGGGTTGCGTCGCCGACGGAGGAGCAGGAGGGCCACCCCCTCCTTCCACGCGAGTGGGGACGCGGGGACGGATCCCGGCTCCTCCCTGCGCTCTCCGGTGTTTTATTCCCCTGCTCCGGCCTCGGGCTGCTGGGGTTGTTGGGGGACGTCCCTGCTCTGGCGTCATCCTGCTGCCATCGAGGCCCCTAGGGAGCCCTCACAGCCTTCCCTGGGGCCGGCAGCTGCTCCCCAGGGCTGCTATCCTGGCCCGGCTCCCACCGGGAACACTCCGGGTATCCCCGGCACATGGGATACCCCGTGCCAGGGAAGGGGGATCCTGGGATGCCGGTGGGGCAGGGGCAGGCGGTGCCGGTCGTGACTGCCTGGAGGTTTTGGCCCTGGCACGGGTTGAGCCATGTTCCGGCTCCTGCCCAGGGCAATGGAACGTCAAAGGAGAGGGAGGATGAGCCGTGGTGGCAGCTCTTGGCTTGAGGCAAGTCCTACTGGAGGCGTTTGCTGCTACGGTCCTTAGTGCTCCCCCGGGGACGCGGTGTTCCTGCCTCCGGCACCCTTTCCAGATGGAGCTGAGACAGGCACCTGGATGGGCCGTGAGGCTGCCGGGTGCTGCTGCTCCCCCAGCTCTGCCCGGGAATGCTGGGCACTCTGGATTTGGGATAGGCGGATTTGGGGAGCTGGTGCTCATTGGGACCAGACAGCGAAACCCTGTGGGGTAGGCGGCAAGCGCAGGATTCCCACGGGCTTGTTTCCAAGCCGCATCCCTTCAACCGACACTGGCTGCCCCAATCCCCCTCTTTTTCTTCCCGCCTTTCTGGACAAGCACCCATGAGCATCCCCATCCCTCCTCCTGCAGGCCGTTCTGCACGGACACATTGCCCCCTGCCCCCGATCCCTTGGGATGCCGGGGGAGCCGCATTCCCGGGCACCCTCATGGGGCTCCTCTCACTCCCGGGCCTGGGCCTTGGCACGTGGAGCAGGGGAGCACCCAGGTGCAGGAGACTGTCCCCATCCCGCCCGGACCTCCAACCTGTGCTCAGCCATCCATAAACCATGGAGTCGGGAAAGAGCCTGGTTGCTTAGCAACTATTTAGCTTCCATACCAGCCTCCCGATCTATTAAATATATATATACATTTCTATAGAGATAAATAATATATGCACGCATTGATACCAGCTGCAGCGTGCCCCAGTTCATGAGCCCGCAGGGCCAGCACCGACCCCTGGCCAGGAGCCCTGCCGTGCATCTCTGCTGTGGCAAGAGGTTCGTTAAGGAATTTGAGGAAAAAATGGGGAAAAACATCTCCCGGTGCTGCTTTGAACCCTGTTTCCCCACTAAGGACCCCCAGTTGTGGCTCTTTGTGTCTGAGGCAGATGTGAGCCCTTGGAGAGCCGGGGAAACTGAGGGAAATGGGCAGGTTTTGCAGGAGCGTTCACTCAGTGTTGGCGAAGACCACGCGCTGCATCCCAGGGGCGCTGGGAAGCGGCTCTCGGCTGTGGTCCCTTCCATGCGGGAACCGGCCCGGCCTGGGCTATGCCGGAGCCGCGGTGCCTGGTGCAGCTGCATGCGGCAGGAATTAATTAAGCACCGACCGGACACAGCTTTAATTAGAGGCGGAGCAAGGAGAGGATCTCGTCTGGAGCCAGCAGCGTTATGGGGTGTCCCCATGGAGAAGGGGGGGTGTTAAAGTGCCGCCCTGGGAGAGGGAGATGCTGCGGGCCCCGGTGTCCCCAGGGCCCAAATGTCCTCAGCCTGGGTCTTGGGCTGGTGCTGGGGGCGGCTGTGTCCCCTGAGTGAGGCCGTGGGGCTGGCAGTGCTCACTGGTTTGTGGGGGATATTGCGGTGCCGCTCGCCGGGTCGGAGCGTGGGGCGGACGGCGGCGCTTGGGTCCCTGCCCGGCTGGGCACGGGGCGCCGGTGTCTGCGCTGGGCTATTTATAGCACCGGGGTGTCTGCGGGTTGTTTTCCTCTTCCTTTGTTTTCCTGCCTGTGCTTGTGCCAGCCCCAGCACCGGCTTGCGGCTCCTAGCAGGAACGGGAATATTGCTGGTGTCCGAGCGCTTCACGACGCCTCTGCCTGGGCTGCCCGGGGTCACCGCTGCTGGAGGGCTCCCGCTGGAACCCTTAGTCCTTCTGTCTCTCTTCCCTCTCCCATACGGACCGTGGCATCCCCAGGTGTCCCTGGGTGCTGGGGAGGCCTTGGGGACAGGAGACATGGGGAGAGTTGGGCAAAACACCTCTGGGCACGAAGCAAGGAGTACCCGGATTGTGGCTTTGGGTTCGGGTGAGCGCCCCAACGCCTCCATTGTGGAGCTTGCTTGGAAGAAGCCCCTGTGCTCAAAGCGGGCTGGAAAAGGGCAGGTGCTGACATTTTCTGGCCTATTTGTTGTTCCTACATCTCTAGTGGCAAAAAGGAAGGACGAGAACCCACGGCAGGACTAGGCATTTGTGTCTGTGGAGGTTGGGCCACCAAAGTGGTTTGAAATTCCATGAAAACGAGAGGTTTTTTTTCAGTTACCCTTCAGGAGGGTGACGATGCAACGCTTCGTGTCACTCCAGTGGGGTGTTTCACCCCATTTGGAGTTTATGGACCAAAACACAGACCAATCGCCCTGCGCACCCTGGGCCACTGGACGCCTCGGCTTGGCGCAAAGCGAGACAGCGGGCGGTAATTACAGAGCACTGTAATTCAGCAACCCAGTGCTGTCCTCAGCAGCCAACCTGGCGGGAGATGAATGAACAGGGAATCCAGGGATGTCCCTGCGTGCTGGAGACTGCAGTGGTGGCTCTTGTGGCAGAGACCTTTGTCACCCAGGTTGTGTGCCGGTTGCGCCAGACTCCCTTCGATTCCCGTCTCTGCCAGCTCCCTGAGGCTCTTTCTCTCCTGAAACAGCATCGCGAGGGCTCCAAGCTGCTTATGGCCCATCCGTGTTCCCACCCCACATCCTGCTCTGAGGCGTCAGCCTGGCCCATCCACAGGGACCCTGGAGCTGGGAGCAGGTGGACACCCGCACGTCTGCATCTGTATAAATACCCATTACCCAGGAGGTGACATTTCCGCAGGAATCCTGCTGTACCCGTGCTGATCTCCGTGTGTTTCAGACGTGAGAATCGATAGGCTTTAATAATGCAGGAAGATCTCGGGCTGCCTTGAGCCGCTGCCGCAGCCTGGAGTGCGGGGCGGAAGCTGCTGCACTCCGTGCCCTGCTGAGCGGCGCGACGGCTGGGGACACAAGGGTGTAAGGGCTCCCCTGCTCCGGGCTGGAGCGAGGAGGGGAAGGAGGATTCAGTCCTCGAGAAGAGAGAGCAGATAGGTAAGGAAGCGAGGAGGGAGCTGGGAATGTCCTTGGCCGGAGGGTGAATCAGAGCGCTGCTCTGGCACCGCATTTGGGCCCCAACCTCGGGAGATGGTGACGCCACCAATAGTAGTCACTGGTCCACTGGTCTCCCCAATGCTGCCTGATCACCCACGCTGGGACTCGGTTTCTCCAAAGCCAAGGTTTTCCCCATGGAGTTTCCTCATCCCCGGGGTGCCACCCCCAGTAGAACCAGGGCCATGTCTTGTCTGGCACAAGCTCATGGAGGGCAGGTCTGCCTGGCGCTGCCAAATGCGACGCTTTGGAGGTAACCCCAGCCCGAGAGCCCCAAACCTGCCTGTGCAGGAGTGGGGAGAGCATCTCAGCAGGCAACATGGGGACGGAGAGGTCCCAAGTCCCAGGTACGGATCAAGCGCAGGCTGGAGTGGGTCAGGCCCTTGGGCTGGACCATGCAGCGTGTGGGGTTTGGCCAGGCTGACACATCCCCAAGCCCCTCAGAATGTCCCAGCGTCAGCTCATGGCCGATGCCGGGCAACAAAGCTGGCCCAGCCCGGCCTGTCCCTGCCCAACTCACACCAGGGATGGAGCACAGGGCGGCTCCCCCCATCCTAAGGGGCCTCACTCCGATTTTCCCTGTGTTGCATTCTTCCTGAGCGATGGCTTCGAGTTCAGCGAGGTCCCTTTGGGTTTGTGCTAGAGTCGGGCTCTTGGAGGTACCTTTAAAAGCCCAGGATTTGCTTTGATCCCCTGAGACGAGAGCTTTGAGATGTCTGGCAGCCCGGTAAAGCCGCTGCCGGAGAGGTGACTGACGGACGCGACTCCGAGTGCCGCAGATCCGCCTGCCCCGCACTGGCACCGAGGCAGCGCCGTGAGCTTGGACAGCACCTCCATCCGTGCATCCGTCCATGCACCCAGCCCCGTCTGTGTCTCGGCACCGTGACTGCAATCCTGCCGTTTGCAGGACACTTCCTTTCAGGCTCTGCTTGTAGGATTTCTAAAGCCTCAATCCGAGCAGCCCTTGTAGCCGCACCGCGGTGCTGGCGGGGCGGTGGAGGAGCCACCCGGGGGAGTGCGGGTGGGAATCCCGGAGAATGAGCTGCTTGGAAAAGAGGCCCCGTGAGCGCGTGCTGGGCGGGAGGCAGCCTGCGCGCAGGGCCCCGGCTCTGCCTTTGATCCTCCTCTGCATGGCAGGAGCTGTCATGAGCATCCGAGGTAGGAGCGCAGCCGGTCCCGCTGCGACCTGGGGGCTGCCGGGAATTAAGGCAGCGGCTCTCCAGTGGGAGCGCTGCGTGCGTGGGGAAGGCTTTGGCTAATGCAGGTGCTGGAAGCACAGTCCGGTGGGGAAGCTGGGGAAGTGGCTGCCTTCACCAAGGTCACCCTGCAGCACTGGTAGGGCGAGCAGTAGCTCTGGGCAGAATCAGAGCTCACGGTTGTGTCGGGAGCCGGTGCAGGTTCCAACGTGCTCGTGTCTGTGGGAAGCTCGCGGCTTTCTGAAGGGCACAGGGCCTAGATCCGAGCGCCTGATCCGAGCAGCTCTGCTTGCTTTGCCAGCTGGCCCCGCAGGGCTGGCTGAGGGCCCTTCCCTGAGCAGAGGCCCATGCGGATGCACTTGCGGCTTCCAGGCGAGCAGACTTGGAGGGCTCAAATGCACCGAGAACCTCGAGTCGCTGGGGTCGAGGATGCTGCACAGAGCCCCCAGTGCAGCTCGCGTGTCCTCTTGGACATGGTGCTGTCTGTCCTGCCCGGAGCTCAGGGATCAGCCAAAGTCTGAGCATTTCATTAGCGCTGCTCAAGGCTGTCTTCTTCTGAGGGGTTATTTTTGGAGGCAAGCAAGAAAGAATCGAGCGCGATGGCAAGGAAAGGAGCCAGGGATACGTGAAGGTGGAAGAGCAGTGGTGACAGAGGAAAAGGTGGCGTGGGGAAGGGGCCGGGGAGGTGCCACAGTGCCTGGAGCACAGAGGCACGATGCCTGGAGCCCTCGGCACTGCGCGGCAGAGGGACATCGGGACAGGGACTGACCCACGTTGCGTTTCTCCCCTCGCAGGCGCCGCCGGCCGCGAGGCCGCCCACGCCGCCATGGCGCTCTACAACAACGGGGCCAACGTGCCATCCCCGCCGGAGGCCTCCAACGGCTTCTCCCAAGCCGGCGCCTCGGGCACGTGGCACAAGGGCGAGGAGGAGGTGCGGCTGGCGGAGCCCAACCTGGTGAAGAAGGCTCACCGCGAAATCCTGGACCATGAGCGCAAGCGGCGCGTGGAGCTCAAGTGCATGGAGCTGCAGGAGATGATGGAAGAGCAAGGGTGAGTGGCGGCTGCACTGCACACTGCCGGCTTGTCCCCTCTCCTATGCAAAACACCGTTGGAATTAAAGCCACTTTGTCTATGTGGCTCTATGTGGCTATATGATCAACCAGCGTATCGGACAATGTGGGGGGTGGGTCAGACTAACACTGAATTGCTGCTGGAAATCCAAACCCAGGAGTGCATGAGTTTTGGAGTCCCTGTAGGTACCTCTGCTTGGAAATCTCAGCTCCCAACTCCGTGGTGCTGGATGGCTGGGAAAGGTGAATAATTTGCCCAAGGCCGTGCAAGCTGCCGGTGTCGGAGG
Source organism: Crypturellus undulatus (assembly GCA_013389825.1). Taxonomy (NCBI): domain Eukaryota; kingdom Metazoa; phylum Chordata; class Aves; order Tinamiformes; family Tinamidae; genus Crypturellus; species Crypturellus undulatus. The sequence continues at coordinate 65,949 of VWPW01024504.1, read as the reverse complement.
AAGGGTTGTCTCACGCCCCGCTCATCCCTGTAGACTCTGTGTGCTAGAGGCAGAGATGGGGACGCTGGCTGAGCAGTGAGGAGGAAGGTGGTCGGACTCGGCCCCAAGCAGTGGGGAGCTGAAGCTGTGGCTGGGTTGGGTGGGACTGCAGGATCTGCTTCTGTTGGGAGCAAATAGGGGGAAAAGCATCAAAGCAACTTTTGGTGACACCTGAGAAATGAACCGTTAGGGTTCCTGCTGTTCACATTTCATTTGGGATTTTACTGTGCTTGGGGTTTTCAGCATGCTTAAAATAAAACAATAGAGGAGCCGCTGTTTAGCCCCTAACAGCCCCATTTCAGCGCGTCATCACTCTTCACACGGTGGTTTTAGGAGGTGACTGGGGCGAGAAGATCCCTTCTGCCCCCAGATCTCATCCCACGCGCCCGGCTCTTTGCACGGGGAGGAGAATGGCTGCAGGGAGAGCCCGTGGCCCCTGACAGCTCACTAAGACTTGATTGATGGACCAAATTCTTGAGCACGCGGGTAGACGGGGACTTAAATCAGCTAGGGAGAAGGAAAATGGATTGAGAGACGACTTCGCCAAGGCTTTCATTAAGAGCATGAGCGTGACCTAGAATTAAATTGTCTCACACAGACCAGAATAATGATGGTGCCTAATTCATCGTTATGGAAATAAATAAGGCTGACCCGGCGCCTTGGGGAGCCCGGATCCTCCGTTTGGGTTCCCGTGCCCTACTAGAAGTCTTGCTATTAATATTATTATTACTGTGGTGGGTAATAGTGATCGTGCAATCAGTATTGTTGGTATTGCTATAATTGTCTTTGCTGATATTAATGCTATTAATAACGATGATGACGGTGATACACCTCAATGATAATATAATTACAGTAATAATCTTGGTCAGCTTGTTTAATCTCCCTGCCTGCTCCCGTCCTGTGCACAGGGACTCTCCTGGGGCTTTGCATGGGAAGAGCTTTGGACACGAGAGGTCTCTGCCTGTGCTGGTGCCACATCCCGGCCGTGTCCCCTGCGCCGTGAGGAGATTTATTTCCGAAGGGCAGGGCCCCTGGATGGCTTCATCACGGAGGAGGCTGTGTGGGATCTCGGTGGCCTCCCTCGCGGCTCCTCCTGTTTGTGCTGCGTCCGGCTGCGCTTCTGGCTGCCAGGCTGCCTGCGGGGTTAGTTAGTGGCTGCTGGTTGGGTTTCTTTTCTGGAAAAGAGACGTCAGCGTTTCTTGTTTTGTTCCCAAACCTGCTAAATGTGTTAAATGCAAAAATAAACCCTCTAACGGGGTTAAAAGCAGAGGCGAGGCATGCAGGCGGACAGGCGCTGGAGGGGGCCGGGGTGTTTTCCGGCACCATGAGACTTCTGCTGCTGTATCGCTAGGTTCCAGCAGCACCCAGGGTGGCTGGAGACCTTTTTCCTTTTCCCTTTCCTTTTGTTTGCTGCCTTGCAGACCTGCTAATCCCCCTGCATGTCTTGGTCAGGTCCCAAGGGACCGTTTTGCCACCCGTTCCCCAGGCGCTCCAGAGCCCAAGAACAGCCAGCCAGGGAGCACAGCAAGTCCCTGGCCTTGGTGTCTAAATACGTCCATGCTGGGACACCCCTGGAGTAAAACCCATCACTGAGATTGCTCCCAAAGCACCCGGCTTCGGTGCCCGGACCGTGCTGCGGGCCGGCGTCCCCACGGTGCCCCATCTGTGGCTTCCTCTTGGCTCGATGGCCCTGTGCAGATGTTCACCTGGCCGGGAGGTCGTGTCCCTGCTTGACGAGCCTGGCGGGCGCCTCGCGGGATGTCCCTGGGTGCGGGGGTTCGTCCCCCGTCGCGGACGCTGCCTCGGCCGCCGCGCGGGGCCTGGGGCCGAGCCAAGCGGAGCCGCCCGCCACCTGCTCTCCGGCTGCACTATTAATGAGGCTGCTCTGGTGCAAATCAGCTCATTAATATTAATCCCTCTCGTCACGCTCGCACCTCTTCAAAGGGAGTTTGGGGAGATTAAACCCTCCTGCCCGGGGAGATGCGTGTGCGGATGCGGGTGGCAGAACTGGTGACATTGGTTCTCGGGCTGCAGCGGGTCCCTGCCGGGCAATCGTGGCCGCATCCATTTCCCTATATGGGCTTGAAATGCTGCAGATTTTCCCTGTTTCGGGGCAAGCAGAGAGCCGCCGCGGTGGCCGGGAAGCGCTATGCCTGCCCGTGGAACCGCAGGGCTCCATCCCGCCGCGATTCATGGCAGCTCTCCGGGTTCATCAGAGGGAAATCTGATGGGATGTGACTGGAGGCCCCGGCTGCAGCTGCTCGAGCAGCCCCTGCTAGACGGTGCACGCGAGGACAGCGCGGGACGGCAGCGGCTCTGGCGAAGGACGCGGGCACTTTCCTTGCGCTGACGCTGCTGTCTCCGCACTGGCCGTAGGAGCAGGATGCTCCCTTGGAAGCAGGATGACTAGGAATGATTTATTCCCTGCTTTCCTGCAGCGCCGTGCGGGATGGAGCGGCCTCCATCCACAAGGGCTCTGCACCCATCTGTGCCCAAATGGGGATGACATTCCCAGGCTGGTCATGCACCTCCCGCTCCTTGTCCTGTCCTGTTCCAAGCACACAGGAGACCCAGTTGGAAGGGAGGACATTTTGGGGACTACAGGGATCTTTCCCAGTTTTTTTAGGGAACAAAACTGCTCCTCCTGAGAGCAACATTCCTGTTGGGTACTGACTGCACAGGACCTGTGATTTTGATTGTTTTTTTTCTACCATTAACATGCAAACGGGTGCACCATCCTGCTGGCACTATCCTGTCTGTCGGTAGCCACACTGAATTCCCTGGATGGGATATGAGGACATGTCAAGTGTGTTGTGAATCTCTTTGCTTTCCTAATGTCTGGAGAAAAAAATAAAGTCTGTACAAATAGATTAAATAACCAGTGAACCACTGTGATCAGAGCAGGGGGTTGCATTTAGCCACAAGAAATATTTCTAGGTGCCTGACAAGAATTTCTTTCCAGCTCATTTGTTTGCAGAACTTTATTCTGCAGGTAAACATATGGGAGGGAAGGAAAAGAAGATTGTGGCACTAAATCACAGAGCAGCTTTGTCAGGAGCGACGGCAGGGGCTCCTGGCCCGAGCCCACCGCAGGCAGGACTGCAGCGTGGGAGAGGCTCCTCGCTCTGGGCATGAGCGTGGCGGGATCCTGGGGGTTGGGAAGGACTGGGAGCACTGGGACACCCACCAGCCCCTTGTGCTGCTGAGGCAAATCGCAGTCCTGGGGTCACCCGGCAGCCGTTCTGCCCCACGGTGCCCATGCTCCATCCACCGCAACCCTGAATGTGTCCTCCTGCTTCCAGGTATTCCGAGGAGGAGATCCGGCAGAAAGTGGGGACCTTCCGGCAAATGCTGATGGAGAAGGAAGGCGTGCTCACCCGGGAGGACCAGCACGGGCGCCAAATGTAAGTGACAGCGACTCTGGCCGCTGGCCCTGGAGGCAGAGGGGCTGGCTCCTGCGGCCACGGGGACAGCCTCCTCCGAGAGCCACCTGCAGAAGGGATGTGTAAAACGCGGCCTCCAAACTTGCTCTGGGTGCTGAGAGCTGGGAGAGGGGCACTGAGAGATCCCAGCTCCCTGGGAATGCCAGATTGCCTCCAGCATGGAGGGATCTGAGGGAGGGGTTCTCTCTTATCCAGCACTGCTCTTCCAGAATCCGCAGAGTGCTGCGTGACGAGGCACGTGATGCACCCGCTCTGCACTGGGGGAGGCAACGCAGGTTCAGCTGTCTCACCTCTGCCCCTTCCCTGGATGGGCTCACCTTTTCTGCCCTCCTAGGAGCTGCGATTGAAGCTCCTGCCTCTCTCCAGGGAAGGGACATGTATGATCATAATGACAAGTTGTTTCTGTAAGGGACATGGGCTGGATCAGCAGGGCTGGAGCCTTTGCAATTATTTTTTCCCAGGGCAGATCCAGAGCCATCCCCTCAGTGTCAGTTATCAGCCCCACTGAGGAGGCTGCTCCAAGTAGCTCCTGCTCTGCGTCTGCATCATCCCAGATGATGCCCTTTCCTCAGGGGCTGCTTCTGCCTCCGGGCCTTGAAGCTGAGGTTAGTCGTGCAGAACACCCAGCTCTCGCTGGGGACCTGCCGCCCACCGCCGCCTGCCCGCACAGCGCAGGAGCATCCCCGTCCTCGCGGGGGGCGGCCCTGGATTGATCATGATTTATCTGTGAAAAGCTTAATGGCCCAGGCAGCATGGCTGGCCTGGCATGCTCCATCTATCAGCCTGGAAACCAGGTCACTTGGGACAGGAATAGCTCCTGCAGGTTCACTGAATATTAATGCTTCATTAGGGTCAGGAAATCAGGGCGAGGAGGAGGAAGGGAAGCTGCGGCGGAAGGGAGAGCCTTCCTCCCGCAGCTCCAGCGCTGCCTCCAAGGAGCTGCGGGGGCCTGGACTCCCGCTCCTCCGTGGCCACCCGGCTGCACAAGGAGGACACGAGAGACCCAGTCCCTCCAAGGCAGCTCCCAGCCCTGCCAGCCTCCATTATCACTGTCTCCTGACAGCAGCGGGCTGGGCATGAGGAGAGACCTGGAACAGGAGAGGGAGGTGAGGGCTGTTCCTCCATCCAAGCAATGAAAAGGAAGCGACTTTGCTGGTTGCCATGGCCATACCAAGATGCCCAACCCCACACTGGTGTCCCAGGGGCAAGCTGGCGGATTAACCAGCACCCACTGCCCGTTGGGATGCGAGGTGTCCCCAGAGCATCCTCCTGGGCATGTGCTGTGACTGCCGCAGGGGCCTGGGCTGGCTTTCCCGTTGGATCTGCCATCGTGATAAGCAATAGGGAAACAGAAGGGAAGGAAGGGAGGATTACCCAACCTTCCCCTTTTAAAATGATGCCCTTTCCCTGCTTGCAGACTTGCTTTTGCATTGTCAAGGGTAATCGTTGAAGATTAGTCTATAGGCTATAAATAATTATGCTGATCTGGAAGGACTGGTCTCAAAGCACAGGATTGCTCAGAGGTGCCAAGACCGATCGCAGCAGTGGCACTGCCTCTGCACAAGCCGCAGCAGAGGAGCTGGCACCCCTGCAGCCTGGAGGGGAGGTGATGGAGGGCACAGAGACATCTGCAATATCCCGAGTGGCCTGGGAGGGTGGCTGGGCACTGGCTGTGCCTCCCAGCACAAAGCCAAGAGATGCTCAGACAGGGCTAGCTGCAGCCAGGTCCAGAAGTGGTTCTTCATGCAATGTGCGGACATGCAAAGGCCTTTCCAAGAGCTGTCCTGGGTGTAAAAGCTCTGCACTGCTTCCAGAAGTAGCTGGACAGAGGTGATGCATTAGAGTTATTAAATAAGCACTCGCTCCTGTCCTTGAAATGGTGTGGAGGCTGGGAGAACACGCAACAGAAATATCACGTATGCTGATCTTGGTGTGATGCTCCTCTGGATGTGCACGTCTCTAGATTAGATATTGGGCTGGATGGGCTATTTGTCTGAACCTGGGCAGCTGTTCTTCTTTCAAAGCTCGTGTGAAAGATCAGCCTCATCTGCAAAATCCCCAAGGGAAACTGAGGCACAGAACCGTGACACGACCACCTGAGCCCTAGCTGGCTCTCTGCACAATTCCAGCTCTTTTCTCCATCCACGCACGTGCAGCCTGGCAGTACAGCTCAGTTCCCAGAGGAGTAACTGCTCGATAAGCAGGCTGGTGGGACTGAAAAAAAAAGAAAAACCCCAAACTGATAGCATGTGTCAGGAGGGGAGATGTATCTGGAGCAGTATAGCCCGGTCTTGAACCGCTGAGCACAGCTAATGGAAGAAGAGCTGCCAGCAGGCTCCATCTCGGAGCACGTGGTTGGTGATCCGCTCGCGGTGCTGGATTTCATCAGCTGCTTGTGGAGCAGAGCGAAAATGCAACAAATAATGACTTCTCTTTGGTCCTCTCACTTCTTCCTTTCTTCCCTTTTCCCCTGTTTATGTTATTATTTGAAAGGCATATGCTGTCCTTGGGACGTGGCCAAGCCAAAAGGTGTTTGGAGAGGACCCAAAAGGCAGTTGCTGTGAAGCAGGCCGGGGGGTTGGCAACCTGAGACCCACGCGCTCTCCCTCCTCTGCCAGCCCGCAGGACCTGCTCGCCTGAGCAATTATTTGCAGCGAGGAGAAGGATGTCTCGCTCAGATTTTCAGTCCAAAATGCTTTTAATCGGGTTACACTCCTCAGGGCCTGTCTGTGGCCAGCAAAGTGACAGGTCAGCTGGGAACAGCCCCAAGCTGCTCTTTCAAGGATGGAAGCCCCATGGACCAAGCAGAGCAGGGAGAAGAGGGAAAACTATCCTCACCGATGGGAAAGGATACTGAGGTGCAAGGATTAGGAGCACGGTTTTTAGGTTCCTCAATATCCCCCATTCTTTATAGAGGGATTCACTGGGCTTTCCTGGGCACCCCTGCCCAGGCAGTTGGATGCTGAGTGACTTGTGGTGGTCGCCCAAGGCTTTAGCCCCCAGTGGGGCTTCAAGCCTGCATTCCTGGTACTGCGAGGCTTCCAAGGATCTGGATGGCTTCTCCTTTGGGGAATTAACTTCTGATATCCCACATGGTATGACTGGAGAGTGTGCCAGATGTACGTGCTAGAAGGACAGATCCCTGCTCCCAAACAGAGCTGGAATGCTGGGAGCGCGGGAAGAACGGCAAATCCTCAGATGAGTCTGGCTCCAGCTCCGCTCCGGAGACCTGTGCAAGGGGCTGAGCTGGGGGCCAGGGAATCCTGGAGGTGGCGTTGGAGACAGGCGCTGGTTGTCATCTCCACGCAGGGACATTGCTAGGAAACGCTTCGTCAGGGCTCTTTGACGTGGTTTTATCTGCTCCACCCCCTTCTTCTCAGCTGCTGTCACCGAGTCTCATTCTCAGACACCTTTTTTTGGCCCGAGAGCTCTTCCTCTGCTTGGGGCCCAAATCACTGACAAATCATCCCCATCCATCCGTACATGGATGCACTTGTCTTTGCCTTGTGCAACCATTTTTCTTTGGAAAAAGAGGGTGTCTGGGGACAGTGGAAAAAAAAGAGTAGAGCCCAGGGGATGTGTGAAGAGTTCTGGGTGCCAGGGTCATGCTCAGGGGCAGAGCAAGGACATCACCGTGTCCCTGGGCTCAGGCATCCTTTGGGCTGCTCCCATGCCGGCTGCAGCACAGGATGCTCCATGAGCCGGAGGCCGACCGGAATGCTGCCGGCACCGCATCCCGCCCCGCGGCGACTGCCGTTGTCAATGGCAACCTGCCCGCCGTTGCCATGGCAGCGGGAGAATTAGCGCTGACGAAGTCGGGAGGCAGAGGAGACCCTGGGGGTTTCGGGACTGGCGCCTGGCCCTGGCCCGGGACCTCAGCCCACCGCCCCCCCACGTCCTCGGGCAGCCCGGGCTGAGCCCGCCGCACGTTCCCGCGCCTGGCGCAAAGCCTGGATAATCTCGGGCAGCTCCGGCCGACGGCCAGATAATCCCCCTGGATCCCCGATCCTCCCGCCGTCTCCTGTCCCTGTAATCCAGCCTGGACTGACCCTGTTGGAGACCCCAGCAGCCTCCCTTGCACCCTCAGGGTGGGGGGGAACAGCGAGCCCTGAAATAATCCTGCCTCTCCTCCTTTGCCAGAGTGATAGAGAACCACCACGCGGGCGATGGGGAGGAGTACGGCAGCGAGTACCCCGAGTACGGCGAGGGCTGCCTGCTGCAGTGCGACTGCTCGGCCGAGTGCTACCGCGACGACAGCAGCCACCGAGAGTACAGGTGCGCCCGCCTGCCCCCGGCGCGTCCCCGAGCGCTGCCCCGTGCACCCTGCTGCAGCCTGTGCCGCAAGCAGGGCGGCCGGCACCGTGCCGACCACGTGCGCCTTCTCCTGCAGGCTGAAACGACGGTCAAGCAGCTCCACGTCTCCCCCGCCCAAGAAGAAAAAGAAAAAGAAATCGGGGCACCGCCGGAGCCGGTGAGTCCCCAGCTGTGCCAGGAGGCAGGATGGCACCGGGCTTTCCGCCTGGCTCCCCTCCCTAGTCTCTGCTGAGGCTCAAATCCTCCCAAATGGGAGGATTTAGTGACTCGATCTCTTTAACTCAGCTCTTGCTCATCTCTGGGGGCTGGTGCTGGAGACAAGGTCCAGGCCAGGCTCCTCAACCTGCCCAGCTGCCTGTCTGCAGCACCGCAAATGTCACCCAGCCTGAGCACGGCCCCGCACTGCCCCAGTAAATATACGCATATGTACAGCAGATAGCAGTGCAGTATGTACATCCTGCCCAAGGAGGATGCCAAAAACACTCCCTGGGCACAACACATCTATACGGGCAGAGATGCAAAACACACCTCGCAGCCCAGCCCAGCCCAGCCCCTCGAGGAAGCTGTCGTGTGCCGGTGAGCCCTGCTTTGGCACCACCATTTGGCTGCAGTCAGCTGCTTTGCAGAGATGTGATTTAAGCAAGCAAATAGCACGGGGGGGGTGGTTGATGTGGGTAAATGCAGCATTAAGAGATGAGCTGTCACTGTCCAGCCTGCTCAGCTGGAAGTGCTGATAGGGGCCTTAGGGAGGAAGGAGCCTGCTGGTGTAGGGCACAGCACTGGGCAGGATGTGGCTCCTTGGTGGGGTTTGGATCTGTCCTCCTGACAGTCTCTTCTGCAGTTAGTACTCTTGCCCTGTGCAGCCCACGCTGGGGCTACGATCTGCTCTCCTTAATGTGCCTTTCTTTGCCTTCCCTGTGGCAGCAAAAAGAGGAAACCTGGCTCGGAGCGCAGGTGAGTGCCCTGGCCGTTGTGTGGAGCGCTGGGCTCAGCACCGTGCCCGTCACTCTTGCATGACACCACTGCCCACGACCTCAGCCCTCTCGCAGGACCGAGCTGAGCCTGGCGCCCTGCTGAGCCGTGCGGGTGCTGCTGGCCCCAAGCGCTGCTGCAGCAGGGTGAGGGTGGTGGGACAGGGTGGCTTGGGGAGACTGGGCTGGGTGGAGGCTCACCCCAGCACACGGGGACCGTGCAGGCTGGCCTTTGCCACTTGCTGTCCAGCCCGAGTTGACTCCTCCATCTGCGTTTCCTGCTGGAGACAGCAGAGCCCACAAGGTGGCAATGGGACACAGCAGGATGTAAGTGGTCTGGGACCAAAGTCAGTCATAGTCCATGCTCCAAGAGCTGCCTTGTGTCACCATTGCAGATCCCCTAGGGAAATGGTTCCTGTGTGAGGTTCATGTGTCTAAGTCCCACCAGTCACTGCTTGGAAGTGGAGCAGGGACAGGTTTCTGTGGGGATGGGCTGCGGGTCCCTGCTGCACCCTAGCCGGAACTGAGTTGCTCCTCATTCTTGGCTCAAGGTTTCTCACCTATCTTTATTGCAGCTGTGACAGCTCTTCACCAATCCGCAAGGAGAAGAAAAAGAAGGCTGGAAAGAAGCACAGACGTGACAGGTAAGAAAGGCAGCACTTCCACCTGTGTTTCCTCCCTCTCATCTCTTTCCTCCTGAGGTAACAGGAGAGGGGTGGCACCAAACAGGGCTGGTTAGAGATGAGCTTGGCAAGGACCCATGTATGGGGAAGAGGCACGAACCTTCCTGCTCTGCTCCAAAACCCTCCATCACCTTTTCCCTTCCCCGGGTACCACCTCAGCAGTGCAGCCCAATGTCCCCGTCTTCTAGCAAGTCCAGGCCTGAGAGGAGCTGAGCCACTGCGTTTGGAGGGAGGCAGTTGGCAGGCAGGAGGAGGTAAGAGGATGCCAGAAAGTCGATACCCCACTGCTTGCCAAGGATGTGCCAGGGATGTGCCATGTCCCTGTGATGTGGAGTGGCGTTACCTAGGGCTCTAGGGCTGTCCGAGCAGCAGCTGCCCTGCTCCTGGCTCCCTTGCTGACGGGCTCCTTCATCCAGCAGCCCAGCCCGGTGGTCCATGGCTCATTGTCCCCACTCATCTCTGTCCCCCGGGGGCTGCCCAGCCTCTCCTCCCTGTTAGTCCTCTCAATGCCCCTCCTGTCTCCTCTTCCCCTCTCAGGTCTGAGTCTGGATCCCGGAAGAAGCGAAGACACAGGTGAGAGCGAAGGCTGCAGGAAGCCACCTCACCAGGACCTGCTCTAGGTCCCAGCTCCTCCCCGAGCCCCCAGCCCTGCTCCCTCTCGGGGCCCCTGCCCACCCTGCGGGGACAGGCCCTCCCTGCCACCGAGCGTCGGGGCAGGGGGGCAGCACCCTGCGGAGTTACGGATTCCGTAAGTGACTGCCCCATCAAGCCACGGGACCGAGCAGGGGAGCACGGAGCTTGGGAAGGAGAGGATGTATCTCGGAAGGCTTCGCTATGGCAAAGCCTGGCCATGCCTTGCTCTGCAGATGCCCTCTGCTGGCACTGCTGTTCAGGGAGGTGGGAGGGAAAGACGAATGAGGGAGTCATCCATGTCTGCATCAGCTCAGGAGGTTGGTGAAGCAGGGGAGGATGAGCAGAGAGGTGGCAAATGCCCTCAAACCTGCTGATCCAGAGCAGAAATAGCCCCCTTCTCCTTGGCACTAGCCTGTCCCACCTGGTTGGCCTCGCTGAGTGACTTGTTTGGGGCTTTCACACAGTGGAGACAGAAGCCGTCCTTGTTTGCCAGGCCTTACAACAAGGATGGTCCAGCCCCAAGGAAATCCTGCTTTTCCCCTCTTCCCCAATCCTGCCCAAATCCTGGGCTTTGCAGTATTTGGAGTCATGACAGACCTGTTGGGAGCCACACAAAGGTTTGTCCCCCAGCTCTGGGTCAGACCATCTCCAGGCAGAGCTGAGCCTGCAGCTGGATCCCCAGACTGGTTGTGAGGCTGAGCCTCGGGTGACTGGTGCCGGTCCAGCAGTGGCATCACCCCTATGTGGGTCTCAGCCTTCTGGGATGTGGGGCCTTGCCCACGCGCCTGCATCTGCATTTTCAGCTTTCTGGTGTTTCTGTAGGTCCAGGAGTCCCAAGAACAAAAGAAAAGAGAAAAATAAAGAGCGCAAGAGGTGAGATGCCAGCGACCAGCCCTGCTGGGTCCCTTCTGCAGCCCTGGGAGGCAGCAGGTTCCAGCAGGCCAGGGCTCCCAGAGCCTGTGCCGTGCCAGAAGGGGTGCGGGGTGATCCTTGCTGGGGTGGGTCGGACTGGGAGAGGTCCCTGCTCCAGGGGTGCCTCCCCAGGGGTGTCCTGCTGCCAGCAGCATCCTCTGTCCATGTCACCATCCAGCAATTCAGCTGGCCCTTCCTCCCCAACCCTGTGCGTCCCACAGCGGGTCCCCGGCCTGGCGGTTGCACAGACGCAGTAGCTGCAGCTCCCACAGCGCTTCGCTCTCCTCCGACTACAGCAACTCCAAATCCCCCAGCAGGTAGGAGCACCCCTGCCCTGACCACAACCAGCGAAACAGCCCTAAATCCTTTTGTGGTGGTGGAAAGGCAATGAGGAGGGCAGAGAGCCTTCAGATGTGGGTGTTGAGATGTCTGGGAGCGAGGATGGGGACCGCGGCACAGGCTCTGGGAGGTGCATGGCAAACCTGTCCACCCCATAAAGGGATGTGAGCCAAGTCTTCATGGGCCTAACAAAGTCTTGCTGGGCTGGGGTCCCATGAATACGTGGACATCCTTTGCTGGGTTTCCAAAGCAGATCGGACAAAAAATGATTTGGCCTCTTGTTTGCAGAGTCTTGTTTGGAAATGTGGTGCCTGGCCAAGTTTCAAATTGCAAACTAGTGAAGTCTGAAAGATGGAAAGCCCCAAATACATCTTTTCAGCCTGTTTTCTTCCTTGGAGAGGCCTGACCTGCAGTTTGGTCATGGCCTGTGATTGGCAGCCCCGTGGAAACGAGCCCAAGGATGATGCTGTGCTGGGGATGGGAGGGAGCTGGTCCTCCTGGCTACGCATGGGTGTCTCTTTGAGGCCGCAGTTTTGCACCATGCCAGCCCACAGTCACCCGCTGCCATCGGTGTCCCCACAGGCTGAGCTCCAAGCACCGCGAGGACGGCCCCAAGGGCAGCAGTGCCCACTCCAGCCGCAGCCCATCCTCCTCGCCCCGCCGCTCGGCCACGCCGCACCAGAACGGGCACAAGGGCAGCGCGCAGAACGGCCGCCGCAGCCGCAGCACCTCGCTCGAGAAGCCGCAGGATGTACGTACGCTTTTCTTGGATCACAGTTCGCTTCCCGACTGCTTCCCTCCCCTCCTGCCTCACCAGGACCCCCAGCTCTCCTCTCCCACCTCATCTCCTCTCCCTTCTCCGGTCACTTTGCTCCAAGCTTGCGGCGCCCGGCTGGCCGGACCAAGTGGCTCACGGGGGTCTTGGCACTGGCTCCGTGGGGCAAAGTCCCACTGTGATCTGGCTGCCCCTTCCTGGTCCCCACTGGTTTTGCAGGTGCGGGTGACACCCGGACAGGGGGTAGCTGGACACGGCACTCACCGGCATTTCTGTAGGTGCCAAATCCACCCCCAGCAAGCAGACACCCGCTTACTCACAGGCCGGTGCTACCCACCGGGGCCACCTCTGTGCTTGGCACCTCTGCTTTGAACCCAGTCAGACAAGAAATGGGTAAAACTGGAAAAATTATTACCCCACAACTGCCAAGGAGAAGGTGTTGACGCCAGGGCTCAGGACCGTGGAGTCCCGCTCTGCATCTGGGCCTGGGAACAGGATTCGGGACAGGTGTTGGAGCTGTTTTGGCGCTGGGTGCTCACGTTTTAGGAACTCAGGGTCTCGGTGGAGGCTCGTCCCGGGGTTGCCTGTCCCTGTCTGCGCCTCGCTCCCCGGGAAGCCCCTGCTGCTTCGAGGGGTTGTTCCCGTGACAAAAGTGCTCACGTTGAGGCATAGCCAACGGGGCAAAAGAGCCAACCCCAGCCTCGCTACTGCCGGGGTGCAGCGGAGCCCGGTTCGGCTCCAGGGCAGGACGGGCGATGGAGGCAGGGCCGAGCCCAGGTGCCCAGTGGCAGCCGGGTGCCCCAGCGCCGTCCTGGGACATCGTGAGCTGCCATCGGCTCTCTGGCTGTCTCAGCATCACCCGGGGCACCAAGGACCCCTGGGGCTTCCCGGCCCCACGCCGGAGAGCATCGCCCAGGCCCCCGAGCTCCTTCTGCTCCCGGGCACTAGTGGTACTTTTCTCCAACAACTTTCTCTCTTCTCTCTTTCTCTTTCTCTCTCTCTTTTTTTTTTCTTTTTTTTTTCCTTTTTTTTTTCTTTTTTTAATCCCATCTGTGTTTTTCTTTAGCCTCCCATTTGAAAAAAACCCAAACGGTAATATACAATTCCATTTCTTGCTCAGCAGAAGCAGGGAAGAGGGGGAGGGAAGGGAAATGAAACGTGCTTTTTCTTTTTTCCTCCTTGTTTAGTTTCCTTTATTATGACTTATTTTTTTTCCTTCGTGATGTACAGAAATGCAAACGATATATTTCTATTTTTTTTCCTGTCGTCGTTGTGTTGTTTTAGAACTTTTTGCTTTTGTGTGTGTTAATGTGGAGAAGAAAAAACAAAAAAGAGCAGATGTGTTTTCTTAATATTTACAACCGTTGAACATTGTATTTCCATTTCTATATTTTGACCAAGGGATTTAAAAGGGAAGGTAAATGTGCTGATCTAAAGCAAAAAGCTGCCTGGCTCTAGAAAATTGGGAAGCAAATTGCCTTTTGCCTCCTTAGTCGCCAGTTGGAGGACGAAGCCAGGAGGGAGGACTCGTGGCCTTTGGAGGTGCTGAGCCCCTCATGTTCCCCTGTGCCAGGGGAATGCCCCAAACAGTCACTTTTGCCCCCAAAACTCAACTTCCCTTTTAAATGCACAGTCCCCGTTTCCATGCGTCCCCTCACGGCTGGCTCCCCTCCATCCTCGCGCTCTCTCGTTCTTCCTCCTCTCTCCTCCTCTCTCTTGAGCTCTCTCTTTCCCACACGCACTCTCTCCAGCACTTCTTTCTCTCTGTTATTTTTTTCTTTGGGCCGCTCCAAGCCGATCCCGGTGCCGAAACGACCCAACAAACCTTGACATGGTCTGCCTCCATCTGTTGCTTTACTTGCATGTGGTTTGGGACTTTGTAATGTTGCGTAGCGCCTTTTTGAGACAGCAACGCGGTGCTGCTATGTAGAGGCCGGGTGATGCACGCAAGCGAGCAAACCCGCCGCGTCTGGCTGCCCGCCAGAGACTTCCAATTAAAGAAAAAAAAAAAACAAATGAGACCAAAAAAATTGAAAATCTAAGTGAAGCAAGCTTTATTAGCAAAGGGGTCTAAATCACATTACTAAAGAGTCATTGTCTTTTTCCCATTCTGCACTCCAAATGTGGAGATTATTGTTTTCTTTTTTTATTATTGCATTCCTGTCACTGACAATTCAGAAGGTAGGTATTTCGTCCACCTCTGCACGTTCACTTCTGCAGATGAGCCTGTTGAAAAGCACCGTAGCTTGATTTAATGTTATTTTCTCTTTCTTACTTTCTTTCTCTTTCTTTCTCTCAGTCTCTCTCTTTCTCTGTCTCTTTCATTTTGTTTCTTTTTGGTGGCTATATATAACTTTTTAATTTTGTACTTTTTTTCGCCCTCGATTAGCTACAAAGCCATGCTCTTCTATGTTTATTTTTTTTTCTGTCCACGTAATTTTATCTTTCTTTCCTGCCTTTTCTCTTCCTCGTTTACTCGTTCTGTTGGTAGAATGCATTTCTGTGTGTTTTAGCCCTCCGATTTTTGTGTTCGTTGCCATCAACGGTACGATTACGTCTAGTCGATTTGATTTCCTCTGCGGCTTTCTAGGGGCTGGATAACAAAGCAGCAGAGCTAGCGGCAGCTAGAGACAAAGGGCAGGGACGAGCCCTGCGCGCGAGATGCAGCGGCAGCGCGCGGGCACGGCGGTGCCGGCGTGGCGGAAGCCGAAAATGCTGAGTGTGGAAGTGCTGCATTTTAAGAGGAAATCTCTTTCTATATCACTATATCTTTTTTTTTTTTTTGCTTTTGTTTTTCCCCTCCCAGTGGGATTGGTGCTGTGGCAGGGCCAGCTCCTGGATGTGCCTGGTGGCTTTTCCGGGGTGGTTCTGTCATTTGCAGGGTCAGCAATCACAGCGCTCGCTCCTAGCAGCCTTTCCCCCCACTCCCTAAAGCGACTGGAAAGCTAACAGCTTGTTAAGGGAATTGTTTGAGAGAGATGCAGGAAAAGCCAGTGCCCTCTGGCGCTGGTGGCACCGGGACGTGTCCATGTTGCTGGTCACAGCCTGGCCATGCCCCTCTCAGCACTGGGCTGTGTGCCCCTTGGTGATGCACCCGCCATGGCCACCGTTGTCCCAGGGTCTGACCTCCTCCATTGTTTTGTGGCCAGAAGTTGAGTTTCAGGTGCCAGAGAGGAGGCTGGAGGGAGCTCCTTGCCCCGCGCGACTGAGGCCAGGGACTAGTGGAGAAATGGGCTCATCAGCATCATGCATGAACCTACTTTGCCCCACGGCGGGCTCAGCTCTGCGGCTGCCCTCCCTACAGCACTGCGGGCCGCGAGGGCACTGGCGTCAGTGGAGAGGAATCCCCAGAGCTGCCCTGTGGTGATGCAGCCCTCACAGCCGTGGTTCATGGCCGTAGATGCCATTTTGCCCCCTTTTGCCTTTGCCTTCGTCGTGAAATGGCGGTGCTGGGCGCTCCCGGCCTTTGCATGGCGCTCAGGTGGGTTTCCATGAGGATTTCTCCCCAATATTTGCTAGGAGAATTCAGAAGGGGGTGAAGAAAACTAACTAAACAAGGAAGATTTGAGGGCTGCTCTAAGTGAAAGCCACTCATCAAGTTGCTACCTATGGTGGCGAGCATGGCCGCGGAGGTGATGCGAGAATGGAGCCTGTGCAGAAATGGCCCCTGGGGCCCGCGCTGGATCAAATCCCACTCGGTGCCATGGGCATCCCATGCCGGCACCGCGTGAGCTTAGCCAGGGACTGGGCCTAGGCCAGGGGAGCTGTTTTGTTTTATTTCTCTTCTCCTCCTCGCTCTCGTCTCTCACTGTCTCTCGCTTTCTCTCTTCTCTTTCTCTTACTTTCTCTCTTGCATTTTTGTGAATCTAATGATGCACTTATATTGCCCCGCTTTTCCCTTCTCTTCATACCTTACCTACTAAAGGAGGAAATGCCACTTTTTTGGTAAGTGGATGTTAACCAAGAGGGACTTAAAAAAAAAAAGCATATAACGGAAAAGAATAAAAGGAAGCAGAAAGCAAAGTCTGTGTTGAGTGCTGATGAGAACTTAGCAGTTCCCTGCAGAGTCACAGCTAAAAAAAATCAATGAGTATCCCAGGAAGAGTTCAGAGACATTCGTTTATCTCAGTAACGATGACATTTGTGGAGTTTTTGGTTTGTTTTTTATTTGATTTTTTCTTTTGATGTTTTCTTCTTTCTTTTGGTTTCTTTCAACCCTCTCTGCCCGTCCCCTGTGGCTCCCTGCCTTGCCCTCCATTGTTGCTCTGTGCCGTCTTCCTCATTTTCTTGATTTGTTTTAAGCCAAAATCTGTACTATATGTAATAACTATGCATATTTAAACATATATATATATATATATGTATATATATGTGCATGCATTTGTGTGAGCAGAGCTCCCAGCCCCTTCCCACCATCCGGTCCCACTATCTCCAGTCCCCTTTGGTTTGATCCCGCAGTTCAGTCTAATTTACTCCCTCCTCCGCCATCCCTTCTCCCTCCACTGCCTTCCCTTCTCTCATCTTTTCTTTTTTTCTCCTTTTCCTCAGTTCGTTTGGGTTTTACATCCCTTTTCCTTTCACCTTTCTCGTTTGGGCCGGGTGGTGGGCCAGGGATTTGCTTTTATCTCCGTTCCAGATGTTTGGGGGGGGTCGTTCCTTTCCCTTTGAGCTCTCCCTCCCCAACGATTTTGGGTTTCTTGGCTTTTTTTGTTCTGTTTTGTTTTCCCCTCCCCTCTCTCTTCGTTTTTTGCGTTTTGCATGCGGAGACTTGCATGACCCACGTTGTTGAGGGCGAGAGGCTGAGGCGAGAGGAAGGTGCAGAGTAGCGTCTGTGTAGCCTGCCTTATGCGATGTGCGTTGACGTTGTGACTCGAGCCCCCGGCCCGGTGCACCCCGTTAAAGACCGCTCTCTCCTTCTCTCTTTTCTTTCCTCCCCTCCGCCTCTCTCCCTCTCTCTGTCCGTCTCTTCCCCCCCGCCAGAGGCCGGCCTCGGCGTCCCCTTCTCCGCGGACCCACGGCAGGAGCGACGCGCCGTCGCCCCGTGCGCGTGGCGGCAGACACGGTGCTCGGAGCCCCCGCTCGCCCTCGCCCGACAAGGCGGCCCGATGTGGCGGGGCCGAGAAGCACGGCCACCGGCGCCGCTCCCGCAGCGCCTCATCGCCCCGCCACCGGGGACAGAGCAAGGCCAGGGCCACGGCCCCCCGCGAGACATCGCCGCCGCCGCTCAGCCCCACGGGCTACAGCAGCGACTCGGAGGGCTCGGCGTGCTCGCACCCCTACCACCCGCCGCCCGGCGCTGAGAGGAACCACGGCGCTCACGCCAAGAAGTAAGAGGGGGCTCGCGGGCAAACGGGTGCAGTTCAGCCCTCTGGGGGATCCTTGGGTGGCCCGATCCTGGATGCTGTCGTTTCTCAGCACCCCATTTTCCCCCGGGGCACAAGCTCTGGCCCTCCACTGTGTGGTGCTGATGGGACTAAGCTGGGGGAACTGGGAGGATTGGGGTGAAGGCAACTCACCTGAAAATCACAGCCCCGTAGGACCGCTTCTGATGCCCGCTCTTGGGTACCCAGGAGCTTTGCTGTGTTTCTCAGCTCCTTCAGGAACACAGCAAAAGCCATGGAGGAAAAGGTGCTTTGGAGGACGCTGTGGCCATGGGGACAACCTAGGGACTGCCTTTTCTCTGTCCTGTGCAGGGTGAAGGAGAGACACCATCGGGGCAGGCCAAACAGCAGCTCAGAGTCATCGGCCAAGCACTCCCGGCACACGTCTGAGCGGAAGAAGAGCCTGTCCCACAGCACGGGGCACAGGAGCAGCTCCTGGAGCTCCAGTGGCTCCCTGTCCAAGTCCCGCTCCCGTTCCCGGGAGAAGCGAGCAGCACGGAGCAGGACCCGGTCTCCATCGCAGAAAAAAACTGCGAGCAGGTCAGTCCCCAGGGGTAGTGTAAGGTACCTTGTGCTCCACAAGCACCACAAGTGCTTCAAGTCTGCCCACCCGACTCCATGCTGTTCTCCAACCAAGCATGGGGAGTCCCCATGGTCACTGACATGTGTTATAATTTTTGGTATAGAGAGAAGGACAATGAGCCTCGAACACGCCACAGCGACCCTGATCCCGCTCGGGCCAGGCGTCGCTCCAGAAGCTATTCTCCCATCAGGAAGAGGAGACGTGACTCTCCCAGTTTCATGGAGCCTCGGAGGATTACAAGGTAGATCTTGGCACATGCTGAATTCCTCACCCCTACCATAAGCCCAGCCCTGGAGCTGATCTCTGCTGCCAGAGAGCCCAGAGCATTGCGCTGGGTGGATGGATGGATGGATGGATGAATGGATGGATGGATGGATGGACGGACATCTCTGAGGACAGACAGAGCCTGAGCATTAATGGATGGGTGGATCAGGCTAGACCAGACAGTCTTCAATATTAAAAACTTCTGATGTCTTCACATTTAGAAACAGAAAATATGAATTTGTTTGAAATTGTGTAGGTACATTCCAGCAAAAAGGTACTGCCTCAGATGTGCCTCTCTCCTACCTTCCAAATGCAGTTTTCTTCTCCTTGAGGTCCTATTGATTCAGAGTCCTGGGCTCTAAGGCAGGCAATATTTAGTGCCAGACAAAACACTGTATGCATATATAGTATCTCATTAGCATTCAGCGCTGGTGAGATTACTGGTGTGGAGCTGAGATTACCTCTTTTCTGACCTATTTGTCACGAGCTCTTATCAGATGGGAGATCTGAGAGTGTAATGTGAAGGTGGCTGGATTTTTAGAAATCAACTCAGTAGGGGAGGATTTTCTTTTTGTCTTGTCTGGACTGAAGTTTTAGGGAGAGGAGATAGGAGACACAACTGCTCATATATTATTGTAAAGCTCTCTGCAGGCTTCTTCTAATAGATTGCCTGTGAGGATGTGGGCCAGGAAAGCTCCTCACTGCACCAAGGCTCCTTGGGGCTCTCTGTGGGCATTAGAAGCTGCCGGCCGTTGTGGTGCCTTTTGGGGCAGGGCTAGACCTGCTGGCTCGAGATAAGGAGCGAGGTGGCACCGCACAGCCAGGCCCGGGACACCGGGGGCCCTGCTCAGGGGACAGCCCTTGGTTCCTGAAGGGACCGTCCCCAACTCCCGCAATAGCTGAAGCTGGAGAGTCTGATCCTTTGCTAAGGGAGCTCAGAGGGAGCAATCCAGGGCTCCTGCCATTTCATCCCTTCTCCAAGGCTTGGTTGTTTCTACAGTCTCAGCTCCTAGAGCTTGCAGGTCACGAAGATTAAAACCATTTTCTCCTTTCCAGTCACAGAAAGGAAATAGCATTTCTAGCTAAGGCCTAGATAAAGGCAGAGGATGGTTCAGGGAGGGGGACAAGTCACAGCCCTTCTTGTCTGCATATGGGCAAGCCCCACATTAATGAGGAGCCCCTGGACACCCTTCCTTTCCCTCCCCTCCTGCCCTCAGTGTCCACCTGCCCTCCCTGCTGGCCCGGGTGGGCTGACACCGCGCGGTCCTGTCTCCTCCCTCGATGATGCCAACATCTCCTTCTCCATTTCATCCCAAGGTTCCTCTCGGAGAGCATCGCCGCAGGCCTGGTTAGCAGGGTAACCTCCCCCCACTCCTTCTGCTCCTCTTCCTCACTGTGTCTCCTCGAACTTGCCATTCGTGGCCTTCGGTGCTAAGCCGTGTCTGTGTCTGTCAGTGCCACTAACATCACGTGCCCAGTGCGCCCTGCATCAGGCAGGGCTGGGAGATGGGGCCGAGGGGCTGCCTCGGGCCAGCAGCTTTCTGCCACTTTTTGTCCCCCGCTGCTGCCTCTGGGGCTGTGAAGCACCCTGAGCAGGCTGGATTTCTGGGCCTGGCATCCTGCAGACGCTGCTGTGTCCTCCGGGATGTGGGCACTCCCGAGGGTGCCAGTCTTGCTGAGTGCCATGGAAGGGCGCAGGGAATTGGGGAGAAAGGAGGAAACGAAGGGAGAAACCACCCTAGAAGGTGCCCAGAGCCAAAAGGGCCAAGGAGAGTGTTTGGTGCTCACTGGGGCCCAGGAGCCCATGGGAGATGAGGAGGCAGCACCCACATCCCAGACAGAGGACACAGGGCCCTGGAGAGGATGCTGCAGGTGGTGGGGGGACAGTGGGGCCTCCAGGAGCCCCCTACACCAGTGTGGCGGTCCCTGAGACCCTCAGCCGGGGCTGGGGGTGGTGGTGCCAGGGCCCCTGCCCTCCTCCTGGCCTCTCTCTGGGTCTCTCCCCTTGTTTCTTCTTCTGCCCCTTCCCCTTGGCCTCACCACGTCCCTCCTCTTCCTCAGGAGCCGGTGGGGAGGGTCTGACCCCAGGGCAGGCTCAGCGCCCCACTGCAGCCCCGCCGCATCCTGCCTCTCACTAATCCCTAACTTCTCTTTTTCAGCAGCTTTCAATCTTTGGTGTCTGGGAAACACAAAAGCCACATTAACCCGCTCACTTTCTGTCCTCGTCGCTGCCTAATCCAGGACTAACCGCGTGGGGTGGCGGCGGGGGCAGCTGGGGCTCGGGGAGGCTGCGGGGCCTGTGTTCCCTTCCCCGAGCTGCCCCCGGGCCCTGACTCGCTTTCCCTTTTGCCTTCGCAGCGCTCGCAAGCGACCCATCCCCTACTACCGCCCCAGCCCCTCGTCCTCCAGCTCCCTGAGCAGCTACTCATACAGCCGGAGCCGGAGCCGCAGCTACGACAGCTACAGCAGCAGCCGCAGCCGCAGCCGGACTCGCAGCCCCTTGAGCCGCTCGCGGAGCCCCAGCCGCAGCCCCAGCTACAACAGCCGCAGCAGCTCGGAGAGCGCGGGCTTCTGAGCCGGCTACCTCGCCGGCCTCCAAGCCCCCCGGCCCTCACGGGGCAGCCAGCACCAGCCTCGTGGCGCCCGCCCCGCCGCCGCGCACCACGTCTTCCCTGCCGCCCCGAGCGGGGACGCAGCCGGCTGGGCCCAGGCGTGGGGGTCCCCTCCGGCCCGTCCCCCGAGCCAGGACCTCAGGAAGGCAGGAAACGCCTGGGAGCTGCTATGAGGTGGACCTGGTGGCTGGGGAGAGCAGGGGCCTGATGGAAAAGTCGGCTGGGCCCACGCACAGCCCTGCATGGCCTGTGGTGACTGTGCCCCTCCATCTGGGACTGGGGGGACGCCGGATCTCTAGGGTGTTTTGGGGTGGGGGAGGGAGGGGAGGGATAGCTCTTGAGTTCTGCAAACGCCGGGGTGGGGTGGGACAGGGTGGGCGAGCACAGAGCGAGGGAACAAATCGCTTAGCAAAGACCTTGGACTGAGCAGGCATGGGGCGGCCAGGGAGCCTGCGGCAGCGAGGAGCTCGCCAGCCCCGCGCCCTCTGTCCCGTCCTACTGCGCTTGCTCCGGCCAGCGAGAGCCCCTCACGCTTCCTTTGATTTGTTCATTTTTTTTTTTTTTTAGCACAAATGTATCCTTGTGGGGGAGGTTGGGGAAGGGAAAAGGACAAGGAAGGGGTTACTGGAGCCAGTGCTTAGTTGAAGGGAGCGATGCAATCCAGCGGAGAGCCCGGCCTTTCCATCAGTGCTCGCCAAGAAGAGGGATCGCTGATCCCACATGGCACTGCTGGCTTCCCCGGGCTCCCGGGGTCCTGCACCCTTGTCTCCTTGGAGTCAGAAGCAACTTGAACTTTACTGGGGGCCCTGCCAGGCCCAAGTACCCCGAGAGCCACCGACGAACAAAGATCCTGACCACGGCCAGCACGGCCCGTCCTGGCACCAAGGCACCGGCCTGTCTCTGCAGCTAGATGCGAGGAGTGTGGCTTGGATGCAGGAAGCGTTGGCCGCAGCTCCTGCCCCGTCTCCAGCGTGGATGGGGCTCAGCGTGGCTGTGGTCTGTGCTGGGGGGTGACAAGGGGATCGTGCTGGCACCACCCAGCCTGTCTGCAGCGAGACGGAGCTGCGGGGCAGAGGACTGAGGAAGGGGCTTCCACCTTCAGGGCCGTGTCTCCCATGGATCCCATTCACCCTGCACCCCTTTGCAGAACAAAATCCCTGGGACCTTCTACCCTGCTGTGGTTGTGGGTCCCTGGGGTCTTCCCTTTCCTGTCCCAAAGAGACAGTGTGTGGAGGGGAGTTGTGTGTTAGCCCCACAGGGCCATAGCTGGGGAAAAAGCAGGTCCTCAAAGCCTCGACATCCTGTTCTCATCCCTAGAGATGAGAACATCCAACTCCCTTCTCCTCGGCTTGCATGGGGGCACATGGTAGTGCCAGGAGCCCTTTGGCAATGGGCAATTCCAGGGAAGAAGCCACGTGGGATTGCACGTGAGCTGCCCCGCAGCGTCTCCCAACGGCTCCCTTTGCCTCCCTGCAGAACGAGGAAGCTCTGGGGGATGGTGCCATTGTCCTCACACACCTCCCTCCTTGAACACTTATTTCCTTAAGACACTTGGGTTCATGCATGGAGCCACACTAGGAAGACCCACTGCATGAAGGCACCTTCTCAGAGCATCCCCTGGAGCTGAGGAACCTCCTTGGGGGCGTCCGTTTCCCTGAGATGCTGCCCGGGTGGAGAGGAATGAGTCTAGCCCGGCAGGCCCCAGCTTGAGCGGCACAGACCCGCTTCCTGCCCCATGTTGGGTTCACAGCCCCCTCTACCGCCCTGTGACCCACTACCCGGCCCAGACCTGCACTTGATGCCACTTCTGGCTTGTTCCTTCGTCAAGGTTCTCTGTTCGCAGCCCAGCTCCCCGGGCACAGCCCCAGCCGAGAGCTCCCACCCCTGCTGGAGGTGCTTCCCCTGGTCCCCATCACTGGCGTTTGTGGGGGAGCTGGGAAATGTGAGCAGGACACAGGGATGCGGAGCAGGCAGGGCCCATCCCCACTGCCCTGGCCACACTCAGTCCCGTTGCCTCCCATTTCTCGGGGTAGCCCAGGCCGATGCTGAAGCTCTCTGCGCAGCAGCAAGACCCAGCTGCAATTGGGGAGGGATGAAGGTCCCATGGGTACAGGGCTTTGCTGGCAGGCAGGGGAGCTGCAAGTCTTGCCTTTTTTAGAGCTTTCCTTCTGCTGGTTTTCCAAAAAAACCTCTTCCCAGCTGCCTGGGAGCTGGGGACAGCTCCCGAGCCCTCCTGCATGACAGCACCCTGGGGCTGTTTGCATTTAATCCGCATGGACCACACATTTTCTGCCTCGCTGCAGAAAGACGATGCCGATGAGCCTCCTTTGGTGGAGAGAGCAGCTGCCCGGATTAACCCGTTGCCCCCAGATTGAAAGCTGGGCTTTGTCAATCCCTCTTGACATCAGTTTCCAGCCAGCCTGGCTGGCTCGGGGGGATTGGTAGGACCGAGTCATCCCTTTTGCATCCTGCTCAGCCGCTAATGCAAAGGCCTCGTTAGTCCGCGGCCGCTCCATGATGAATTGAAGGTCTCAGGAGGGCAGGAATAGGAGTTAAGCCGGGACTGCATCTGCGCAGGGCTGGGGGGCTCAGGGCTTGCCCAGCCACAGAGCTCTTCGTGCTGCCCCTTCCAAACCTGCCCCTGGAGAAACCGAGGCCAACACGGACACAGGGAGAGGAGTCAGGCCGGGAGGATGGAGAGGACCCCGCGCTGGTGGCGAAGGTGCCCCAGGGGACCTGGGGCCTGAGCAGGGGGCGATGAGAGGGTCACTAGGCCTTGGGGAATCATCTCCAGGGCTTGGGTCATCCCTTGATCCAAGCTCCGCAGTTTTCCAGCCCATTTCTCTGTGCAGCCGGTCCCACTGCACGTGCTCCGCTAGCAGACCCGCATCCCTATGGAGGTGCCCACTGCCTGCAGCACAACTGGTGTCCTGGCAAACACTCCTTTGCATGAGGATGTGACGCGGCCCTTGAGACACCTCCGTGGGGCGGGCGGGGAGAGACGGGGCCTCATTGCGATTCCAGGTTCGGAAAGGAGCCGAAGCAATTGCCCAGAAAAGAAAAGCAATTAGAAACGGATTTAGCAGGTAAGGAGCAGAAACGATTGCGTTTCTCAATTGCTTGGCTTGTTCCAGCAAATTAGTCTGAGCGCCCCGGGCAGGGTGGCCACGTGCTGGGACACAGGGGACAGCCAGGCCCAGGTGGCAGGAGCGGAACCGACGGCAGAACCCGCGGCTCCTCCTGGGTTCTCAGCATCTGATTTGCCCTGTTTGCAGCCATCTGCAGGCCCTGCCCGAGCAGGGGTGGCCTCGGCCATGGGCTCCATCTCACTCTCCCGTCTTGTGCTGGCGTTGGACCAGCAGCCCCCCAACGCCTGATCTAGACAAAAACCCGAGTCTGAACCACTGGAACAGGTTTATCTTGCGGCACCAGCCTGGGGGGACCATTGCCGGCCCCCGTCAAGGCGCCCAGACTGGACGCACGGTGCCATCCATCCCCCAACGCCACAGCTTCAGCCTCTCCTCCCTTTTCATCCCCCCGGGCAGATTTGGCTGCCGGAGGCTCTGCCACCCACACGTACCCCCAGCACCTTCCCTCGGGCGTCCCAGCGGCAGCGGGGCCGGCGGCAGCGCCGGCGCCCACAAAGCAGCACATCAGGGAAAAATTCCAGTCTTCCTCTTTTACAGTCTCTGTCTCCTGCCCGCGGAGGGAGCTAACTGGAACAAATACTCCATAGGAATACTTCAGTATTTTCCTCGCGCGTGCGCTCTTTTATTTATTTTTTTTTCCTTTTTTTTTTTTTTTTTTTTTTAATTTCTGGATTGTGAGTACAGCTGTAGATTCAGTGAGCTGGTTCAATTATAATAAAATATACAGTATATATTGTAAATGACTCTGCCGGGCCTGGAGTAGGTTATTCTTGGGGGGGTGGCATGGAGGGGGTCCCTGCATCCAGCCCTTCCCATACTCCGTGTGTCCCATCCCGGCAGCCCCTCCGGCACCGACCGCATCCCCCATCCCCGCAGGGCTCCCCGCCAGCTCCCGGCAGGATACAGCCCTACCCGGTTCGGCTGCTTTTATCCCTTTTTCCAACCTCCTCCCAAACCCTGCGGTTTCCATGGCAACGCTCCGGCTCTCCCAGCGGATCCCCTTCCCCAAACAAAAGGGTCCGCCAGCTGCCACTGCGGGGGCGGCCGGGTGACACCCCCAGCCCAGCCCTGCGCCCCCCCGCCAGGGCGGCCCCTCACCCTGGCCCCCACGTCTGCAGGTCCCTGCGCTGAGCGCGTCGGGTCTCAGCTGCGAGCCGGGGACGGGCTGCTGCAGCGGCGCCTCTGTCATGCACCTTGCGCCTGTTTTCCCGGGGCCACCGTGAGCTGATTCATTCAGCAGCAATATGGGTCAAAATATGGGACAAAGAGGCCAAATTTCATCACCTTAGAGGCTGCGGGGGGTGATGAAAAGCTGGCGTGAGGCTAAGTCTAAGCCCGGTCCTGGGGATGCAGCTCCTTGAAGGGGGCCACAGTGCTGTGGGGCTCTTCCCTGGGACTGGGCACTGGGGTGGGCAAAGGACTTGGGAAGGAGCCGTCCTTCCATGTCCCAGTGTGCGGGGTGACCCCGTCATCCCCATCGTCCTCCTCCAGCCTCCGTGAACACACTGACCCTGTCAGCCCCACGGGCTGCCCCCAGCCCCGTGTCCCAACATCAGCCCTGTGAACACCACAGAATCTCCCCCAATGGCGCTGGGTGCCGCTGCAAATGCCCCATCCCTGTGTCCGAGGAGGCTCCGGCCTTCTGTCGGGAAGGCTCCGGCCGGGCCGCGGCGGCTCTCGGCTGCTCCAGAAGCTTCTGGTGGTGGCTGGTGGGGCCGGCGCGCGGCCGCACTGACTCAGCCCGTGCTGGCCCCGGCCCCGCGGGCGCCGCTGGCCACGGCCCAGCCTGCGCCGCCCCCATCCCTGCAGCGGCTCTGGCGGGAAGTCGGGAGCGGCTCCAAGCGCAATCCGTCACCTGCCGACACGCGCGTGGCCCCGCGGCGCGGCGGGGCCGGTGCTGGCGGCTGCGCGCTGCCATCCCGGCCGGGGAGTGCTGGCCCCCGGCCGCCGCTCGGCCCTTCCCGGGCCCTGCTGCAATTTCCATTAATAGCCAGCTGAGCTGCTGGCTAAAAATAACCGTCCGGCCTCTTCATAAGGCCCCCGCGCCGCCCCGGCGGCACTCGCAGCCCGGCAGCCGCCCGCAGCGCACAACATGGCCGAGCGCCGCGTGCCCTTCACCTTCCTGCGCAGCCCCAGCTGGGACCCCTTCCGGGACTGGTACCACGGCAGCCGCCTCTTCGACCAGTCCTTCGGGATGCCCCACATCCCCGAGGACTGGTACAAGTGGCCGAGCGGCAGCGCGTGGCCGGGCTACTACCGGCTGCTGCCCAGCGAGAGCGCGCTGCTGCCCGCGGCGAGCTCGGCCTACGGGCGCGCGCTCACGCGGCAGCTCAGCAGCGGCATCTCCGAGATCCGCCACACGGCCGACAGCTGGAAGGTCACCCTGGATGTCAACCACTTTGCGCCCGAGGAGCTCGTGGTCAAGACCAAGGACAACATCGTGGAGATAACCGGTGGGTCCCCCGGAGCCGCCGCAGGGGTTGGGTTGGGAAGGGCAAGCGACGCGGGGAACAGGTTTGGTGCCGCAGGGAGTCCCGCTGGGCGCGAGACGCTTTGTGGGACGTGGCTGTTGTGTTGTTCTGGGTGAAGGCTGCACTCCCCAACCCAGATACTCCGAAAGTCCCGGAGTGTCCAGTCCCGGGGGGCCAGGGAGCCCCATGGCGGCGATGGGTGTTGGTGGGCGTGAAGGCTCGGTGGGGCGGTGCTGACGAAGAGCAGCGCCCGCGGCACGGGGCCAGTCAGCGCCACGCGCTCCGGGGGGGTGTGTCCCCCCCGCCGCAGCGTTGGGCTGGGCTGGGGGCAGGTCCCCACGAGGGGCCTCGGGTCCCACTCGAGGCTTTGGGGCGAGCGGGGCTGCGATCCCTGCGGCTGGGCTGGGTCCCCGCTGGCAGCAGCCAGCGCCTTGGCTTGGGGATGGTCCCAGAGGAGGCCGGTCCTGGCCCTGATTCCTGCTGCGGATGTGGGGAGGGGAGGAAATCCTGCCCTTCCGCCGCTCTGCGCTGCTCCAGCCGCTTTTCGAGCCACGGGAACTGGCTGCCTGCTCTCTGTCCCCATTCCCGGCCACTGCCCCGGCTCTGCAGGGAGCAGCTGAGCCCCCCGTGACGTCCTCCCCGCTCCCCCGTCCTATGCAGCAGGGAGGGCTCCGCCGAATGCCCCCGTGTCCAAGCGGCAATGGGGCTGGGATCCCCCCGCGGGGGCTGCTGTGGCAGAGGGGGGCTCTGAGTGCAGGGTTCAACCTTGTGGCTTTTCTTTTTCTTTCAGGGAAGCATGAGGAGAAGCAGGATGAACACGGCTTCATCTCCAGGTGCTTCACCCGCAAATATACGTAAGTGCCCGAGCGAGACCACCCCAACCCTTTGGGGCCCACTGCTGTCTCCTCCAGAGGGACAGGCTGGGGGTGTCACCCCACGTGGGAGGACGGTAGCCACAGAGTGGGCCGGGGTTGATCCCGCTCTCCTCCACACAGCCTCCCACCTGGTGTGGACGCCACGGCCGTGCGCTCGTCGCTCTCTCCGGACGGCATGCTCACTGTGGAGGCACCCCTGCCCAAGCCGGCCATCCAGTCGGCCGAAATCACCATCCCCGTCACCATCGAGAGCCAAGGCAAGAAGGCAGAAGAGCCGGCCAAGAAGTAGCCGGCCCCGAAGAGGAGGAGGGAGAGAAACCGCTGCCACTGCTGCCCCGCTCAGAAGAGCTCCTCACGCCGCCCCTGCTTCGATCCCTGTTTTTATTCCTTATTTTGTACTCACCCCATCACTGAGTGTCTTGAATAAATGGGAAGGGAAATGTAGAATGAATTGGAATAAACTGAAGTGAAATATACCTGCTCTGAGCCCTGTGTTCCTGGGCAGGAGGGCAGATGGGTCGGTGCCGTGGTGGCATCGGGACACGCGGGGTGCCCTGTCCATCGGGGCTGCCCGAGCTGGTGGCGCTGGCCGTGACGGGGCACGTCTGGGTGCTGCCTGGGTCCTACCTGTGCTCATGTGGTCCCCGTCCTCTGATATCCCGGCTCTCCAATATCCCAGTTCTTCAATACCTCTGGCCTTAATGTTCAGGTCTCCAATATTTCAGGTCTCTGACCTCTCAGATCTCAATATCCCACAGCTCCAATGCCCTGGATTTCCAATATCCCTGGTCTCCAATATTCCAGATCCTCAACATCTCAGACCCCCACTATTGCAAATCTCAACATCCCTGGTGCCATCATCCAAGGTCTCCCGTCTTTGGTCTCTGGTATTCCAGTTCTTACCATCCCGCATGTACAATATGCTGGGTCTCCAGCGTCCCAGGTCTCCAGTGTGCTGAGTCCATGGCTCCAGGAGGATCCCAGTCCCTAACACCCCCCCCCGCTGTGTCCTTCCCCCAGCCATCAAGTGTGTCCCAGGCACCCAAAACCAACCCACCCACTCTGGCTGCAGGAAGCCGCTGGGAGAGCCAGAGAGATGGAGCATCGGCCTTTCGGACACCAGTTCCCCATGCTGGTGAGGGGCAGGAGGCGCCTGGCAGGGGTCTCCTGCGTGAGGGCTCCGGGCCAGTCCTGGCGCCCGGGGTCGCTGTGTTCCCGCTCGGGCAAATCCCGCTAATCTCCGCTCTGAGTCATGCCTGAGGCAGGAAGCCTCTCCAGGCGCTGCTGACCTGCCAGGAATCCCATGGCCGCCGGCCCCCTCCCCAGCGCCTGGCAGCCCCATCCTGGGCGCTGTCCTGCCCGTCTGCGCTCGCTGCAATGAGTTGGGCAGGTCCCGGGCCCCCTGGGCAGCCAGCGGCTGCGTGTCCCTGTCACCTTCCCGCTCCCACTCCCGGGAGCACCACCCCTCTTCCCGCTATTCCCACTGCTCCTCCCGTTGTGGGCTCCAGCCCTCCCTCATTTTGGGGCCGAGCGGCCATGGCAACGGGCGTGATGGAGACGGTTGCCATGGGGAGAGCCGCCCGCTGGCTCCCTGCCCTGCGCAGGCACCGGTCGGGCCGGGGGGAGGTGGCAAAGCCGGGGGCTGCCTGGGCCCCCCGAGACTGGTGCAGGTGCTGGGTGCACTGAGCTCACCAGGCCTCAGCAGGCAGCACTGCGGGTGCGGGGAGGCTGCAGAGCCCCGAGTGGGAAGATGTCCGGGCGCCGGGACTTTGCCTTCCCATGCAGCAGGATCCGTGCAGGGATTCATGCGGGGAGGGAAACAGGGCTGCAGGGTGGGCTGACACGTGGGAAGGATGCAGGGATGGGTGCAGGGACGGACGCAGGGGGGGAAGCTGGGACACAGCGTGGGCTGGCGTGTGGGCAGGACGCAGGGACGGGAGACAACCACAAGGCAGCGCAGAGCGCAGAGCGTGGAAGGATGTTCCGCGTCGCGGCCATGAGCACGTCCGGCCGGGACGAGACCGCCCCGGAGGTTTCCCTGTCCCCAACCTGCTCCCTTGGAGCTGGTGCCGCGTCCCCCCCTCCCCAGAGTCTCCGTCCTCCACCCGCGGGGCCGGGCACGTGGACTCACGTCAAGCGGCCAGGAGGGAAGCGCTGCCGGCGCTCGCACCTCCCCAAGAGCCCCCGCAGCCTCAGCAACAGGGAGGCCATTGGCGCGCGGCGCCGCCACTGCGGCTCCACGTCCTGGCGAGGGAACCAGAGCGGCGCAGCGCGGAGGTGGTGGCCAAGGAGCCCTCGTGCGGCTACCCCAGCCCCCATGAGCCCTGGGACCCCTGCCTGGGGGCTAAGCCCCGCCAGCGCCGGCCCCACATGTGTGCAGAGGTCAGGGGGGCGGCGGGCGCTCGCGGCGCACGTGAGTCCCGGCACATTTTCAGTTTACGGTTTCAAAGCGGGGGGGTTATTTTTGCAGCGTGAGTCACCGCACACAACGTGGAGCGGAAAAACCCGCGGGGAGGGAGGCCGCGCGCTCCCGCCTCAGCCTCTCCGCAGAGCCTGGGCCTCCATGCGGCCCGGAGGGCGCAGCGGGCGCCTGGTCACCCATTAACCCAACGCGGCGGCCGCCCCGAAGCCGGACCCAGAGGGAGACTCCAGGTTGCACATTCAGGGCCCCAGGAGCCTCAAGAGGAGATGGGGCCCCGGACAGCGCCGGGACGGGGCTGTTTGCGCGAGGCCGCTGCAGCTGCCCGGCCCCTGATAAGCAAGCGGGGACCAAGATAAAGTCACTTTGCCACATGGGGCAGCGGCCACTGGCCATGGGGCTCCGGCTCCCGGCCCCGCGCCTCGGGGGGAGCTTTGGGAAGCAGCAGAGCCTCACATAAACTCGACACATGCAATAGAATTAAGCAGCACTGACATCAGATCTGTAAGTTTATTTGCTCAATGTACGACGGCTACATAATGACTCACATTCATGATATTCCATCACTGAGGAAAACTGCTAAGAATGGTCCGTGTGTGAAATAATTCCTTACAGAAACACGGAGTTGGAAAAATAATCACTGATTAGACCTTAAAAATAGTTCACTGCATAACATGACAAAAAGCACAAACAAAGGCTCATTCAAAGAACACAGTCATTGTTCTCCTACACTGTAATAGTTATAATTTCACCATGACGAACACCAGACATTAAGATTAAGCTAACACTGGTGTTTTCTTTTGCTTTTTTCCTTTTTAAAAACAAAATCATATATAATTGCATGTCACTATAGCAACATCCATAACAGATCAGTTTGTTACGATCACTATTTGGTAGAGCAAACTTTACCCCCAAAAGAAAAATAAATTAAAAAACTTTAAAAAATTTTTGAAGACTATTTTGTCATAGGAATACATAACATCTACAGTATAAGTTAATAAATTTCAAGCTACTGTATAGAAATACGACACTAGCATGCACAATATTGTATCAATAGAGTAATGGAGCAGTAATCATTTCACTGGAGAGACAGTATCATAGGCAAGTGCATTTCTTAAAAAATGAAAGAAACCATTCAAGCTGCTTAAAAATCAAGTCCCCCACCCCCGCTCCATTTTTAGCCCTCTTGTGCGATCTTTCCTGCATAATTTCTCTAAAGCAGCCAGAGCAAAAGCGGAAAATAAAACCAGGTTTTGTAATTCCAGTAAATCACTTCCAAATTATACAGCTGGGACAACACTGCTCACTGGACATGAAGGTAAATCAAATAAAGTGAAGAAGCCTAAATAAATCTTCCAGCGCATGGCGTTTTGTGGGTGCTTGCGGGCTCGCTCGGGTGCGGGCGGCAGGGTGCTGCACACGCGGAGATCCCGGCCAGTGAGTGCGGAGCAGCACCGGGGTGACCTCGCTGCGAGCGTCCGCTCCGCAAGAAGGGACGGGGGTGACGGCTCCCGAGGGGCCGGAGCAGAGTCTAGCGGTGGTGGAGACCCCGCACAAGCGGGCAGCAGCGCCTGAACGCGTGTGCAGCACCAGGGCGCTCGGAAGGGGCGGTGAAAGCCTGTTTGGAAACGCACAAGTGCAAGTCTCCCTAGGGCGCAGCGTTAGCGAGAGCTACGCGGTGCAGCACTCCGCGAGCCAGAGAACAGCAGTGAACTTCCAACGGTTATGTAAAAAAATTTACTGAAAATGGGGTAAAATAGTACCTGCTAAGCAACTCAGGTGCCCCGTCTCCCACCCCCAGCCAAATGGGACAGACTTGGAAAAGATTTTGTTGAGAACTAAGTTCCCGGGCTCCCGATGTTTGCTAGAAATGTCTATGATTGTAGCTCTTCCCTTGTGGATTTCTCTACCAAATTAGCTTCTTAGCTCCTGAAGTTCACTCATTACACCACAAGCTTCCTCAGGAGACAGAAAACGCACCCGGCTTCCCTGCTGACCAACAAGGCAGCCCGAGCGCCAGAGATCTGCTGACAAACCTCATGGTACAGTGGGAGAAAGTCAGGCAGAGTGAAATGGCAGTGCAATCCCTGAGGAAGCAGCTGTGGCACCTTAAATCAGGATGGTCTTTGAAATACCAAAAACACAGTACATGACATACAGACCTGAATTCTCTTTATTTAGTGGCATTTTAGTTTAAACGCTTCCCCCTTTTTTTTCTAATTAAGTTCTTAAACCTTTTGCTGTGGACTAAAATAGTTTAAACAGCCGCTAGCCAAGCACCTGTTAAGCTGTTGACCAAAAAACTAGAGCAGCTTTGATGTTCCTCGGGCGGGTTGTCTTCTTGCCTTGGGCGACACGGAGTAGCTAAGCCAGTCCACAGGCGAGGACTGTTAGGAAGGCAAGCCAAAAGAACTAGCAAAAGAAAACAGACAGTCAAAGGCTTGATGTCATATGGCTGTAATGTAGAAATACTGTAAACTGCATTTTAGTGTTAATACTGTAAGCTACCCTAATAAATATCTTAACAAAAAGGTTAAGTGGCCTAAATCCTGGGGCTTTGCAAGCCCCAAATTCTTTTCTTTTATTCTAATATTCCTTTTCAATTTGGGGTTTTTAAGCCATGCCCTGACAGGCAGGGCGCTCCGGAGAGACACCCTGCTACGTGGTAACAAACACACGGCACTTGAACTGAAGAAACAAACGCACATAAGCCTTACTGGAACCACAGAACTTCCTTTTTGTGTTGCTTTCCTTAAAAACAAGGGCCATTCCGTTCAAGTTATTTCATCTTTAAACCCTTTTATTTCTAGCAATAAAGTTAAATTAAAGACAGCTCCACTTGTATTAATAATCTACAGAACAGTCCATATGCCAGTGAGGCTGCTATTCCATAACCAGCACAGCCAGCCTGACTTCCACTAGTGGTGTTTTGGCAAAAATGTCAACGAGGCAATCAAAGACAGGTAGTGGGGGTCTCCCTGGGAAGGTGTCCCCTCCCTTTCCCTCCCCCACCCCTGACCCCCCCAACTTGTGGGAAAAAAATAAAGACTGCAGTAGTTAGCATCAGCGTGCGGCTGCCAGTCCATCTGGGGGTCTAATTGTTGCCTTCTCCACCGTCGTCGTCTTGCTGATCGCTTGTCCACAGCGTTAGGTTGTCGCGAAGGAGCTGCATGATGAGCGTTGAGTCCTTGTAGGAGTCCTCGTTGAGGGTGTCCAGCTCAGCAATCGCGTCGTCGAACGCCGTCTTGGCCAGGTGGCAGGCCTGCTCCGGAGCATTCTGGATCTCGTAGTAGAAAACGGAGTAGTTAAGTGCCAGGCCGAGCCTGATGGGGTGGGTCGGCTGCATGTGCTCCTTGCTGATCTCATGAGCTTCGCTATAGGCTTTCTCTGAAGACTCCACCACGGTCGCCCTCTTCTCACCAGTGGCCACCTCGGCCAGGTAGCGGTAATAGTCCCCTTTCATCTTCAGGTAGAAGACTTTGCTCTCGTACTGCGTCTCGCTGCAGTTCTTGATCAGGTAGTTGTCTAGCAGGCTCAGCACATCCTGGCATACGGCTTCCAACTCCTTCTCTATTTTCTCACGGTAGGCCCGTACCATTTCTATCTTCTTCTCGTTTCCATCAGCGGATGTCTTCTGCTCAATGCTGCTAATGACTCGCCAAGAAGAGCGCCGTGCCCCCACCACATTTTTATAGGCGACGGACAAGAGATTCCTCTCTTCATTGGACAGAGGCTCATTCAGTTCTGTCACCTGTATTGAGAGAGAAAGAAAGAGGAGAAAGACTCGGGTTAAGCAGTGGTCACTTGCCATTCGTGTCATCACTTAGCATTCGGGTGCTCCCACGTGTCTCTAGAGGTGCAGAAGAAGAGAGCAGGCTTGTGAAATCCAAATTTCTCATCAGACATTCAGTGTCATCTTAGGGAGAGACGGCTGGGAGAGAGGCTGCAGTCCAGAGCCCCTGCAAAAGGGGTAGCTCGAGTTGTCAAGGTACTCTCCAACTCCTAGAGGATGAGTATTTCCAGACCAGAAAAATCCTTTAGGAACAAGATGCATTTCATCTGCAGAAGTAAGTGTCAGACTTCCAGAAGCAGAGGGGAGGGACAGAGCCAAAGCACGAGTGTGTAGATATTCTAGAGTTACAAGCGAGCTGAACGGATTAACAATACGGAAAATTGAGCTGTAGGGTGTTCATCTTTTCCGTTTCCCATGAGCACAGTACGTGCTTTTGAGATGTCTAAAGAATACGCTAGATATTAAAATTATAGCTGCCTTAAGGCATCTATGGAGATAAGGAATTTAAAGCTCACGTGGTAAGAGTATGTTCTTCCCACACAGGATTTTCTTCATTGAAGATAAGAGTGCTAATGCACAGGGTTGCTTGTACCTGCCTCACGCAACACGGCAATTTAGTCATTACGGCACCAACGGAGCAATTAAGGAGACGATGGAGCATGGAGCCATTTCACAAGGAGGCTGCCAGGTGCCGTCCTGACGATTCAGTTACCAGGAAGCATCGTGCTTGATGCGGTGGTTTCATTCCAGGTCCTGCAGATCCGTCACGGGCTGGAGCCGCCTGGAGCGGCCCCTCCGATGTTGGCACCTCGCCGCAGGCAGCTTGGCAAGGGTCTCGTGGCCCCTTCGTGCCACATGCAGTGGCTCTGAGCAGCTCTTTGCTCCTCTCCTGGGGTGATTCCGCTGTGCCAGGCATGAGCAGACAGCCTGCTCCATGCAGCTGCTTAATTCTGTTATATCTGCACCACCCAACTAACGAGGGCTCCTACTGTTACTTTGAGCCTACTAATAGCCCACAGGGAGCTGGTGTGCCCCTCGCCAAAGAACGCACCCACCCCAGCCATGCACATCTGCACTCCAGCTGGTGCTTTCCCCAGGTACTCCCCAGAGCGAGACAGGTAACGAGCAGATCTGGTAGGATCCTGTGGTTCTCCCCTATACAGTCACAAGATTAGATAATAGTTTGGCCCAGAAAGGTTTCTGCAAATACTGAGTCATTTTCACAAGCATTTGCAAGGACAGGATTCGCTCTGAGCCTTGACACCACATTCACGATGGTGTCCAGGAAGCCAAGGGCTCCTGGTTTTGGATGTTTCAGCCCAGAATCTCGTCTGAGGGTCTTTTTAAGCGAGCTGGGCACAACTGGGCTCTGTATCAAGGGTAAGAGAGAGCTGAGGGACTAGAGCAGGGGCACTATGTTAAATGGGGAGGGTCTCCTGTGACCATCAGCAGGCACCAATACAGGAGAAGACGTGGGGGACCAGGCAGCCCCAGCTCTCATTCTCCAAGGACAGGGGGGCACGCAGCACCCAGGCCATCCAACAGCTCTTGGTGCCAAGTCACTAACCGCGTCCCCACTGTCCCCAGGGACGCTGTGGAGGGGCACGTGGCAGTGGCTTAGTCTTGCGCACGGCCATGGATGTGCCAGGCCGCTCTCCAGTTTAACCTGATATAATAGCTGGCAGGAGCTGAAGGCTTTGTGCGAGTCCACAGCCACCCTCAGCACCACAGAAATCTCTCCATCCCCTCCCTCAATACCAGGTAGAAATATCTATCTGACCTGCAAATTGTGCAGTGTGCTCAGTACAGTACTGCAGTGACCATTTATATTCTGCGTTCAGGCTGCCTCGTACCGTAGGTTTGCAGGACTCTGGCTGTCCGTTTTTATAGGACTTAATGATTCCATTCACTCTGCCCTTCAGCTCAATGACATCTGCCCAAACTGATTAAAGATACTGCAGCTTGAAGCCATTTTTGAAAG
This sequence comes from Crypturellus undulatus, assembly GCA_013389825.1. Classification (NCBI taxonomy): domain Eukaryota; kingdom Metazoa; phylum Chordata; class Aves; order Tinamiformes; family Tinamidae; genus Crypturellus; species Crypturellus undulatus. The sequence continues at coordinate 30,312 of VWPW01024504.1, read as the reverse complement.
ATACACAATATTTTTGATATTTTTGAATTTTTAAAAGAGCACAAAAAGGTGCCTCCCTGCCTTAGAGGTTATGGGTTGTTTACCCTAGAAGATAATAAAATCTTGGCTGCACAAGTTCCTGAGCAACATGATCTAGGGAGCCCTCCTTGGAGCAGAGGAGTTAGACTAGAGACCTCCAGAAATCCTCTCCAACCTCAAGTATTTTCTTACCTCCTGGCTCAAATTCAAGAGCGCCTGGCAGAAGCCACATTGAAAACTAAACTACAGCAGCAAGGGAGTCACTAATTCCAACAGTTTTCTGTCTTGACACCAATTGTGAAGGTTCTCTTGCTATCATAGAGTGCGCAGGGACACTTTAAAGCTATCCCCAAATTGAGTTTGCTGGTATTTATCATGGTAGAAAGTGTACCTTGAAAGTAGAGTTATTTCCTCTCATCAGAAGAATCTGGCAGGACGACAAAATTTATTAAAACTACAGGGAGCTTAGTAGGATTAACTTGCCATAAACATTTTAAATTGGAAGCTATTAAGGATTATGAAAGAAGGTTGCCTGTCAAAATCCTTTCAGCAAACTGGCTGACAGATGGAACGTACACACCTGTGCGGAAGCAATGATTCCTCCCAGGAGCTCACTGGGAACTTACCAAAGCACAGAGGAAACCTAGTTAATCCCATGACTCCTTTCTAACTGCCCCTGCATTCTCAGTAAAATAGAGGACTGCAGGGATGCCTGGAAGAGAAGCGTGAAGTTGGATCACGGTTGGAGAGAGGGAGAGTGTCCCTCAACACCAGGAATGGGAAGAGCCTACACCCCCCACCTATTTCAGTTTACAATTAAACCAAGAAAGAAAAGCCATTCAGCACCTGCATTCCTGTCAGGAAGCTACAAGGAAATGTAAGATGAGCAGGACAGTAGATGGAATATGTTTAGCTGCCCTGATCAACCTGCCTTTGAGAAGTGCCATTGCCACATCTCAGTGTGCTCAGAGCTTGCCTGCCTCATGTCTGTGCTGCAGCTGAGACGTTACCACCTGCTCAGCTGTCCCCCTGCTCCACATGCGGTCCCCAGAAGGGAGGACATGGTGGTGGCATCAGGGGGGTAAGTCTGGCACCTTCTGAGCGGCCACGATGCTCTCAGCGCTCTGACGCAGCCTCCACGGCCCAGCCATTCTGCTTTAGCCATGATGAGCCCTGTCAGGTCTCAGCTCCCCAGAGCGCCCTGCAGCAATTCGCCAGGTGAATGAGGGTCTGCACCTTCGCCGTAATCCTGCTGGTTAACCAGATGCTGCTTTTTTCTGCACGCAGCAGGTTGTCAAGACAAGAGCAGTCTCAATCGTGTCAGAGGCTAAAGAGCAGGCTCCAATATACTTAATTTATAGCACTGCGTGAAGCAGATGCCTCTGATGCGCCATCGGTAAGGCAATATCCTGCATGGCTCACATTGCAGAGGTCACATTCCAAGCCCTTTCAGTGCATTTTTGCTATTGCTTCCAGCATCAGCATTAATATTGCTGGAACTTTCACCTTCTTAACCCAGATCCTGGAGGTAGTGTCTAACCTTCCCCAAGGGCAACACTCTCACAGAACAGACCAACCCTCCAACAGGCCATCTGATGACATTCCCAAATTGAGACTTAAAATAAAAGCCAGTTACATCCCCACAGCCAAAACAACCCAAGTCAGGGTTGCCCACCTAAAAAACAAGAGGAAAAATGTCAGTCTCTGTTGTGACAAGCACAACTAGAAGGCCAAGGTGCAGACATGATTTTGGGCAGTCTTCCAGGTCGGCCGCAGAATGGCAATGGGCAGAGCCATCAGCACAAGTCGTCCCAGAGCAGTAAGTTGCTCTTCTAGAATAACCTTCTATTTAAGATTCACGCACTGACATGTTCTTTTTGTTCCTCGTTCCTGTATGGTACAACAGGATCAACCCATTTGCTGTAAAACCTTCACAGAGTTGAAGTAAATTCACGTTTCACTGATTAAGAGTAGGTTCTCACCCAGGAAGAGCTAAGGAAAATCAGAAGAGTAAATATCAGTGCCCCAACTTCTTGTGCAACAGAGGTGTTGCAGTTAGACTAGCAGCACCATTACATGCAGCTACAGACTTGGAATATTGAAGAAATCACAATCTGGCAGTCAAAGGGCTTGCCAGGAACAGGGAGCCATGAGCTTCTGGCTGGAGGTCTATCCACTCTCCGGGAAACTCAGCCATTTCAGAGTTGCTCCGTGGTTGGGAAGCCTTCCTTTGAAAAGCAGAACTTGCACTGCAGATCTCAGTAACCTTCAAGCCCCATTTCACCCTTGTGGCCTTGCAGATCAACAAGATAGGATGGGCAGGAGATATGTGCATTGGAGATGGAGTCAAGCCCTGCATGTACCATAAAAAGCCAGGTGCAAAGAGCTGCTCTGCATTTTCTTGTAGCTGGAAACTTGACAAATGCAAATCTTTTAGCCATTTTAGAAAAAAAAGGGCACTTTCACCTTCCTTTCTACTTCCTCCCACAAAACAAGCCCAGCCTGCAAGCCCAGCCACAAGACTAGCTCTTTATTTATGCAGAGCAGTCGTCAGTATCTGCTGTGGTGCCTCTAATTTCCAAGCAAGTCTGTAGACACCGGTCTCACTTGCAACAGCTTCCCCGTGCTCTCCTGCACACATCAGACACACGCCAGCAGTCCTGAAGGTGGCCTGGGCTCGGCAGCCACAAGTTCTGTGCAAGGGCAGGTATAGGGGACAAAGACCTCTCGCCAGGGCCTGCAGCTCTCTGCAGACCTTCGGGCAGCTCCGTCAGTGCTGCTGGGCTCGTGCTTGCAGGCACCCTCCGTTACCAAGATCACGGGTGCTGCGAGCTCCAGTCTCACTGGCTTCCACAGCCTTGGAGGGTGCAGCTCCTGAACCACCATCAAACATCCTAAAGCAACAGAAATAATGCAATGTTTCCCCTTAGACAAAAACTCCTGCAGGTTTAGGGTCTCTACTGCTTGGGAGTCCAAAGGCCTGTATACCTTTAAAGCCCTCTGATTTGTAAAAACACTCTAACTTCAGAGACAGTTAAACCACAGAGAAAGTTCTCCCGATTTCTACATTACAAGTGTGAACTCTGACTCAGCACTACGTCCAAACCCTGGCAAGCTCCCAGCGTGCTCAAATATCACACTGCAGCCAGGGGAAGGCTCAGCCCTGCACTGAAAAGTCAGGGAGCAGGCAAAACTTCTGCCTGCAGCTGATCTCAAGGTCTATTCTCTCCAAAAGCCCAAGGGTTGGTCCTCCTCCATCTTCTTTCCAGAAATGTCCTTACTAACAGGTTTCCTTGGGATCTATGGGGGAAGTTCACTGTTAGACAAGCCTATCAGTGGCTGCTTAGGAAGCTTATTCCAGGACTCTTCCCCCTGTATTTCTTACCTTGCAGCAGTGCAAGCCTGAACTAATCATTTTAGGTGAACACTGACTCTTGGGGTACAGAATAGCTGACGCAGAGATCTGTTGAGATTTAGCTCTGCCTGTGTATCCCCAAAGAGAGGGATTTTCACTCTGTTTTTGTAACGAAGTGCCCCCATCCACCCATTTATGGCTGTTGCCTAGCTTTGATGGCTTACCTGAAGGCACAAGAGCAGCCGCTAAACACACCCAGAGTCTCTTCTCCTGGGAATGGCATCAACATTTGACAGTTTAATTGTATTTCTAAGCCTCAATATTTTTGCTTTTTGGATCACCAAGAAGGGATCACCCATCACTGTGGTGCTGCAATCCTGCACAAGACTAATTTACGAACTGATATTCCATACAGTGAGATCAGCACACACTCATCAGCAGTTCCTTTGCTTCACAGGCCACTCTCAAACTCAGTCTTTGTCCAGAAGAGCCGGCCACTTGCCAGTCCAGCCTTTTGTTGCTCTCCTGCTTGGAGCTAAGGAAGAAGAACACTCTCCTAGGACAGGTTTTGAACACACCCAGAGCTTGCCCTCCATCAGCAGAAACCACCATTTCACCCTGAGCATTTGAGTCTTCACTATTCTATCTATGGTTTCTGTTCCACATAATTAAGTATATTGCCTTTCAACAGAAACGCGGGTAATTGCCCTGCTTTCCCTCATATGCAATCTGCTAGTCATGCGGAGTCTGCTCTTTTCGGTTTCCTTTTTTAAAAAAGCACCTGTGCTTTGGAACAATGCAGAGGACCTGCTACCGAAAGTCTGTCTTCATCTGAAGCCACCAGCAATGTCAGCAACCAGCGAGGAACACGCAAGCGTTCCAGGTGTACTGAACACGCCGCCTTATGAAACCATCACGGCTTTAGGGAAAGAGGACGGCCAGAAGGGTTATCCTCCCTTGACACAAAGTAGGTGCATCAAACTAGGTCTAAATTAGAGAAACCTTCTCATATTTCATTGGCTCTTCTCCACCTTTGTTTTCCTCCTTCCACTAGTATTACGTTTATATCATTTCTGTCTTTGCCAGCCTCCTCCCTTTACTGTCCCCTGTGCTCACGCTCACGTTTTATCTGAGTGCTACCAGGGGAATTTTAAGCTACAGACCCTTCTCTTGTCTCAGCCAGGAAAGCACAGGAAGACTGTGGCCAGAAGTTAGTTCCCCACTGCTGTCCTGTTTGACTGTTTCAGTATGAATAATATTATTCTAGTTCCTAATTTTAAGTTCATAGAGCCTGCTTTCATCACAAGACAACAGTCAGTGGTTGGAAAATGCTGAAGGCTCATGTAGTAATAGATGGTTCTGCCATTAAGCTTCAAATTGCTCACAGCAAATCAAGGAGTAATGTCTGGAAAGTAAGACTGTGCTACTGGTAGCATAACTGGATCTTAGAGGCTACATAGACACTCCAGACACTGATTAGGATTTCTGCATGCTCCTACAGCTGTCAGCAAGCTTTCATCACATCCCACAGCCTTTATTATTTAAGGCAACTTTGAGCCACCTGGGATAAAGTCTTCAAATTAAAAAAAAAAAAGACATGAAAACCAAGTGCTAATTTATTTCATTGACTTCTGTAGCTTATTAACTACTTAAGCCAACGTGAACTTCATCATACCACATACAAGTCTGATCAGTTTTTGGAGCCTGGAGATTTACTTCAGTTTCAGTCTTGCCCTGATGGATTGAAGTTGGAGACAGAGCAGTTTCAACAACATAAAGTCATTCCTGCCTCAAGTCTGTCACGTTCTACATGTGCAAGGAAGGTCATAAGGGACCTGAGGAGAGAAAGTTAGTGACAAAAGCAGAGCTCTGAGCTGTTCCTTTTCTGCATGTACCTTCCTTATCTGCATTGCTGCAGTCTCAGTATTTGGTGTAACTGTTCAAGCAACGGAAGCCCTGGATCTCGCCGACCTGCCCATCAGCTTCTTCTGTAGCTGTTGAGATAAGGCAAGTATAAGGGGGCAGCCATGTGGCTCTAGAGGCAGTTTCCAGGTACGTTATTAGACCTTGCAATCCGACATGGCTATCGACTTGAGAGACGGCAACCCAGACTTCAAAGCAACTCAAAGGAGCAATCCAAGCTTCCTAGCATGGTCACTTGTCACGTTTCAATTTCATCTGTGTAAAGCTGTGAACTACTTCTAAATTAGCATTCCAGTTTAATTCCAGTGAGTTCCTTCTATAGGTAGTATCTGTTTTTCGAGTCATTAAGAAATTTAAGCCTGAGTCCTTCTTATGGTCTGGATTCCTTATTAACACCCCAATTCTTATTAGTCTCACCAAAAGGACAGTGCATTAAACAAGAGGAAAACTGGTCTGTAGGACAAACTGCTTCACTGTCCTCCTGCCACTACGTACCTTGCACTCATTTAATAAAAACTCTTGGGAAAAATATGCAATCTCTGTTGGGTCCTGCCAGCAGATGGAGAGAGCAGCAAATGAAGTTGTATGAGTGCAGTTAAAAGGTCTGTCACTCAGGGCTCATCACGCCGTCTGGCAGATGGGGTACCAGCACCTCTGCCTGCTAACTACAAAGGAACAGAAGGGACGTCAAGTTATTCTTTCCCCAGGATACAGCAGGCTGGCAGGCAACATCTGCCCATTTTTGCATTTCTGCAACACCTCAACAGCAGGCCAAGATCAGCACCCTGCTCCTTCACACAGCAGCATGGGGAACTCTTCCCTGTAAGATTACTGAGAGTGTTCCCTGCTACAGAGCCTTTGCTACAAGCTTTCTGCAAAGCGTGTGGGGTGTATCAGGTCACGGGCACTCAGATATGGTCTGGGAGAAGGACGGAAGTTTTTGGAGCTCAGAATAGATCCTTTTAAAATGAGAATCCTAATTAAGTGACTGTTAGAGGCTTTTATGAGCTGCATGAAGAAACTTCAAAGTGTCACTTTAAAAGCTCTCTGACAACGACTGCTGCTCTTTCCTCTACAGTATTTCAACACAAGTTTAGAGACTTCATTTATTTTCCATTCCAACATTATTCTTCAGAAATTTAATCCACTTATAGTCTTCTAAACTGAAGAAGCCATGCGCAGAACCCATCACTGGCCACTTAGAGTCCTAAGACTTGATCAGCACTGGGAAAGACTCACTGTTTTTCTAATCTGAGGTAAAATAATAAAAAACAAGATGGACTCCTGCTACTCCAGTCCTGGAAGTTAGGACAACCCAATAAATGAATCAAGTTTCATGAGAAAAAGGTGTTTAGTGCTACTAGGGGTATTAGCTACTTAAAGATTTACCACACAGCTTCCAAGAGTACTAGTCTGGCACAGATATTAAGAGTTTCCCTTCTCCAATCCCACTGCTAAGTAGTAAGTATCTACTACCTGGTCATTAGATCCTTCCTGGAGCTTCAAGTAACCAGACCAATGTGAGAAGCTTGAGGCCCTTAATCAGGGCCTCAAAAATGACAGTGTGATGCTGTACCCATGAATGCTATTTGCATTGACAAAGTAGAGAAAAGAGAGCAGATGTGCCCCCCAGATAGGTTTTCTGAAGCAAGGCTGGCAGCAGCTCCTTGTTGATGAAAGTATTGGTCCAGATGATCCACTTGAGTCTGCTTAAACAAGGCAAAAGAGGCAATTTTTGGCTTATCCATCGTACTGCTGCAGCCTGCAAGTGGCCACCACAGCAGAAGGAAATGGGAGAAGTTGCCACCATGCCAACAACTCCCTGCAGCTACTGTTGAAGCTTTTAACTGTTTTGTTCCGTTACCTCAAACACTTTGGGAAAGTTTGCTCGCTGTATGTCAAAGAAAGGCTCTGGCAGTGTAAATAAATAAATAAAAATAAACCCACCACACGTGATTTTTTCACTTGGTCTCTTGGTCTGCAGAATTGGCAGATCCTTTCAGAGTCTGAAATGTGTTATACTAGAGTAAAAGGCTTTCCAGAATGCCCAGGCAGCCAAGTGGACTCCAGCATGCCAGCTCCACAACAGGTTTAATTTCCACATCGGTGACCAAAGTGATTATCCTTCCAGATGCAATTACCCTCCCACTGCCTCAGGAAGCTCAGGCCTGACCTTCCACACCTCTAGTGAAGACAGTTTTCTGAAATGAACTCGTAGAACAGAAATCTAAGTTTTTACGCTAGCAACGTTCTAGAGCACTGCATCTGATTTCATAGTTATTGCTATGAGAAGAGTCAGTTTACTGTTCTAGATCCGAGTCCAGGTTTAACTACCCTTGCCTGGTTCCAGCCATCTCTTCCCAGCCATCATTCGATCTCTGTTCACCCCAGTAACAGAGCCCTTCATGCACTCACGTCTTGAGACTGCCAAATGCAAGACACCAACAAATTCAAGCAGCCAAACTCCCAACTCCAACACAATGAAAAATTCATCACATGTAACAAAGTCCAACAGCATGAAAAGGCAAAGCTCCTATGACTTCCTTAGCTTGGTGTAAATCAAAGGCTGTTAATCTTCCCCAGGTTCTCATTCACTGCTGAACACTACGCGCTAGTCTCTCACAAGCACAGATCCCTTACAGCAGTTTTGTGGGTATCTGTTAGCACGCAGCACAGCAACTGCTTTTCCAACTACTATTAATAAACTTTCTGCTGCAGAGAACCACAACTGTCCAAACAGCAACATGTCCCTCAGCAACTGAGTTAACTCTGAAGCTGAGATTCCTCCCTGGTCTTTTCCTAGAGCCTTGTTGAAGATACCTTAAACCTAAATCATAAGCATAGTGACATGCCAAATAGCTTTGCCTGATACATAAGCACAGGCACCAAGCCAGTTAACCCATTGACTAAGATCAGGGGGACGTTGCAAGCAATTAAGGTGTGTTTTGTACTTTGAGTTTTTGCAGACTTGGCACGTTCAAGCGCGAAAGTCTCAAATACCCATAGACTGACTCAGTTCTAACCACCATCTCCTTTGCACAAGAAAAACATTAAGTATTCTCATTCGTAATCTGTCGATCCTCCTAAAGGAATCTCAAACCATCAGTGACATGTTCTCTAGTTACTCTCTACCGCTATTAACTAACACTCTGCCTTTGGTCACTACCTCAGTTTTTGGATGACTATCAGGTTTGTTTAATACCTAACCGGGCATTTGCTGCGTCATTCCCAAGACATGACTAAGCCAGTTTAACACAGAACAAACTACCACCTCCTCTCCCTACTGACTTTTTAATCTTCCTTTATACCCTGCAGCTGCTTCGTATCACCTGCTCAATAGATTTTTGGGGGCTGTAGCCACACTGTCATTGCTACATTTTCAGCTACGTGATCTCACCATGTTCTCAGCCTCAGAGTCCTCCTGTGCCTACTTGCAAAGCAGGTTCCAGCCTACCTAAGACAGAGCCAGTACGCAGTAATTGCATGTCTAAGCAGCATTTCATTATCTGCTTAATAAAATACTAAAAAATAAATTGAGATTCAGGGGAAGTTCACACCAAAATGGGTTGACACTTTTTTTTTTTAATTTAAGTACATGAAAGTATTATTCCAAGAGCCTGCCTTGTCAGTGTTTCCTGCATCCCTGGAGCTGCTGGCTCACATCACTTTTCCCTTCTGTTTCCAGAATATACTGTGTGAGCGTTTCCATACTCCACCAAGAAATCCTCAATATGGCAGAAAACATGACTGGATGATACTTCAGCCACAGTGAGTTTCTACGTAGTTATCAAGTCCTGCACTCCATCAGCCCCAACCCATAAAAGAAAAACAACCTCCCAAGATTGAGCCTGCCAAAGGCAGCAGTGCACAGGGCTGCAGAGAATGAACAGCTTAAACTTGCTGTCACTGAGTCCTCAGACAAGCTGGAAAAAGGCAGGCTGCTCCTGAACTCCTCCCCCAAGGCAGGCTTCCCACTTGAGGAATCCTGTGATGACACTGGCTCCGTGCTGGAATGGCAGCAATGCACAGCGCTGTAGGGTGGGAATCCACAGTCTTGACATCTGGATTCCGGAGACAGGATTCAGGCCTTTTACTTAAAGCTATGTAGAGACTAGCGTGAAAGTCCTTTTTGTCATCTTTTTCTCTGGTTTTAAAATGGGAGGAGGGACTGAGTTACATAACCTCAGCAGCCAGCTGGTTGCAGGTTTATATCCTTCCCCTTTCCTGCTTGTTCAAGGCTAAATGCAGATTTATAGTGACCCACATGCCACTCTAGAGCTCAACTCTCTCCATTTTGGAGGAGGAGGAAGCAGGAGGAGGCAAGAACTGATACCAATAGGGGTCTGTCCTGAACCTCAGTAGTGTTGGGGCACAGCCACAAACCTACCCAGGAGACCCGACCCAGGAGCTCTTGCAGTCTCATTTATACAACCTGAATCCTCCTTTACAACCAAGTTGTAAATGTGTGATATTTTCAAGCAGTGCAATACAAACCACGAGCTGGCTTTGGATTATAAGCAAGCCATTTTGTCTCCACAAGGGAATCACAGTTCCAAGAAGATGGCAAGCTTTCCAGAGGCAGGAGGACAAACAAAGCCTGGCAAACAGTAAAGGCAGAACATTTTATCTGACTTCTGCCAGCATGACACTGGCCTGTGGCTATTTATCTGAACAACATCTTGAAGCCAAGAAGAAGGCTTCAGAGGTTGGAAGGCAAGAACATGGCATCTTCATCAGTATGTCAATAAATTCACAGCTACTTCTATTTCTTTTTAGCAGGTACTAAATATGTTTCCAAGCTATCACTTTCCAGCAAAATGACCACTACTTGCAGAAACTGATCAAGTAAATATTTGCTACTGTTTTAATGGAATTTTTGCTTTTCAGACATAAGGTTTTAATTTGTCTACAGTCACATGAACCTAATAGGAGGGAAGGAAGGAGATTTTAGCCAAGGACAAGCTACATTACTCATCTTCTCAATAAACAACAGAAGTTGGTTAAGAGTTGCAATCTTCCAAAAGGGAATAAAGAAGGTCTAGATAGGAAAGGAAGGAAAGTCTAAGCTGGCTCCAGACCAGTTAGCATAAAAATATTCAGAATAACTCTAGCTTCAGAGGAGAAGAGAAGAAAAAAGCAGCAATAAAAAACTCGCCTTGGAGTTGGAGAGCAGTGAGGCGTAGAAGAATGCCTGGAAGCATCAAGGGTGCACGAGCTATCCAGAGATGACTAGAGCCCTAAATCACAGCCCTGCTGCAGTAAAGTGGAAGATGCCTGTATCCAGTCAAGAGCCACAGAAGTGCTAGGGAGACCAGGTAAATCCTGTTCTACCTTGCTCTGTGCTACAGTTATTCCATGAAGTGTTAATGTTTCACTATCGATCCCAGGTCAGGAGGTGGGCAGAAAGGCAGGAAGTACTTTCAGATCCGTAGGGTCCTCAATGTCCCCAGTATTTAACCTACTATAGGAAGGTACTCTCCACTCCAAATGTAGTATTTTTCAAACAATACTTCTGTACCTGCCACTGAACAATCTGGTATCTGATTAACATACAGCAAGTAGCTATTCTGGTCTGAATCAGTCTGACACTTCTTTCTGCACCTTCTTGACAGACTGGTACTGAGCTCCCTGGGCAAGGCAGAGGAGCAGCACCAACAAGTCAAGCAGCGCTCAGCTTCCGAGGACATGTCTGAAGTTCAAGAAGCACCTCCCTAAAAGCATCTAGTTACTCCAGCACTGGCAACTGGAAAAATGAAAGCTGCTTCTTCTTCTAAACACGTACCACTTTCCACAACTTTCTAGGCATTCATTTGCATATGGTTTACTTACCATGAAGTTGCTTAAAAAGGAAGGCTGATGAGTAGAGTTGCAGAGTTGGTGTGTTATACCTTGCTATGTTGGCTGCCACCATATATCTGCCACTGTTCATGGATGTTTCTCCTGGTATGAAGTGAAGGCTACCAAAATCTTCTCCCAGCCACAGCAGTTACCTCAGCTCCAACTCTGCAAACTGAGTCCCAAGGCATCTTTCTTCCTCAAGAGTCACAACGAGTAGGGGATCCATTCCTAAACCTAAACTGAAGCTGCACCACCCAATCAAAAAGGTGAATGTGATGAGCACACCTTACCTTTTGGGATGTTTCTTGATGTGGAGATCTGAATACTTACTGCTTCATTCTACCAACATCCAAGTAACTCTGCAAACCCAGACAGGCTACTTGGCATGTGCTCACCCACACTCCCTAGGAGCATTTACCAACTCCAAAGGAGCACCAAGTTTTCAGAGATTTAGTACACGCAGCTGTATTTCACAGAATGGCTGAGTTTGGAAGGCACCTCTGGAGATCATCTAATCCAACCCCAATGCAACCCAAGATACCACTGCCTTCTTGGCCACCAGGGCACATTACTGGCTCGTGGTCAACTTGTTGTCCACTGAGACTCCCAGGTTCTTTCCTGCAAAGAGCTTCTTTGCAAAACACTGGTCAACTCAGAGATCTTGTACTACAGGCTGCAGGAAAACATGAGGCTATTCCCCAAGTTCAAAGCTCTATGAGGCTGAGTCTGCTTATTCCTACCCAGGAGCCATGCTGACCATGCTTCTAACACAACAGCCAGAGCAGCCTGGACATTGCAGTAAAAATAGCTTTAAGTGACACAAGCCAGTAACAGCAACGAAGAGATGGGGCAGAGGAGAGGGAAAAAAGGAAATGAAAAAAAAGATGAGGGATCCTCAAATAAAGGAAAAATTTCCTGCTACCAGCAATAGTGAGTAAGGAAGAAGAAACTTCACCAGCTCTCCTGAGGACAATGCAAATCCCAAAGATCACCCATAAGGAGCCCTAGGTTTCGCCTTACCATAGGAAGCAGAGCAGGCAATAGGATACACTATTATCTGCACAGCCCTCACCTCTCTTGCAGGCATCATCCAGTAGGTTAATGAGAACTGGTAACACAATGCCAAATAACATGGTCCAGTTCACAGGAGACAAGCCAAGAACACAGCGTATACGTTCCAGTGGTCCATAATAAAGAGTTCTTGATTCAGAAAACACTTCTGGAATTAAAGTTCTGTTTCTGTGGTTGCCCTTAAATTGCTGTTCCTGTAATTTTTAGTAAGCCTGAGTTCACATCAGAGTGCCCTAAGAATCTATTCCAGACAGTGACTTTGAGATGAGCTGGTGAACAAGGCTTGGGGAGACAGGGCTGTCCATGCACATTATTTATTGCGTGGTGTTACAACAAGATGAGTCTCCCGTGAGCCAACCATTTTTAACCATGAGCATAACCAGCTCAAGCAAACCCAGCCCTGCCAAAGAAAAAGGTAAAAATGGAAAAAAAAGGCAAAAAAAACCCAAAAATACCAAAAGCTCTCACTTTCAGAGTCAGTCACAATCTAAAACTTCTACTGGCCAAAGGCAACATGTCCAAGAACAAAATGTCTAAGGGTTCTTGGAAACAATACAGCTCTTGGGTAATGCTCTTGATGTACCCCAGTCATTGAGAGTCTTAGAGGAGAATTCAAGAGCTATATTCTCCACTACAACCTCAAGGTCATTTTCATTTAGTTTAAAAGGAGCTATTTCTAATAAAATCCATACCTAGGTGCTACACTTGGCCAACTGAGGGAAACCCATTGTGGTCTTGTAAGTCAGTGGCTTTTCCTAAAGCCTGTACATGAAAGAGTATTAAGAGCTTAAAGGAAAAAGTCTAAAAGCTTGAGTTGCTGAAGACTAGCCAAGTAATATAGCAAATGTATGTACTGCCCCGTTGTATTTATGGGTAGGACATCATGGTACCTGTCACAGCAGATGTGCAACTCGAGTGTCCTGAATGTCCAGATGTGCAACTTAAGTGTCCTGAAGATGATTTTAGCAAAGGCAGCACCATGACAGCCCAGGCTGTGAACCAGTACAAGGCCAGAAGTGTGGCCGAGAAGTAGCTGGTGACAACAGCCACCCCATCCCGACCCCGCAGACCTCTGCAAAGGAATCCCTGTTCACTGCTCATGAATCGCATTCTCACCCAGCTCAAACAGACTCATTTTCTCATCATGCGCCCAACAAAATAGTAACTGTGTGAAGCAAGAAGCGGCTCAGATGGGCAGTGCCCACATCTCCTCAGATGCTTTGTGCAGCTTAAGCCAAGGCCTACAGAGCAGCTCTTCACTCACAAGGTTGCAGGGAAGCTGCTTCCCTGTAATCCTGAGTCCAGTTTGCCCCACGCAAGCTTTCTGGCTGCCGCCTGAGGAGGCTGGTGGGGCTCACATCGTAGCCCTCATCTGCTAGGAGGCCCAGCAGGCCTTGGCACACGCACAACCTCACGCAGGCCTGAGCACTTCAGAAAGGCTAAAGAGTACAGTGTACCTACAGGTATCAGTGACTATGGTGGCATAAAGGTTGTCCCACAGGAGATGCCACAAGGTGAAGGGCATCCAAAACACTTGCACTAGTGGCAGCAGCAAGAACAGCAACACACACAGCAGATACCAACGAATCACCACCTTGGTGCTGGAAATTGCTCCTCCAAGGCCTTCCCTTGCTCCCCTGGGAAGTGCTACTACAACAGCTTACAATCCCTGCTCTACAGCCTTGGCTCTTCCTCCATCACAGATGGCCAGCACAGCACTTCTCCATGGGAAGCCTTTCTCTCTCACCTTTTTGTCTCTATTCTACACCGAGAAGTGTAAAGCAGCTACTTAACTCTACTCTCTTTCCCTTTTACTCTTCAGATATCTGGGGGGGGGGGGGAAGGTTGTATTTGGGTGGCTTCGACCACTTCGACCACCCACTTGCTTTCCAGAAGCAAGTCTGCTTTACAGCTGACAGTTGATGAGGGATGGACACCTCGTCAGGCTGAGGAGGTTGGTGAGGGGTTTTGGCACAACCCATGCTATGGAAAGCCTGCAGTTCTCACACTGACTCTCCTCCTCCACACAAAATGGTCATTCACTACATGAAAAATATGTTGCATCTAAAGCTTGGGCAACAGCAGTCTGTTTTTTGTATGTTTGCTTGTTTTTCTTTTTTGCATTTCTAACCTTTGCCCCTCCACTCACCACTGCAGCTATTAATCCTCACCCACGAAACCGCCTTTAATGCGAGGGTGGTTTCCCACGGTTGGGAAGCGGCCAGGTGGGCCCCATGAAAGGGGCCTTAAGGTGGGCCCAAGGAGGCTGCCATATGGTCCCAATCCTCCCAGGTACACGGGTGCAGTTTAATAACCTGCCTAGGCAGGTTATTCCCTACAAATGTCATTCCGATTCCCGAGCAAGTAAGATGGCTGCTCCCTGCTTCACAGCCCAAGGGAAGCCTGCTGGACAGCGCCCAGAAGAGGCTTTAATGAAGATGCGGGACCTACGAGTGGCACCTTCAGAGATGCTGATTTTTGCAGGTTATTACTACCAAGTGCAGAGAGGCCCAAGCCAAAGCCTTTGGCAGGGACAAGCAGCACCCGCACCAGGCCAGCAATGCATGATCCTAATGCTCGAGGGGGGAAAACAGCTCCCCAGGCAGCATGCAGTCCAAAAGCTTGGCACGACTCCACCTCCAAAAAGCCTCCATGGCCGCTCCGCAGCTAATGGATATTGATCTGGAGCCCTGGCGCGAGCAGCTGGGTCAGACTGAAAACTTGAGCGGGGCTGAAGCCAAAACGGCAACTCGCTTCAGCGCTTGCCATTAGGGCAGCACAGAAGCACTGCAGGGGGGAGATAGGAAGAAAAGCCCTGGCACTGCTCGGGCACGAGGCAGGCTGCAATGGCAAGATCTGCGAGTGGCTCCAGCACTTCTTAGGGCTGGTTTTACCCCACTGCGGACAGGACCAAGGTGGGGAGACACCCAATGGACACAACCAAGGTCATATGGATGCACACTAATGGGGACAGAATGACAGGTCCAGCCCCGCCTGCAGAGAAGCCACATCAACCTTGAGAGGCAGCTTCACCTTTTGTTCTCTCTAGAAAACACAAGGAAACTGTGTTTTGTGTTTTACTGAGACATCTCACTAACCCCATCAAATTCAGCAAGTCCAGTAATAGGCCCAGTTCTGCAGCAGCAGTTACCCTGCTTGCATACACCAATTAAGGACACCAGTGGCTAATGCAGCAAGGAAGAAACAAATATGCATTAAACATATTATCACTTAAAGGAACTGCTTTGATCCAGTGCATCACCCTAAGGAGAAGCAATCTGTAGACGTTAAATTAGAAAAGGCAGTTAGTTTCCATTTTAAGCCATTAGAAATCACATTTGACAAAAGGCTCCTGGGCGTATAGGTGAGGCTTGCTGAATACGCGACTGGATGCTGTGTCACAATCTATTAGGTCACCCTTAACATGTAAGGGAGCAACTGCAGAAGAATCAGGCTCTTTTGTGCATTAGGTACCACTCTTGACTATTTTTTTTTTGGGAGGTGGGGAAGCGGCGAAGGGGAAGGGAAAGTTCAGCATTTCTCAATATTTTGTGAAGAGAAGGGAAGGGAGCAGGCAAATAGCTAACCGCAGGTGAGAGGAGGTGAACCCCCGGTGTCTGCACCTTCTGGAAAAGCAGATCCAGTCAGACAGGAGCACTTCTGCATTACCTAGGCTGGATGCAGCCTGCGTGCTCTCTGCTACCACCTGGGTGCATTGCAGCTTGTACCAGCGCATATGACATCACTAGCGTTGCCACGGAAATGAGTGCGAGGTCACAAGCCTCCCGCACAACTGGAACTGGGGGATGGGCTCCGGAGAGGACAGTGTCAGGAATAAGCAAGTGTGACATGCCCATTACTGTGGGCCTGAGCCATGGTTTAAGCAGCATTCTGCAGAAATTAAGAACAAAGCTCTGCCTTTTGTTTGCGGCAGCAAGAGGCATTAGCACTCCCACTGTGAATCATTTTCTTATGGCTAAACTGCATGAAAACTGATAAGCAGCGTTAGCCTGGGTTACTGTTTCACCAGGAGCAGCAAGGACTAAAAAGAAGAAGAAAAAAAAAAAAACTATTTACATATATACACACATGCATATTTTATATATATATAAATAAATTTCCAACAATTTTGGTTTAAATACAGATCCACCATAAGGAGGCTAGTGAAATTCACAAAACAGAAATATTGCAACAAGACTATGTGTTAAGTCTCAAGCATATCACTGCTGGATTTGTAATAATGGTTAAATTCTTCCTAAGAAATAAGATGTGGCAACTGCACACATTGCAAGCATTATTTAAAAATGAAGAGATGCTGTTCCGTTATCAGAAAATGGCATAAAATCCATAGTGCAGCAGAGGAATAGCCCAGTCATTTTAATATGATATTATCTTGTTCTGATTATCCATATTTCATTCCTTGATAAGACATCTCCTCCCTCCCCGTTCTCAGGCTGTGACAGTTTTGCCTGTTTGATAAATGCAAGGTTATTGACAAAATGGTGCATTATAGGCAAACAGGGCTGCATCCAAGACAGACTGCGACATTCCTAGATCAGCATTCACTTTTCATCAGCAAGGGAGGACACCCCAGCTCCTCTTAAAGGTTCAGACCTGACTAAGAAGACAAACATAAAGAACAGTTTTCCCCTTTAAAGCACCCCCTCCCTCCCTCCACCCAGTCTAGCCTCTCTGCAATATGACAAATGCAGAATCTTCTGGAATGACTTGATCCTGCCTCCCACGATTGCTTTGTTTGCAAGATCAGATCAGAGATATGTTTTTTTGCTTCTTATATTGTCAAAATGTCAGTATTGAAGAGGAGCGTTCAGTGTCACAAATCAGATCAGCCTGCTATATGCAGAGTCTTTATTTTAAGAGCGTGAAATGAATACAACATGACTCAATTCATAAATCTCGGAACAAGTGCAGCAAAAATAAGAGCTCTGGCAGCTAAAGGCGCCGATCTTTGGGGTTACGAGTGCGCGAGCCTTGCGGACCCGCGGCAGACGGCGTGCGGGAAGGGATGCGCAGGGTGGCATTTCAGCCGTGGGGAGAGGCGGACATGCGGACCCCCAGACCCTTCCACAGGCTTCCCCATGCGCCTGGGGGAGCCTCGACAGGTTTGGGGTGAGCTGGGGAGGGGATGGCGGGGAGCCCCACGCCCCAAGGGCGGCTCCGGTGCCCTCTGAGCAGGGGCAAGGACGAGGGACAGCGGCATGCGGAGGATGCACACGGGGGGCCTGGGCGCAGGGGACAGGGTGAGGGATGGGAACGGGATGCATGAGGGGGTGTGTGTGTGTGTGTGGGGGGGGGTCCTTAGAGCTGGTGGGGAGGATGGTAGCATGAAGGAGGCAGGGCGGGGGGACAGATTTGGGGGAGGACGAGAGACAGGGACACTGCAAAGGGTGCAGGGGGACCATAGGGCGGAGGATGTAATGAGGCACCCAGGGAATGGCAAGGGGGAGAGCAAGGCAGAGGGAACGGGGCTCAGCAAACGCTGTGGGGGCCACAACGGGGCGTGGAGGGGAGGCACAGGGAGAAGGGAGCACTAAAGATGCAGCAGGAAGAGGAAAAAGGATGAGGCAGAGCCAAAAACAGGCTCGAGGGTCCCGGGGTGGGGGAAGAGATGGGGCTGAGCAGAGGATGAGGAGGGAGGGCGTGGGGAGAGAGGATCGGGGAGGGGGCTCAGCAAAGGATGCGGGGGGCGCTGGGGCAAAGAGCAAGACACGGGAAAGGGCCGAGGGCAGGAGGGGCCGCGCAGCCAGGACGAGGGCCGGGGCGGCGGCGGCAGCGCGGCGAGGTCCCCAGCCCGGACCGCCCGGGGAAGGAGGCGGGGGGGGTCCCCATTGCCTCACACTGCGGCACCGCGGGAGGGGGCGGGAGCCACGCGCCCCTACAGCCCCCGGGCCGGGCGGCGGCGGCGACCTGAGGGCGGGGGGTTCGGGGACACGCGGGGACTCACGTTCTTCATGGCGGCCGCCATGTCGTCGTATCGCTCGGCTTGCTCGGCCAGCCGGGCCTTCTGCACCAGCTGCTCGCGGTCCACCATGTTCGCGGGGCCGGGGGAGGGCGCGGAGGCTGCGGGCGGGCGGCGGTGGCGCTCGGGCGGCGGCGGCTCG